>LKNJ01000595.1:0-341442 GCA_002120245.1 Maccullochella peelii
TTTTTGCTTGTTTGTTTTGTTTTATTTCCTGGTTGAGACAATTTTCCTGCATTGGCTGGACAACAATACAATTTATTCTAATCTATTCTATTTTTCCACATTAAACTTGTGTTTGGATTAACAGGAAGTTCTGCCAATTTAGGCAAAGAAATATAGGATGTTGGTGACATATTTCATCATTCGTATTTAAACAAAGACCCCTCAGTCAAGTCAGAAACTAGGAGTTCATGAAACACTGCAACCTGTACATCCTGGTATGACAGCACCTGTTTTAGGTGAGTGTGTATGTGTGTTTATGCCTGTGTGCATGAGTGTGGTATGAGACACTAGATATCTAGTAACATACCTTTCATACAGTATATCATAACAGTCTGACAACTGCCTCACAGATAACAATCTTCTGCAATATCCTGGGTTACGGTAGGCTTTGCAAATTGTACATTTTTACTGTAGAGTTATGATACCTAAATTCAGACATTTTTTTATTCCTTCTGTTAAATTACAACAATATGCAGAATCACATACAGATTAACATGCAGAATAATGTAAATGTAATGTAATACAGACACACAAACATGGATACTCTTAATGAAACTAGACCTTGATAGCCTTAGTGTGTGTGTGTGTGGTGTGTGTGTTTGTCTTCATTGGTACATGCATGAGTGGGTGTGAATAAGATCCTGAGTGTATGATTACAACAAGTATGTGTAAGTGTATAAGTCTGAATGTATGCATGCGTGTGAGTACACTTGTGTGTGTATTTGTGTGTGTGTGTGTTCAGTGCTTTGTGCAAACAGACAGACAGAAGTCTCAAGCAGTGAGAAAAATGCGCAGCTTGAAAATATCAGTCTTGTTCTGACATGTCTCATCATTTTCTGCTCTACACCAACCGCCTCACTTAAAGCACAGCTGTCTGCTGAACAGCCTGACAGTAGCAGCAAATTCACGCCACCAGTTGATCAAAAAAGACAACTTTAAAGATCTAAAAGTTTAATTTACACCCATTTATATATAGTTAACATAAGTTTATTTAGATCTTACCTGAGCTTTATTTATAAACGCGAAAAGGACCAGTCTGAGCTAAAAATATGACACCACAGGTTTCTGCATGTGTGAAAGTAATAGCAGAGAATATAGCTCAGACACCCGTCCAGCTACAGGCAATGAGGAAAAGAAAGAGACTCTGTATTGTAAAGTAACTGTTCAAGTTAACAGTTTTGTTGTTGTTTGTCTGTTCTGGAGGTTGCCCTTGGAGACCAAATAAAGTCAATAGACATGAGAAAAAAGAGGAAAAACCAGTCAGTATTTACTGATTTATTGCAGATGAAGGTACATGTCCAAAGGGAAATAGGTAAATTATCTCTCCAGAGAAGCTGAGCTTACAACATAAGTCCATTTCCTCTGTTCACAGGTCACCATTGCCGTCAGCTATACAACACAGCCCCCTCATCGTCCTTTCTCCTTACTTTACCTCTAAGGGGAACATATTCTTAACTGTCTAATCTCCATCTGATTCCAATTTCCTCTAAGTGTCCCCTTGAAAGCAGTTTCCTTAAAGGATTTCATCTGTATCCCTCGAGAAAGTCATGTGCATGCTCTGTATCTGTTTATTCTGATGCTTTTTTTAAATGTGAGAGGTCAAATCTGAGGTGATATGGTGTTATAACAATGATGATAATAATGTGAGACTTGAACTTATATGATCACTTGCTCTCTATGGGTAGGTCAGAGGTCAGGGTGAGCTACAGAGCAGCACCCCTGCAGTATTCAGTGTCTTGCGTAAGACACTCTGGCAAGGTGGGGATGTTATTTTTGAGCCTGTGGACCTGCACACTGAAGCTGAAAGGAGGTCTAACTTCACCTTACTTTGGTGCCCTTTTCTTGCTTAAAAACAGTGGAGCAGTTAAGTCTTCCGCCTTTGGAGCCACACACTTGTCCTTGCTGACCTGTGATCAGATCCCACCAGTACTTTCAAATGTCAAATATGGTTAAGAACTTCCCGGCTTCTCCCACTGGCTCAGGTTTGAGTCCTGCCAGCTCTTTCTCCTTTGTGTAATTATCATTGATTGATGCCATGATAAAGACGTTGGCTCACCCTGGGCGAGGCTCAGGACAACTTGGTTTGTGAGGTTAGATTCCCTTACAGGTGATCCCCTACAGATGTAAAAAAAAAAAGATACCGAGGGATAAATCATGCTTCCACATCATGGTGTTTTGGTGGTGACACCATAGAGGCCTGCAGAAATTAAGTTGCAATTGAGCATAGAGTTTAACCGATTTATTGTTGTAGCACAGCTGCAACTGTAGACTGTGAGATGTGTTATCAGGCACAGTTGTGCATTCATTGTAAATCCAAAGTGTTTATAGTCTCTAATTCAGTTTGTAACACAGAGAAGCAATTGCGGTGAGAAGAAAATCTGCACTGGAAATGACTTTTGCGCAATTAAAATGTGTCTAGCGTTGCTGAAAAGGAGAAAATTAGCCCTTCTACAAGTTGTTCTGTAGGAGAAAACACAAAGCAGCCCAAGGAGACCAATTGGAGTTCTTGTGGTCTCCTTTTGTCTACGTAGCCCCAACATACATTTTTGAAAAGATGCACAATGCAACAATGGTGGTTAGAAAAGACAAAAACAAAGTCATTTTGCATATTGCTTTTGCCTGTTTATGTAAAAAAAAATGTGATTCTGTGTCTCTGAGGTGCTTGTGTATTTTGTTTTTGTTTCTTCTTTTGCCCACACTGCAAATTAATTTCTCTTGAGGCTTATGCAGTTAAACAATCATACATCTGTAAAAATGTCTTACTGTTGAAATACTGTATACATACAATAGTGTGGCACATTTCTCATTGTCTTGCAGGAAAACCTGGTTAGCCTAACTAACATGCATTGGATCAGACACATTTTGACATGTGTTTTGTGTCTGTGAGGCAATTTCTGCTCTTTGTTTTAACCTGAGAAGCCACCTAGAAGACATTGACGGGGTTTTAGTAAACAGCTGGCTGAGCCACTGTTAATGTGAAATGCTATCACTAAATCACTCTCATTTAGCCTTGTTAGACTATAAAAATACAATATCTCATTGTTGACATTTTAATTTAACTGATGTTTAAGTGGTCACTTTTCTCTGTGCTCACCCACCTCTTACACTTTTCCCAGCCCTTGGGTAAATAGCTAATTAGGAACTCCCATTTTATTGGTGAACATACCATGGTGGAGAAGGAAGGGGTTACAAGGCATACTGTATTGCCACTGCTGTTAACTGCACAAATGCTGGCATCCAAAACATGGTCATAAAGTCAAGACGTAAGTGCCTCTGTGCAAACCACGCACACAAACACAAACACAAACATACCTAAACATGTAGGGTTGGGTAATGACAGTGTATTTTCACAGCATATTACTGTGTAGTCTAAACAGGAAGTTCTTACATGATATTAATAAAACAAATGATGTATGATATCTGAATACACATACTTTAAAGCGAGTCCATGTAACATTTGAAAGAAGAAGTAACAGTATTCATAAGCAATAGAACGCATCATTGCTGAGGTTTTTTGCTGCTACAGCCTTACTTGGTCTGGTGTGACCAACAGTTTATGGTCTTATGTTTAAATGATTTTATTGTAATGTCATGCATTTATTAGATAGCCAACAGTAGAGAGATGACAGGAAATGAGAGATGTGGAATGACATGCAACAAAGGTCCCAGTCGGGTTCGAACACTGCGGCTCATGGACAGCACCTTAAACACTAAAACCACCGAGGTGCCTCAATTTCAGCTGTTTGTATGATGAGAAGTAAACACACAGTACATCATCATATTTCGGGTATTGCAATGAAAAAATCCCCTGCGGCCCAAAAAGCATTGTCCCCACAGACCACCGCTATAAAAGACACATCTGTAAGACTGTTGACAGGACACCTCAAACTGCAAACAAGATCAATTATTATTCTTTGTATTATGATTTAGGATTTTTTAAATCATTTTTTATATTTGTAACATTTGCATGCGTGACGTCATCCCAATGTATAATCTAGAGACCAAGTGGGAACACGAGGGTGGGGCCAGCAGGAGAAACTCTAATGCACATGTGCCGCACAACCTAGAAGCAAACCCAGAAGCTAGAATTGATTTTTTATTTTTTGGTGACTGGGCGTCATCTTTGAGTCCAGTATCCATCCATCCATGCCTTCCTCTAACTCTCAGTCAGGTTTCCTAATGATGATGTCCTTGAGGCAACTTGGTCAAAAGAATCTTGGGAAAGGAAGGAAATTCATGATACATGATGTAATCTCTTGGATTATCTGTAATCCATTACATCAATGATTGCAATATTGATGAGGTAATGTAGGTTAACTGCAATAGGACACACTGTGTTTTCAAAGTAACCTAATCAATCCGTAAATGAGAATGTTCCTATAAACACAGACACACACAACCTCATCTTCATATTCTTCCTACAGGCTGTGACAGTGACATCACAGAGCAGCTGTTGGCATTTATCACCTGGTTGCTACACACACACACACACACACAAACTTGTCACTAACACCAGAGAGGGCGCCTCAGTGGGGAAACAGGTAACAGTGAGTTAAGCCTGTAACAGGCAGACGAATGTTGGTGACCTCCCTCTGCTCAATCACACTGAGCATGGAGGAAATGCAGCAGAGTGTGTGTGTGTTTAAACTCGCACATGTGCTCACATACGTGTGTCAGTGTGTGTTGGGGGGGGGTTAGAGCAGCATGTACACACATAAACATCCTCCAGGCAAGGGGAGTCATCCTGGGAATATTTATCTTTGCTGGTAACGCAAAGAGGCAGCCAACCTCTAATCTGGCCCTCAGCTATTTTCTCTGAAATCTCCAAAAGGGAGGGGGGAGAGAGATGAGAAGAAAGAGGAAGGAAGGAGGGAGACAGCAAAGTCAGTGGGGAAGGAAAGAAATCTCTGATAAGGTGAAGGAGGGAGGGAGAATAAATGGGAGAGACAGGGCTTGTCTGGTGCATGTGCATGTGTTTTAATGTGTGTTTCTTGACATCCCTGTGTGTCAGTGTGCATATAGAGATTGCAGGTGTCTGTGTATATGTGATTTTCTTTTGTGCATGTGTGTGTCCAGGCAGGTCAAGAGGGGTGGCCAGGGGCTGGGTGATGAGGCATGGCAGGGATATTGTGTTTGGTGTGTCTGTGAGGCAGACTGAGGTGGGGTGAGGGAGGTGTGTGTGTGTGTGTGTGTGTGGCAGTGGCCGTGGCCGTGCCCTCCAGGCTGAGCTGGATCTCTCAGTATGCGGCTGATTCGAAGTGAATGGCAGCGTGCCGTGTGGCTCCATCGTGGCCAAATGACTTCTGACACTCCTCGCCTTGTTCTCTGACGTCTGAGGAGACAAGACGACACACACACACACACACACACACACTGCCATAATTGGAACACTAACAGTAACCTCAACACACACATATACACACATGTGCACACAGAAAAAGTGGAACATTTGACAAGATGTTTCCCATTTTTGGCTCCAGTGTCTTCTGATGGAAAATTCAATGGAAAATTTGATGCTCCAGTGTCCCCCCAAGTAGGACCATGACAGTTGGTTGTTCTGTTTGCTTTTGTATCTATTTACTCTACATGTGTTTTACTTTAACATCCCTGACCTGACTAGTAAGGGCCTGAGGGAGAAGGATTGTCAGGGGACAGAGTGCACGGAGAAAGAGCAAGACTTTCACTGTACTGCTTCACTGCTCCATCTTTCTGTGTTTATATTCTACATGTCTACATACAACATATGTGCATATATGTGCATGTGTGTATCATTTACTGCGTGATGGGTACCAACATGACCACACACACACACACACACACAAACCATTTGTCTGGGCAGTGCGTGTCCATTTGGGTTCGTTTGAAACTCTGTCATGTCACATACAGTCTGCTCGCTGCTCGCTGCTTCGTCCTTGCCTCGGGGTGAACTGGTCTAAGACGAGCACTTGATTTGACTTGGGCCATGTTTTCTGGTACACCACCATGGCTCATCCTTATTGAACTCTGTGGATCTCAGCTATGACAGACAGGGGTGCTTTCTTTGTATTTTAATGTCCAGAGGAATGAATGTGGAGTTTATACATCTCTTTAGCCTGTAACCAAAATGACCCAGGGAAGCAGGGAAATTAAAGTGTCACAGCAGCAGAAGAACACTACAAAGAGTGGTTTTGAAGTACAAAGTTTAGAAGAAAATACTACATAATTCACAAAGCATGAGATATATAGCAAAACACTATACAATATACAATATACAATGTACAGTTAATAACACAGTAATATCAAAGACAGAATGAGCCAGGCGTTGAACAAAGCAAGAAAGATAGATACTGTAATCATAACCCAAGTAAGAAATAGAAGAAGAAATAAAAGTAATATACCAATATAATTAAAGTAACCTTAAAGTGGATAGCAATACATGGTTTGTATTACTCACAGGCAGGATTTGACAAGTCTGGAAAGGTATCACCACAACAACTTTCGTCACAACAATCGCGAGGTAGACAGTAGAAATACTGGTTCAACGTTTATGCAGAACGACCCTGCACTGCTTTACCGGAGTCCCCTGCATCAACGGTCTGGCTCTATTCAAATGAATGAGAGGGCTGCATTTTTACATGAAGGGCTCAGGTCGGTCTGAACGTGGCCTAATACTGGTGAGCTGGCAACAGATACTGCAATATAGTGCAGCAGTAAAATATAACACATGTTGTACCCCCATTTTAATACCATTATGATAAGCTGGCAGTATGAGCAATACTGTAGGAAAAAAAGTGTGGATTTATTGTGGTGCAAAGACAGTACATACAGAAAGTAGGGTTACAAGCTATTAACCTAGATGGGACCAAATAATTCCAAACAATAAATATCTAATTGATGGAATACCTATCAATACCTAAAGAGTTAAACATGTAATAATAATGGCTAATCTTCAAAAAGCTGGTAATTCATGGATATCAGTTATTTTTAAAAATGCATGTAGAAATATTGCCTGTAATTGTAAAGTAAGGAGGTTTTGCATACAAATCCCCTATCCTGACTTTGAGTTGAGTAAATAAACAAAGTGTACAACCAAAGTAAGATTTTCCATGTAACTGAAGCCTCATACAAAGACTTTATATCTGAGCGTAAAATTAAAAACAGTATCATTCTAGGTGGTTAAGTGATGGTTGATTTATGGTGCCACGGCGGTGACGAGCGTGCCAAGGCCTGCAGGCTGCTTATTGTGTCACACTGCATTCACGACCTGGATGGGAGATGAAGCTCTGACTTAAAATATGAACGTTGCCATTTTTATGGGCAATTTAGTGGTTTTCTACAGAGCCCCACCCCAAGTCACTCACTCAGTTTCCACACAAACACATGCACACACACAAACATTGCGAAGGTTACTGACTTTAAAGTTAAAAATAGTTGAGTTTTAGATGATGCAACCATTTGTCTGGTGATTACACTGCACAAAATGTAACTTTCATTAGATTTTTAAACAATTTTATTTCAACTTGGAGTTACATACTTGTTATCCTCTTGCATATATACTGTATACCTCTACTTGAGTAGGACATTGTGGTACATATTGATGACATACTGTCCCCAGTAATGTACAGTATATCCATCGCTTTGTGTGTGTGCTCATTACGTGTTGTATGTTTTACCAGCAGTGTGAATGGAATCAGAGAGTGTGTGTACAGGTTCCCTCAGTCATCAAACCCTTTTAACTTTATTCATTGAACCTTTCACATACACAAGGCTGCGTACAGACTACATTCCCCAGTGTGCACACATGTGCGTGTGCCTCTCAAAGTGTGTGGGTTGCATTTTCTTGTGTGCATCTGCACTGGTTTCCCTCAGTGTGTGTATTTGTGTGCGTGAGAATGTGTATGAGTGTGTGTGTTTGTGTGCACAGATGTGCATTTATTGACTCCATCTCTGTGAATGTGAAGGAATTTTTATATGGTTTGAACAGCAAACACAAACATGAGCTGCGTGTTGTTTTAGAGGAATTAGCACTATGTAGTACAGCACAACGACTCACAAAACATGACTGATCACACTTTAAAAATTATAATCCTGTAAAAGCTGGAGAACAGTGATGTTGTCAATACTCAGAAGTCAGTGCTTTGCTAAATACAAAAGTCCTCCTTGTAATGAAAAAAGCTCTCAGATCTCAACGACTGTAAGCCAAAACTAAATGAAATAAGCCCATACACATTTTTCTGGGCATAAAATCATAAGCAAAGTCATAAAAAACTTATGAAAATAAACAAACAAAAAAGAAAACAAAAACAAACAAAAAAAACCCATAAACTAAATAAGTTAATACAAACGTTCTCCTTGTCTATAAAAAATGCTCTCCCATCTCAGTGACTACTGGCCAAAACTCCATGAAATAAACACATTTACTTCCTTTTGTGCAAAAATGCTCTTTAACAATGAAGTGAAATACTTTGGCCAATTTGTATCACTCCTACTTGAGTGGAGTTACACATATACTTGACAATCCTCATTTTACCCCATGTAACCAGCATATTATGCAAGAGTGGATTATGTGTTGTGTTGCGTCTAAGGGCAAATTACATACTTGTCTCTTTCAATGAGTATCACCCATACAAGCACTATACATGGCTGCCCTTCCCTCCAGCCCAGTGTAACCCTTCTCTGCAAAACAGAAAGAAGAGGAGGAGAAAGAGAGAAACAGAGACATAGAGGGGTGTAAAGAGAGAAAGAACAGAAGTGAGAGAAGTTTAAGAGGAAAAACAGTTTAACCCACTGTGATCAAAACCTAAAAAAACCCAAACAGATTCTGTCAAAATGTGGAATCAAACAGAGATCTCATAAAAGATCGTTTGATTGTTTCAGACTTAGTGAGAAACATGTGGCGCTTTAAGGGATAGCATCCGCTCTGTTGCTGCTGATGTCATTGTCAAACTTGCTCCCCTTCCCGTCACACACACTTCCCCAGATCCCTCCAGCCTTCTGTCCTTACCTCTCTCCCTCTCTCTCTATGCTGAGCGCCCCTGGCCCTGCAGACGAGCTCTGTAAGGATTAATTAACCAATTAGGAGAGGAGCCCCTGGGAGCCGTTTGAGGGTCCCCTTGTTGTCATTACACACACATACACACACTGATAGACACAGGCCTCAATTAGGCTGTGCTGTGATAGGCCTCGCTGACTGGAACTGTTCGTCTCTCCTCTTGAGTGACTGAGTAGGTGAATAACCTTTTAATTGAATTATGATTATTATCCTGATGTCCACTGTTTCTGCCCCTGCTGACCCCTCCTCTCGCTATTTCCCTCGAGGTGCTGCTTGATGAAATTAAAGAGGAACCCCCATATGAAAGATACAGAGGTTCTCTCTCCTCCCCTCATCCCTTTCTTTCTCTCTGCAAAAATCAATGTTCATTCCATCACTCGTGGCAACAGGCTTGAAAGCTTTGTGTCTGCAAATGTACCTGAAGGGAACATCTGTCTCACACTCAATTATGGGCGTGAGATAGAGAGACAGTGATGGTGAGATGGCAGGATGCAGGAGAGGAACTGAGGACTTGTAAAATGTAATGTAATGTAATGAAATGTAAAGCAGAGGAGTCAAAGAAACACCTATATCATAACATCTGTCCCATAAAATATGTCAGGTTTTGAAGGGTGGTTTGTTTTCTGCCCTCCTGCATAGACTGACAGGAGCTGGGATGCTGGTGGACTGTGGGCCGTGCATTTGTTGCAGTACAGTATGCTGTGTGTCAGCGCTGACTGGCCTGATTAGGACAACACCACAGACAGGCACAGACACAGCAGGGGAGGGGAGGGATGATGCTGCCAGAGACAAGACAAGACAGGCCCCCCCACTTCTCATCATTTCCTCATTTGTCTGCTCACTTGGCCAGCCATCACAGCCGATCTCCATGCCAGCATGTGACCTGGATAGGATGGGATGCAGATATATTTGTTAAATGATGGCCTGACCTCTTGGTCGAGACACTTAACCTCTGCGGGAGAGTCGTGCAAGAGTCTCAGATTGGTCTGTTAGTGTGTTGACCCCCACAAAGCATTTACGGGCAAAACAGGATTCCTGAGGCTGGTCAATAAGGCTCCAATACACTGGCTAATGTTTTCATACATAATGTCCAGGCCTACACACATACAGTGATCTGTGATGGAGATGATCATGCTAATGTCCTTAAAGCCATGCTACATAAAATAATAGCTTAGAATTACACCTGTCTTTACTTCCTGCGTTTTAGAGAGTGGCTACAGTAAAGAACACTTTGTTGCTTCCTTTACCCAAATTTAATACTTTTGTCAGTTGTACTGCAACAAAACTGACACATTTAAATCTAAAAGTTTTAATTTAACAACAGAAATCATCCCCGTTACAAAAGAAAGCAGACCTCCAAATGTGGACTCAATAACCTTGAGGTCAAGACCTCACACAAAATTTCAAAATGTATGAAATGTATTTTTTTCTTAATATATAAACAATATTGGCTATAAATATCAAATAATGTGTAAATCATCAAAATTTATTTTATTTTATTTTCAACATTACAGACTGTCAGTGCATTTTTCAGATAGTTACCCTCTGCTGATATGTGGGGCTGCCAAGTTGCCTCAGACTTATGTCATACAAGCTGTTTATGTTCACAAATTTTGTATTATGTTATATTATGTTGCACTTTTATGCTGGCAGTTTGATCATAATTGGCTCTGCGTGAACACATAGAGAAAGTAATCAGTGAAACCATGCATTAACTTACAGAATGATGTACTGTATTTCTCACACTTTAACGTGTGTGCCTCACATTTTTGTATGATTCATTGAGGAGATCATTGAAATATAAAAGTTTTCTACGACACATCAGCGCAACGACAAAGGCAAGTCTCCTCACTGTCGCTACGTGATCCGACTCTATCTCCTTTCCATCTGTTAGTGATCTCCAAGAGCACCGTGTGCTGTGATGGAGCACTGGGGAGAAAATAGGGGAAAGAGAGGAAAGGAAAGTAGAGGTTTTACTGCATCCTGGTACATCCTGCCTTAATGAGGCCCCCCTCTCTGTCTGCCCATCTGTCCCCAGCGGGATTGGCCGCACAGGGCCCCCATGTTAGTGAGGAGGTATGTTTGTGATCGTGCGTGCATCTGTGTGTGTTTGTGCAGGGGACATGCGCTTGGGAGTAATTGATTCAGTCAAGGTAAGAGCAACTGCATCCTCTTTAAAAGGTAATGAGCAGGTAATGTCCTTTGTGGATTTGACCATTTTTTGACTTTTATTTTGTCACTTTTTGTTTATTTAGCTCCTAAAACATGGAGGCTGTTCAGTTCTAACAACACGTGTTTAGGATTCCCCTCCATCTCATTTAACTCCTCAGTAGGAAGGGGACTGAGTCATCCATCCTCCAGCTCCCCCTCCCCACCTCTGATGACCCCTCTCCGTGGTAAAGTCTCATTAGCCTGAGCTGCAGCGGCTTGTTAACCCCACTAATCGAAATGGGAATGAGCATAAAAGAGCCCAAGAATTTACTGCCAAGTCCACACTTCAAAGGGACAGTGGGGAGGGGGGCATCATCTAGCAGACTGAGCGTGTGCATAGGTGTATGTGTGCACTCAGAGGTGTGTGTTGGTTTAATTTGATGGGTTGGTTTTGGTAACATTTTAAGATTTGCTTCGCAGCTCACATTATGCAGAACAAGTTTCATGGTTGTCACAGAGAAGTACACAACATACTCTGCACCTTGGCTAACGCAGCAGCTTTCAGCTTCAGATTTATTTTTCAATAAACTTGAAGCTCAAAGTAGACGTTTTCTCAACTCAGCTACAAAGAGTGTGCACTGCAGTAGGCTGGATCCTGTGTCAAATTCCCACAGTTCTTTAAATAATGTATGTGTAACAGAGGCATGCTGCAGCGCGCCCTGCTCTCATCATCTCTAGTGGGGCTGCCAACACTGACAGACACTCATATAACTAATATCTCTACTTTTCTACCACAGCAGGGCCAGTTCTCATGGCAGATTCTGCAACTGCTAAATTGATCTATTATTTTTTTTAGCTATTTGAACATCATAAGGAACATGCAACTTATTAATGGTCACATGCAACTTTAATATTGTCTTTTTCTCTAATCCAACCACTAAGGAGGTTACTATGAAAGGCCCAACCTTATATTATTTCTCGTGGGAGAACACCAAAAACTAGCATGCAAAAGCAGTTGTTCTAAGCATTCATTCGGACTATAGAGTAACATTTTGTGTAGACTAAATTAATCTGATGACCACTGTAAAGTTGGAAACTTTGCCCATAAAGCTGCAAGGATCAGTCAGCACAACTCCTTCTCCTCCAAATCTATTCACTCGGTCGGGAGTGGCAGTCAACAGTTGGCAAACTCCAAAATCCCAGAGGTGCAGAAAGCTACTTTGTCAAGGGGAACATGTAATCCATTTATTCAGTCATACATGTTTATCTTTTGGATCCTTTGTGTCACTTACACTGTGCTTGTTTGCTTTGTGTCATTTTCAGTGTCAGCACAAACTTCTCTTTTTATATTATTCAAACAAAGTAAGACACTGTGGTTTGGTTAGGTAGGACTGGAGAGGGATTTGGCTCATCCCGATTCATGGCACACCACAATAGCTGGTATGAAATCTGTTAATACCAGCCCACTCGCTACTATCTGAGCCCTCGGGTGCTTTTAGATACAAGGCTAGGTGGGAGCAGATAATATGCAAAAGAAATTCTCAAAGGATGATTACAAGTTTGTTTAGAAAGCCTGACTTATTTATGCAGGAGCAGAGTGATAGAAATGCATACACAAATCCACACTGAGGTCAGTCATGAGCCACAGCTGAAGTCATCTCAGGTCTAAAGTGCATGACTGTATAAACATTAACTTACAAAACCTGTAAATTGGTACTTTATCTGTCTGTATGTACTGTACTTAGACATTTATCTTATACATTCAGGTATGTTCCTGTATACTAGAATTACATTTGTCCTGTCAAGCCTGTGGACGACTGCATTCCTACTCCAAACTTTTGAAAGCCAAACTTTCATTCCAAGCAGGATGGTCACAACTCCTCTGGGTCCTCTGTCTCTGCCCTGTTTGTTTCCATCCTGGAACACACCAGAATGACTGATTAAAATCTATTTGATGTAAACTATGAAAAAGACAACAATCAGTTGCACTAGAGGGTGTTTAGTAGGCGAGCTTTGAAGGTTTTTGTGCAAATTTGGCTTGTTGGGAAATGGAGGACAGGCGGAGAGTAAGAGAGAGAGAGAGATGGTAGAAGAAACAGTAAGACACTTGTGTGGTTTGGCTAGTACTGGTTCTGTATGGTGCCTCTAATTTTCACCACATGCTATTTACCACTTTATATGAGATTCACAATAGGAGTGTAGTTTTCCAGCAATGGCAAGCGTTTGTATTATTATAAAATTATTCACTTGTGTGTCTGTTACCAAAACACTGAAAATACTTTTTGTGCAGGACATGTTCTTAATTATCTACAAAACCAAAGCAAAATGTGTCGCTCGAGTTTCCTTCTTGACCTCCTTAAATGAAAACTCAATGCAGTTTCTGTTTTGTGACTTTTTGTGCAGCCGAACTACCTATTACTCAACCAAACAACAGACAGCTTTATGTGAAAACGTCAACGTGTCCATCTGCAAATGCACACACACGCAAACACACACACACCGCCAGCTCTTGTATACAGCTGTGAGAAAAGAGAAGCTCCCCGCACTCCCCCTCACTCTCTGAGATGTTCACGATGAGCAGAGCATCATCTGATCATCATCACTCCTGCAAAACTATGCAACAATAAATACATAGATGGATAAATAAATAAATGAAATATCCAACACATTATGATTTGTCTTTCATTTCAGTAACAAATGGTAATGTTTTCAATTTTAATTAATGGGATATATTATATTTAACAGAAATCGATATATCTCATCTTACCTAATGATTTTGGTTAACTGCACATAAAATAATATCCACTCTGTTCAAAACTGGTGTTATATGTTTCTAGGATAGAATATGACTGTAATGTTAAAGTTAAAATTTGAAATAACAAGCAAACAAACAAAACACCAAGTACTATACTGACATGACCATTTCCTTATGTGAGACATTTTTCATGAACATTTGATTAGGCTTGACAAACCATGATAAAACGAAAAAGGCAGAAATGTAATTTTCCTGATTTTTACAGGCATTTAAGCCCCAATGGACATCAGTATTCGATTGTCAACAGAGCAACATTATCTTGGACAAGTAGTCAAACCAAAATGGCTCTATTCTTCCAGAAGGAGACCAAAACTGATATTTTTAGAAGTTTATATCTCTGTCACAGGTCTTTAGAGGCAATTATGTGGCTGTAAACATTAAACCATGAAAGATGTTTTACATTTTTATGAGAATGTTTGTGAGGACAGCATGGTTAGGAGGGATCAAAAGGGAACTTCGTGGTCTGACAGATAGATTGATAGAGAGATTAAGAAAGAGAAAGATGCCGATCATTACTACCATTGTGGGCTGATGATTCTAATGCTGCAAGGAAAAGGGGTTCACTGGAGGACAATGACATAAAACACTTCTAACCCAGACCCTACACATATTTAGAGCATTTTTTAGAGGGCTAATATAAATGGTACCATGTTATTTTCATTATCTCATTTTGTTGAGTCAATGAGCATCCTTCCGTCTGAAGGAAGTGGCTCAAATACGTGCGGATTGTGTGTGAATATCAGCCGTTGGCCGTGGCTGTCAGGTAGGTTGTATTTGAATAATCTGATGAGACAAGGAAGCAATAACCATCAGACAAAGCAGCCATAGTGGGAAGTGACAGCCAAAGAAAATATGAAGCAACAAAAATGTTTTCACACCCATATTTTGAGTCTTGTGATGAGTTCCGTGCACTCTGAAAAATGAACGTTTTCAACACTTGCAGATGACATATTCACAACATATGCCATTAATTTGTCCAAAAGTAATTGTCCCAAACAAGGCATACATGTGTTATTATTTTAAAGGGTGTGAAATCTGAGGCACATTATAGCTGTATGTCCAAATGAGAGGAATCCTTCAACAGTGCACATATTAGGCCTGAATGAATTAAAGTAATGAATTAAGTTGAACTCTCCGTGGGCTATGTATTAATGAGAGGGACAATTGGAACACAAAGTATATAAAATTAACCCACTGAACATCTTTTATCATCTCTCCTCTCTCTTTTTTTTGCCTGACTAAAAGTAAAAAATATATATATATTAAAAAAAATCTGTCATTGCACTTGTCACTTTGTGGCATGTCAAGAGTAGAGAATGTATTCAAGCCTTTGGCAAAGTGTGACCTTTTAGGGGAGCCCAGGCAGCAGTTTCCCTAATTAACCCGTCCTCCTCATGCATACAGACACTCATATCCACACACACCACGGCGCCTTCTTCATTAGACAGACACGAAGATCAACAGATTAATTTAATCTGCATACATGCAAATGTCCTCTTGAGCGTCCTGAGTGTGCATGGAGATGGTTAGTGACAGTGCACAGGGAAAATGATTTACTGACACACTATAGATTTATGCATGTATGGATTTATTTTCCATACAGTATATGTGTAAAAATGGCATGCATTTACTCCTGTTGCATGGGTCTGTTTTTAAAAAAATAACCTATAATCGGACATTTTAATTTTACGAATATATCACAAAAGCAAAATTTTTGATAGCAGATACAATCAAAAATATACCTCAAAAAGGTCACTATAAACTTACTATTAAGATCCATAAGCACATTAGTTGTTCCAAAGTATTACAAGAAATGTATAGCTTGGTCATTATTTCTTTCCTTTCTACACGTCATATATGATGCATATCAGACAGGCCCGTCATTAATTATTTTGAGACAATGAACACTCGAGGACTACGTCAACAGCCCTCATTAAGACATTAAAAAGACCCTCGTTATTAGTGCAAATTAACCTAATTCGGGAGGTTCCTATAAGGCGCTTTAGCAGTCGGAGATCAAAGCTGTGACAAGTCTGTGACAGAGTCCAGGCGTGACAAACGGGACAGAGCTGCGTCTTTCTGCGGTGCTGCACAAAGTCAACCGTGAAAACCTTTCGTTGGTAGACATGCAAGATAACTAAACACATGTTTACTCTCATAGACTGCATCAAGAGGAGAATTTTTTAAGTGAATGAAAATATAATCTAATGAATATCGTCAGTGAATCTTTCAAACAGAGTTAGACGTTTTAACATTTTTATTTGGTTAGAAAAGTGGATATGTTGAAAAAAAAGGAAAAGACTCTGTAATTATGTTGAATTTCTGGAACAAAAATAGGCTAAATTAGAATTAGGTTAGTAAATACTTGCTCTGCATTTTGAAGAGGCCTAAATTAATTGCATTCAGTGAATGGTGAAAATGTCACTGGCTGTATTAACTGCATGGCAGTCAGTTATTCTTGGAAATCGCAAGAAAATGTAACACAGATTGAGATGTAAAAGGCCATGAAATACTGAGTTCACTTCACTTCATAAGTCATCAGTGGCACTGAGAACAACGTGCATTTGATTATCAAATAAATACATTTTTTTTAAAAATGACCTTTTGAATATTTAACTAAAACAAGCCAGGAGACAACCACAGAAATAAGCTGTGTGGAAACATATTTCATAACAAGTCTTAATTAAAAAAAGAAAAGAAAAAAAAGAAAAATAGAAAAGAAAAGAAACAATATATGAAATAAAATGTGATGAAACACCCCAAAATATATATCAAACAAGAGTTCACTGAACCTAGTTTTCATGTTAATCAAATAATAATAATCACAATAATAGAAGAAGAAGATCACATTCATTTCACTGACTGCACTCATGATTTGGACACACACAGAGAGAGAGAGAGAGAGCAAGAGAGAGAGAGAGAGAGAGAGAGAGAGAGAGAGAGAGAGAGAGAGAGATCTGTGTTAAAGAGCTTTGGTGGCATTTAAAGTGGCTTTATGAAGCGCCTGAGTGGCAGTGATACCTAAAAGGCCTTCAGCAGCAGCCTCAGCACTGCAGCTTCACTCCTTCATGTCCTGGTGTGTGCAGCGAGGCCATACTAGCCTGCATTTAACAAGTTCCCCCCTTTGCTTTTTAAAGACATGTTTAAACAAACACAGCTCTTTTCCACATCCCCCGCCAGCCTCCCTTTGAGCCCGGCACAGTGTGAAAAGGTGGAACTGGGCTTTGACGGTTTGTGTGCCGCAGCGGGGAGAGCGAGCACAGAGGGGCGAGAGCAAGGGAGGAGTGGTGTGTATACAGACTGACTGTAGGCTTGGCCTTCGGTAAATACATGGGATTTCACAGAAGGACCGGCGGATGAATGAGAGCTGCATGCCCTCATGGAGAATAGAGGGACCGAGCCTGTGCTCATTAGCCTCCTCGAACCAAGGCTGCAGGATAAAAGAAGGCAGGGCAGCCTCTATTCCAGGTACAAAAGAGGGTCTTCATGAGTATGTGTATCCCTGCTGGGGTCCCAGTGAAATGGAAATGCAGTGATTGCATGATCTGATGAATGGTCAGCTCCTCCCAGGCTGTATTGGCCCCCTTGCCCTGCTGTGATCACATCATTGGGGGCACAGGGGCCCTTGAGAGAGAAAAAAATGCAGAGGTTAGCCCTCAACTGCTGATCTTGCATCAGATTTACCTGCTGATAGTTAAAGGGAATACCATGTATCTTTCATTTTATTTTTTTCTTAATTGATGTTATCTGATTTTATTCCTTCTAATATTTTTCTTTGCCCATGTAAAGCACTTTGAATTGCCTCTGTGTTTGAAATGTGCTATATAAATAAAGCTGCCTTGCCTTGCCTTGCCTTGCCTTGCCATGTCCATGCCCCTAGCCAATGGGACTGTTTGACAGTTGTCTCTACCCATCCAGCACCATTGTCTTATAAAAACACAACCATTTTTACTAATTTGGGCATGAGTTGATTGTTGTTTCTGAATTTGTGAGCCTTCCTCCATCCTCCCCTTCTGCATCACATGCTAAGTGTGAATAAAAAGCATGAAAGCCCTGTGATCTCACATGACAACAACACAACCTGACATAACAAGCGGTGTCTGGCACTTAAAGCAGTGGCAACAACAAGTCACTGCTTTTTTTACAATTAATTTGGTTCACAAAGCCGACGCCTTTCTGAAAAGCCAACACCAGGCCACGTACATTTAGAAACAAAAACCACCCTAATTGAAGTTGTTTGGCCGTCATTTATTATTGGACTAAGACTTTAAGGAGTATGAACAACCTCTCTGCACCCGGCAAAGCCTTTTTGTACATCATGTTAAACAAGACAGACGTGCCTGTGAGTTTCTTCTCTCTGTTCCTCCGGCACATCTAATTTACCCACTGCATGGAGGAGCTACAGGCTTTGTTTGCAGTGTCCCTGCCTTGAGACAGAGCGGCTCTCCTGGACTACACTAAACTGGCTTGGCAGCCGGCGTGTGTGTAGTGCCAGGCTTGAGGGAGTGTGTGTGTATGTGTGCTTATGTGTGTGGATTCGTGCACACATACACCCGCACCTAAGTTTGCCTGTGCAGGGATGGAGAGGTTCAGACGCTTTGCATCATGGCCATGGATGTGATTCCATCTGCGCGTGCTTATGCTTGCATCCAACACACACACACACACACACACACACACACACACACACACACACACACACATCAGCGTTAAGGGAACACAAATCGGGCGAATGAATCCTCGTACCACCTCTTTTGGCACTCATCAGTTCGTGACTTGTGAAAAGCGCCAAAGTGAGGATTGTAAGTGAGCAGGACACTCGTCACAGGTCCGCCCATGAGACTCAGTGACACCTGTCATCACAGCTTACTCTGAAGACCTGCTACACACCACCTCCAGCCTTGCCTCGCCTCTGCCACCGACAAATGGGGGGGTGGTGGTGGTGGAGAGGAGCGTGGTGGTGGAGGGGGTGGATTTATAGATCCCCTCTTTCTCTGTTCTACATACTGCTAGTGAGGTTAGAGGGCACAGAGCAGGCAGAGAGCAGGGTGGAAAGGAGGGAGAGGGATGGAGGGAGATGAGGAAAGTCTGCCTGGTTAGCGTTTGTCCTTCAGATGAGCATGCTTTGCTACTCTGGCCCCGTGGCTATAGCTTGCCTTCCCGCCTGACTGCATACTCGGGACAAAGGGGCTGTGTGTATGTGTGTGTGTGTGAGCTTAAGTGTAGCATAGGATGCTCCAACTACTTAACAGTTCAGTTTTTACTTTGGTAATGAGTCTATTTCCATGTTAACATCTCTGTTAAATGCATTTATGTAGATGAATAGAATTCTTAATGGGAAGTTTCACCATATTTGTTATTATTTCAGCGTGGAAATGTTTATTCCTTCTCCTCCAAGCTTTATTGCTTGGTAGTTCATTATTGCATACTAAACAACACAGGGTTGATTGTGGGCCCCGTATGAGTCGCCATATGAGAAGTAGCCGAGAAAGAAAAGAGGGAGAGAGAGAGACAGAAAAAAGGCTTGTTTGGTTCAGAAACCATTTAACAACTTCCCCTGGAAATTGAAAGAGGAAATAGTTTTGGGCTGGATTGCAGTAGGGGGGAATGAAGCCCATATGAGGACCAGATGAAGAGAGTAAGCAGCCAAGCAGGACTGACAGTGGGAGAGAGGGAGAAAGAGAGAGAGGGATACAAGAAGGGAGGGAGAGTCTTTTGATGTCCTTCATTTACATCTCACAACAAAACAGAGGAAAAACAAACTCAAATCGCTGTAAAACAGTGACAGAGGGAAAGATAGAGAGAAAGCGAGAGAGAGACATAGAGAGAGAGGGAGAGTGAGAGAGAGAGAGAGAGAGAGCGGACTGGGTGTTTATGAGGTCATTTACCAAACTCGTGTTTTCAACATTTCCTCTCCACTTTAATTTTTCAGCTTTGTTCTACTCTAATTACTTCCATCCACATGTGAGAGTGTGTGTACATTTGTGAATGTGTGTGCGAGCCACAGTGTGTGTGTGTGTGTGGTTGTGTATGGATCCGTGCGCTTGTCACTGTAACTGTGCATACTGCAGCATAGACAGAATGAAAACATACCCACTTAACTTTCTTTCTTTTCACATTAACCCTTGAATGTTCCCACACAATGCTCTCACAAATGTGATGTGAAGGACTTCCAGAAATCTGCTGCCTCTCTGTAAAGGTGATGACATTCTGACACATGATGGCCTAAACAGAGCACAAGAGACTCAAAAGATTCATGTTCTAGTGGGAGGCTTCAACATTTGGCATTTGAGAGTCAGTTACGAAACAGAATTTTATTCACATGTGATATTGTCGGAAAACCGAGTATGACAATAAGCAAAACAACAAAGAAATATGGATGTCGTGAAAAATATATAATTAATTTAAGAGGTTCTCAAAATCTCAAGTTAGGTGACTGTTGGTCTAGATAACTTTGGAGTGATGAAGACATTTGTAACTGTACATGAAGTTTTACATGAATAAAAAAAAGTTCAAAAGCCTAATATGCCTACAATATGTTTAAATTAACTTGAAAAAAAAAACCTATAGCAACCTAACCCATTATCCAAGGACATATGCCCATATTAGACAATAAGTGCACCTCACGATTTACATCTGATGCCAACAGGAAGTGTGACCTTTATGTAGTGAAGAGGATGGTTAAGGGTGTGGATGGGTGTGCAGTGCATCTGATTTTCATGTGCGAGACCGGAGTTTGTGTTCACAGACCTGCAAGTTTTTTTTTCTGATCTTTGCTTCTTGGCAGTTTAATGAAAATGGCAGCATCCCAAGTGAAATTGCAGGTGACTCAATACAACTGATTTTCTGCAGAATGTATTTTAATGTTCAATATTAAATCCAGCACTATAATAGTTAGCTGTGTTAGTAATCCTTTGTTTCATTACTGTCAGGAAACTCAAACAGAGTGTTACTGCAAGTGTGTTCCCAGTACGCAGTGCTCAGACCTGTCAGTGTTCAATCTGGTATATTATGGTTCTCCAGTCAATTAATGATGCTATTTCACATTTCAGGTTGAAAGTTGTTTCAACGAAGGAATTGGGACAGGAAGGCCTGTTTTCAGGATGAAGGGAAATGGGACGGAGAGGTCCAGAGGGGATACACTGATGGTGATGATGATGAATCTGTTTTGCCAGAGGCCCATGACATGGGTGAAAGTCTTGGCCCTTTCAACTAGAGGGGGAGAATATGCTAGACCAGGTTTCTGTCGTTTTCTTGCTTGACTCTTTTGACGCTTTTGTTCTTTGCCAATCTATTCTTTGGTTTCTTTCTTACGTCCTGAATGTATAAAATGTTACAAAGTTTCACTCTCAAACAGAAACAAATATAACTACTGCAGATTAATTATTTTTTTTTTTGAATAAAGTAGTCCTGACTGAAATTACATTTGTAAATCCTAAACCTGCATGGTTCTGGCTGAAAGCTCTCATCTCTCAATTGTTCATGGTAAAGCTTGTGTTCTCCAGGCGTCACTCGTGCAGCGATAGCTGCCTGGCATCCTGGCTGCTCTTGGATCAGAGCATGACTAAGGCATGTGTCATGACATTCGGTGATATTTGCATATTCATTTGTGACATTAAGAATTCCTGTCTGCTGCCTCAGGTGTTCCCGAGTTCTTCGTGGAACACTATGAATGCAGTTGCTCATGTTCCTGCTAAGTGAACCTGACTGGGCAGCCCAGCTGATAGTATATCTTAACCCCTTTTAGATGTTTCTTGAAAGAAAGAAAAGAAGTTCTCAGGGCAGAGAGGCAGGGTGTAGGCACACAGAGTAAGTCTGGCTCTGACTCACTCTGGCAGTGGCTTTAATCAGGGTGGAAAAGCTGCGGCGTTCTCATGCGATGCAGAGTCAAATACTCGCCCTGAGGTCTGCAGGGGGTCAACCATGGTGCACAGAGAGAGAGAGAGAGAGAGAGAGAGAGAGAGAGAGAGAGAGAGAGAGAGAGAGAGAGACACAGAAAAAAGAGAGAGAGAGAAATTCATGTCCCTTGACATGTAGACTGCCTACATTCCACACTTTCCATCACAAAAGGCATTAATTATATCAGAGCCATAACATAATACCACTGTGTAATGTAAAATGATATTCAGGTGTTAAAGCTGATTTGGGCTTGAATGACACCAAGTGCTTTTAGTCTTCAACGTAGCAAGTTTTCGAGAAATTGTTAAATTCAACAAACTACAAATTTCGACCAGGGCATCACAGAAACATAATTCTCAGGTGTTCTAAATTGAGCCCCCTAGCATCACCAGATAAATAGTCTCGTCTGCAGGGTTTGGAGCATCAGAATGAACTACGTGACATTGTGTTGTTGATAAACAAAAGCAGTGGGAAGTGATCTGAAAACTGGCCGGTGGATAGAAAAAGGTTGAACCATGGGTCATTTTACAGCAGCAGAGCACAGTGATACATGAAGAGAGAGAGAGAAAGAGACAGACGGGAGGAAAGAGACGAAAGCGAGACACAGAACCTGAACTGGAGCTTGTGGGTTTTCTGTGTTCTCAGGGCCTGTTTGTGAAGGCTGCGTTCAGGGTTACAGGTCTGGCCCCGAGCGCCAGCGCTGTCGCTGGGAATTATAAACAAGCAAAGTGTGTAACCTGCCCTAACGCTGTGGCAGAAAGCCTGAGGGGGCACAGAGCTCATGCTGCCTGGCTGGCTGCATGCAAGAATCTCTGCTTGCGCTCCCTGTTATTCACTGTGCTGCTCCGTGGAACAACAAACAGTGCACCGATTAGTTGACTTTTTACTGCTTCACTGTTGCATGGATGTCTAACCGTTGTTGGTGAGTTAAGCTACGTAAATGTATAATTATTGTATGATGTTAAGTAATGAAGAACAGATACTACAGTCCCGTTAGTGTAAATAAGATTGATTTCAAGAAGTTGTAAATGGCATCAAGTGCAGCCTTGAACAAACCAAAACAATCATGAGAGTCCCATCTATGATTGTAATCCTTTGCAGCTTACCTGCAAAGTGCACTAATGTCAGCAGCACATTGGCGTAGCAGATCTTATTTAACATAGTTTACTTGAGAGTTCTGTCCAAACTCATATCTCCAGTTGCCACTCAGATTAAAATATTTACAGGCTTTAACCTTGCCTATATTAGGGCTTCATCAAAAGCTACGCATTTGCAGCCGTTTTTAAAAAATCAGAAATGTATCAAATATAGTGTTCAGTACAAATTTTTTTTTTGAAAAAAGGCAGTATGTTTTTGTAGTCATCACAGAGTTTACTACAGTGACAACAAATAAATGGTAAAGAGAAGAAGCTTTGAAGTGCACAATGAGCCCAGCACTGCTGCAGCAATGCCTGCCTTACATCATGTGACTATTAAGACACTGATGGCATTTATCAAAGACGACTTGGCTTGTATGTCACTGGCTTCAAACTGCTTGCTTTGATATCCAGTGCCATTAATCTAAGTGTGCTTCAGTTTGTGGCTGTGGTAATTGTTATTAAAACAGAGCCCAGGGCAGAGATGTGCCCCATTCATTAGAAAGTTTCATCAATTAACACTTCCCACAGGGTTATTTGGAAAACGCTCTGGGCAACCACGAAGGCTACAGTCAGCGTTCTCTCTTCCTGCTGATTAGTTCTAACTTCTCTGCTCCAGTTTCTTTTAGCGTAACATACGATACACGACTTGGATGTCCTTATAGGAAATACACCCTCCCTTCACTTAATATTGACTGCAAGGAAGGTTTTGGCAAAGAAAAATATCTTTGAAAATTAAATGTGAAAATACACATAAATAGCACTGCATTTAAAAGGGGCCTTTATCCTGCTTCACAATGACACACATTCAAACAAACACACACACATGTATACACTGAAGATGGTGGAGCTAAAAAGATGCGGACCTTCTCATCTGGAGCAGTTTTTGGGGCTCAGTGTCCTGCTCAAGGACACATTTCTGTGGGGAGAAGCTGGGAATCGAAACACTAACCAAGGAAAAAATATATAAAATGGTTATTATTGAAATATATGAACAAACTATAATTACTTTTGATTACCAATCTTAAATAGTATTAATATTTTCATGTCTTCCTCTGTCATTACTTTGAATTTACCTTTATTTTTATATCATGGCAATTTAAAACCAGTCCAGTGTACATTACTTTAAAATTTGTATTTGAATTTATATCTAGGTCTGTAATTATTCAGAGGTACCTTCACCATAACACATTTGCCCCCATAGCCTAATTTCTGCAGTGGTGGCCATACATGAATAAACTGGAGAGAAAGAGAGCCCTCTGGTGTTAGTAAATGCCACAAAGCTCTCCTGAGCACCGGAGCACTTCCTTAGTAAATCTCTCAGATTTTTTTTTTTAGTAATTTAACATCACCTTTACAAGCTGATTAAACAGGAGAATTTGTTAAGGACAATAAATTAGATAAAGTGGGTTTCACTTTCAAGAGTAACTCTTGAAAATATTGAAAATACCAGCTACAAACTATGTTCCCTTTTTAATTAACTATGAGGCATCTAACAAGAATACTAATGATAAAAACATAATGAGACAACAACCAAAGCTGGTGTGGAATTCCAGGAGGTTAAAACAGGGTCAAAAGATGAGGTCAAAAGGTTTAGAAAGTACCTGCATAATTTCTTTTTCTTTCTTTCACACACACACACACGCACACACACTAACCCTCTCTGCTGGCTTTGTGACCCTCTCTATTGTCATGTATACATGGCTGGGCAGGGCTGCTATATGATAGACAACATGCCAGGCTAAGTGTTGGGTGTGGTGAGGTCACAAAGATCACTGTCTCCTTTAATTACCCAGGACCTGGCCATCCACTGATATTCTGACTTACCTGTGTGTGTGTGTGTGTGTGTGTGTGTGTGTGCGCGTGTTATGTGAGCAGAGGTCTTTAATACAATAGGGAGCGTAGAGTCCACATTCATTCCTGCATTCCAACAACTACCTGCCAGAATTGTTGTCCCCTCCGAAGAAATTAGTTAGGCACAAAAAGGAGAACTCAAACTGTGCGGGGACCACTGCCTAAGGGACCTGCTTTCACCAGGTCTTATATCACAAGTGGTAACTTAATGGCTCTTCTTACCTAATACTTTCTCTTAGTGCTCAGAGGCAGAAACATGGGCCACTGAAACATGACAGCATTACCCTAAAGCTCTGTGCTAATTATTATGTCTGTGGTGCTTCAGGTAGGTAGATATAAGAAAACACGATGTAATGTTTTAATCACAGTGGTGTATTATAAATTTGAAGTGCGTTGTATATATCTGATGCTGTAAACTGAATGTTTACTTTGCTTTTTATGACTTTACATTTCATAAAGTTGATTAAATAAACTTAAAAAGTCTTGATATTGATATTTATCTCGATTTTGAAATGTAGAAAACAATATCACTCAGGTCTACCATGTATTCGTCTGTGAAGTTTATTTTATGGCACTTTATTGCTGTGTTTAGCTCTCGCTTGGTCTCATTCTCCTCCTCTTGTCCCTGAGGGCTTCACCTGTGGAACCTGCTCTGTCATTAGGCCATATGAAGGGGATTTATGCACAGTAGAAACACAATAAAAACTACACCCTCCAAGTCACTCCCATCATCTGCATGGTCAGCAGCTGCGATACCGTGAGTGGATATGAAATTAATTATGTGCAGAGCATGTGCATCCCTCTGTGTTTGTAACACTTTGGACTTATGGGTGACGTGCATGCTGGAAAGAAAAAAAAAATCTGTCTTTTATGTTATGCTAACTTTGTGCAATATGTCCCCCCACCTCCATCCACAAGCAAACCAAACTAAACAAGAAATGACAGAACACAATTGAAATCAGCCACTTTCTTTGTCTTCATGCATGGCCTCTCATGAACGAATACTCATCTGGTAAGGATTGCTTTGAAATTTAAATACATAATTTGAAAATTAAAAAAAGCAAAGCACAAGAAAGACTGCACTGTGCAAGAAAACAATAGTCTCCTATACACAGTTTGGATTGTCGCTGTTTTAGGTTTGCTGTTGCGGCAGTTATATCTGTCCAAAACTGGTAGTGAGGTGGGGGGTAGGGAAGAGGGTTCACCCATTTTGTTTTAATCAGGGAGAGAGAAAGAGAGCAGAATATGAATAAAGACTGAAGGGGGATAATGACACATTTCTCTTTTTTTGAAGATGCTCTCACGGAACTGTTATTTTGTCTTCTTTTTTTTATGTCACATCTAATCAGCATTGTCAAACGAATGCACCGCGGCTAGATTCAATCCCTTTTAGCTTTTGTTTACCATAAACAACATGATAGGCATCACAGAGGAAAAAGCCCTGGGGCAGGAGAGTGTAGGGTTAACAAAGGCCAAACCATTCCAAACATTGCTTAAATTACGACTAAATGACCTGTTGAATACCTGTATGAGTAACATTCAGAGTACCGATGTTGGGCTCATTCTCTGGGGGTGCAGATAGCTCTTTGTAGAGTGTGTGACATTATATATTATCAGAAATGCACTGTACATAAGTCAGATTTTAATATTTCTTTTTGATGATCATGTTTCCTCATGATTTCACAATTTCTGCAATAGCACAAACTGAATTTAAAAAGTAAAAAAAAACACTGTAAATGAATTCACAAATAAATAAATTAGGGGCCCGTCATAAGTTCAGTTGTGCTGTAGGCCATCGCGTGACTGGCTACGGTGCTACAGAGGGAGTGATTGACAGGTTGACTATGTGGATGCTCAGTGTAGTCAGGAGATATTTACCATAAGTTGGATCTCTGTGAGAATCCCATCAGCTTGAGCCTTCTTATCTCTCTGAGTGATTGGCAGCACGGCCCGAGGAAAACTAGGAAGAACACTGCAGGTCCGCATGACTCACCGAACAGACAGCACTGATTTACTGACTGAAGGGTTACCGTCGACCATTAGAATTTGTGAAGATGTTGAAAATATACGTTGTAGGTACACACACAACAGGTTGACTGGTCAACGTGACGTTAATCTAAAAAGCTTCAGGGAAGTCATGAGAGGAAGGTAAATATACAGGATGTTTGCAAGGAGTCACAAAAGAAAAGAGAGAGAATAGAACATTTTTGAGCTGATTTTGTGCCATGTCAAAAGACTTTCCTCAAATGCTTTTGTACTTACTTTTCAGTACAGTTTACTACAAGGACAGCTTGTCTCAACCTTTTTACATGAATAAGTATCTAACAAAGACCTAAAAGGGTCATACTCAATTTAACAAACACACCAATGACATAAAATGATGGATGCTTATTCCTGCACACAGGAATAAGATCGTTGTATTCTTTAGGCGTAGTAAATAAACTCATGACCTGAAGAAATCCTTCCAAGTGTTTTTGTTTTGATATGTTGTTACAGTAAGTAACATATCCAGTGTCTCTCTAAAGACAAAAAATCTGACAGAAAACAAGTGTCACCTGTGGTGCCATAATAACTATTATAATGGCACGGTTAGCTCAATTAAAATCAACCAAAGGCTTTCTGAAATCTCCCCTAAACAAACTAAAAGCATGAGAGAGCTAAAGGAAATTTAACATGCATGTATAATGAAAGTTTGGGTTTGTCTGCTTTTTTGGTACTTTCTGTATGTGTATAGTGCTGATGGATAAAACCCACCAGAGGGAAAAAAAAGTTATTAAATTTAAGTTTAGAAAAGTGCAAGATTTGAACCATCACAAGAAAATAATATACTATTTACACCAATCATTGCTTTCTTGAGGTCAAACTGAGGGAGTGTTTGTGCAAGTGTTTAATCGCAAGTACAGTATGTTCACTCTGAATCTGTTCATGCATGCACTGTTAGCACCTTTATGATTTGACTATATCTGTTTTAATTACAAAGACAGCAGGTTAGTATAACAGCTGTTGACAGAGTACAGTGGTAAGCTAAGCCAGACGATTCCCACTGAAAATGAGCTGGGCTGGTGAAAAGCCAAAACCTGAGTAGGGCGGTGAGGCTGAGGAAGGATGAAAACGATCTATGCCCCAAGGGTCTGCTGCTGCCATCTATGACTTATTCACTCACAGCAATTAACCAGCCCTGGATTCAGCAGCGGGAGTCACATTCTTTAGTACACACACACACACACACACACACACACACACACACACACAGAGAGAGAGAGAGAGAGAGAGAGAGAGAGAGAGAGAGCACAAAACATTGCAACATGTCAAAACTAGACCTGCTTCAAACTGAAGGAGAGCTGTTAAAAGGGACAGTCAGTAATCTTTCCGCCTGGCTTCTCTTTTATCAGCCAACTCCCAACCTATTACTCAAGTATAAATACCATAACACTACTGTGCACTTTGCATAAAACATTTTTTAACTGCTGTTGTTTTAATCAATCATCATCATCATCATCATCATAAAGTAACCTGAAAGGGTATATTTGCATTTGGCGATCCTAAGAATCCTTTTTTCAAACCAAAAGACAAAATTAAACATATTATTGCATTTGCATCATTATTGGCAAGAATTTTTATTAACCCCCCTCCCTTTCTTTGATTACCTGGATATTTCTTGTCCCTCTGCATGAGAAATAAACAGGTAGAGTTTTTAGTGTGATACATGCTGAGTGATAATGTGCATAGAGCAATGTCACTGCTCTGATTCTCACAACAGCCTCTGCATTAACGCTACTAATAGGAAGCGTACTGCCAGACATTTGGATGTCTTTAAACAAGTGTTGTTGTATCACTTTTACATGTAAACAATGACCAGGAAAATAATTGTGTTTGCCAATGTCGAATCATTCAGCATAGGTTATCTATGGCTAACCTACGCTATTTTCTTGATTATTATGTGTACTATAAAGTTGGGGGTATGCCTGAAACGAACTAGTAGGACGTATTGTCTTTATCAATGAATATCTTCAAAGTGAGCTGACATTACTGAATCACCATTGTCACTGACCGAATCAGTAGCTTTTAGCAGTAGAGCCCCGCTCACTAATGACTTTGAGAAGCCACAGAAACAATCATAATCTGATAAGTCTGTCGTTAATAATGGGCTGCGGAGCTATTAACCTCTGCACACGTGCAGTGCTTCTATAGGCTAGCTTTGTACTGAACTGAACGTGACAGCTTGGACTAGGAACAGGCTGAGCGTAGAGGGCCTACTAATGAAGTGAAGACAGTCAGAATCAGTGCTGAACGTTGCGGCCATATGAATGGTGATACATTCACTTACTGTTGTACATACTGAAGTGCATTTGAACGATGATGTGACCACTAAGCTTAGGACAATAAGTGAGCAAACTACATAGTCAGTGACTATGACTTTTTGACAGAACTCAACAAATGTGATTTCCACCCCTAGAAGGAGGTGGTTTATGCGTAAAGGGGCTGTAAGTAATTAATAAAAATATATATAGAGCTATAGCACTTGAACACAGCCCTGCTTCCTAGTCCTCAGCCCTGCCTCTTTCTCTCTCTCTCTGCCCTTGTTTCCCCTCACTTGGAAGCACTCTCCCTGTTAGGCAAACTACAACAGAGCCTCATGCTGAGTTAGTCAGGTTGGTTAGACTAGGGAGACAAGCCAATAAGAGGTATGTTTGGAGTTCTTTTTAGTTTTTTTTATTATTTTAAGCTATTTGCTTTAATGTATTTATGGATGTTTTCTGCTCCAGGTAATAAGCCACATTGAGTAGCTGGGTATGTCACATGGCTGATGAAAGGTATTATATTGTTTTAAAAAAATTCTAATTGCAATTGCATTTTATGTTCTTAAAATAACCTTCATAGCCTGAGGGTTTGAGAACGCTGGATCTGCCATGAGTTAGCATAGCCTGAAATAGCAAATACTGCAAAAAGGTGAACTGACTAAACCACCTGCAAGTTATCCACTGAATGAACATTCACATTGCACATTTACCTTTGCTGTGTTTGTTCTGTGCATTTTGGTGGTTGCACACAATTGTAAATATGGTTCTGGCCTTCCCCTCTGCTGGGCCAATGCTATGAGGTTAATCTTTTTTTCGTGTAAACATACAGATAACTGGTGTCAGTCTTTTGGTACCCTCTGTAGGATTTTAATTAATTGTATTAAAGTTTTGTCTTTTAAGTATCTTGTTATTTTAACCTTAGCCAATACATCTGCCCATCTTAGACTGAAATCCACATCTGCCTTTATTTACAAGCTTACCTGAAAACAGCTTGTAACATTCTTTTTAAACTGAATGGTCTGTATTGATAGATATCTATGATGATATATTATGATTAACTGATCCATGTTTAAACTAAAGTCACACAAACAACAAAGGAACACAAACTCCTGATCTGTGGCATTTCAGGTGTTGTGCTCAGCCTGTATTACAGATCAAACAAGCCCAAATCAAATACTAATAGTTCAACGAACACTTGAACAACTCTCTGCACCTTATTCCCACGACAGACAGCTGACAGATTTAGTTGAGAGATAGCACAGTGAGTCGTGAAACAATAAAATCCTCCTCACACTTCTGAGAGAACTGCACCCACCACCAATCATCTGTCTCACACCTTTCAGTCTTTTCTTTGACAAGGTCAACCTTCAGCCCTGCAGGCAGACAGGCAATTCTATCGTTGCACTGCTGTCAGTGAGGACCAACAGCGCATATGAGAATGTGATGACTATTTAATTTTATTATCGCTGTTTAACTGTAAATCATATGAGGCCTGACAGAAACCGAGTGACTCAATGTCATCAGTGTCCAAGCTGCTGATACAGATACCACATCTGCCCAGAACAGATGGACCAGACTGTTCTCCACTTGTACAAGATAGAATAAGTTGTCTAAATTAATTATGAGCAAATTGTTTACTGACATGATTTGATGTGTTTGGTCTGTTTATATTTTATAGAATGTCGCTGTAATGTTTTAATACCTAAAACCTGTGAATTAAATAATGAGATGAATAGATTCTACAACGAATGACAGCTTGGGAACTGTATAGAGAACATACTATTATAACACATTTTTAATCAAAATGGTGATGTTAAGATTAAAAATGAAAAATTAAGATGAAAGATTTAAGACACAAAACATAAGGTCACCCAGAGGGATAATAATTACAAGAGGGTGATGCTGTAAACTAAAAACACATTTTTTAAATGGATGATGACATATCAGTGTGTTGACATGATTAGTGAGCCTATGTTTTTTTCAGATGCTTTGAAGAGAGCTTCATTGCGTTGACACTGATGAATCTACCGGCAGATCACTGCAGGCCAGCTTTGAAATGTCACTCTGACTTGAGTCTCTGGCATGCTTCATCTCTCTCTCTCTCCCTCTTTCATGTCTAACATGGAATATGTGGTAATGTCAAAAAGGAGAAGATCTTACTATGACAAAGTCATGCCATTTAAGATTTTCACGCTTGGGTTTAGTCATTAGTCTTAAAAAGATTATGAACACTGACGTGCTTCGAATGGGTGAACAATTAAGAAAAATGCAAATGAGCAAAGACTCACTGAGTAAATGCAAAGTTTGTGGTGGCTCACAGAGAACTGCCTGGCTTAGAAATATTACAAAATATGACCAAGTGTGAATTTTGATACAGTATATCCTCACAAACACAGCTTGAGAAACTGGACATTTAATTACTGCTATTTTTGTGTATAGTGAGTATCACCTCACTATAAACATTTTGGAATTTTTAAACCTGAGTCTTGTTCTCATAATCGCCATTCTGACTATGCTAGCTTTGCGCTCGCAACCTCCATTATAGAGATTTGGGAAATGCTGAGTTCAGCAAAAGAACATACATCAGGGCAAGCAGCACAATCCTCCTTAAGCAACTGGGGCAACTTTCCAGCTAACTTATCCCTACAACGGAGGTCAGAATGGCCACAATTATCAAAATATAACTCAGGTAAAAAAAAACTGAATTTAATACTGCCTTTGACACAATTGAAAATACCATACTACTAGACAGATGTCTTGACACAGTCCTAAAGTGGTTCAAGACACCAATGGTAGGAAGATAAAATCAGGTTAAATGAAGACAAGATAGGGACAAAGTAAAGAACCTTGGGGGACACCACAGGGAATGGGTAATGATGAAGAGGAGTTGCCAACATTGCTTCCATACTGTAGTAATATGGCCTCCTCAATACCTAATGCTGATATAGCTTGTATTACTATGATATATGCAGAGTAAGGTACTCGGGGGCATGAAATGTTGCAGAAACAATAGAGTTGTCTTTGTTGCCCACAGAAAACATGAAGCCCTTGGCTAGTGGGGTCTGTATACCAGTACAATGAGGGACTTGCTTCTGTCAGGTTGGTGAGCTACACACTGACCAACAGAGTAAAGGCCTGAGGTTAGGATGCCAGGGTCTGCCATGACACCCTCACTGGTGCTTCAGTAAACCACCCCTCAGGGTGCAGGGCCATTTTCCACTTATTGTATCTCAATGCCCTGTTCCTTTTATTTATATTTCTCATATGCTTTTTATATTTATCTTCAATGTCTCCCCTTTATGAGTTATTTTTTTCTCATTCTCTCTTTCTTACTATGCAACCTCTCCTCTTTATGTAAGGCCTAAGGTTTACCAGGGTCATGACGCCTTTGTAAATCTGCATCTTGGGGGTCTCTGGTCTTCAGGGCCCAACATGTGTCTAATTCAATTCAAAACAGCCACAGGGGTTGGACCCCACAGCCTCCTGCTAAATAATGAGAGGCCAATGTTGCTATAGACAGAGAGACCAGACAGGCCTGTCTCTCTCTATCTCTATTAAATGTCATACTGCTAAGTGCATTCACAAAGGCTATTGGACATACTGTGTGTATGTGTGTGTGTGGGTGTGTGTGTTTTACTTGTGTTACTGGCTGATTTATAACTTGCTTTCTACCTGGGTTTTAGTTTTAGTACATACATGCTTACTCACTGTAGTAAGCCTTTTATCTAGCTATATTTTTTGCAATACTCCAGATAAGAAACTCAACTGTGTCTTAGTAAGCTATTGAAAAATGTGATGGGTATAGCACACTTAAAGGGGGTATGTGTGTGCTAACACAAACATTTTTTAAAATGTTGTGCTTATTAATTATGGTGAATTTAATAAAAGACAAATGCGAGGGTACAGTACTGTTTTGCCCTCTAAATCTATGACATGCACTTTTATTTTACTGCAATAGCTACATGTAGTAGTAGCTGTATAGCACACCGACGGGAGGCCGGTGAGAGGAAAACAACGTCACCTTCATGACTTAGGAGCGGGAGTCGGATCGCTGGACAACATGGACCGCCAAAGTCAAGGGCCTCTGAGAGCAGACGTTTCACGAGCGCACAGAAACAGCCTGAGCGCGAGGAGAAGGGCTGAAGCTGGAGCGCAGGAAATCTGCGCAAACAACAATATATCTGAGCGCAAGCACACGGTTTGAGCAGAAGCAGAGCAAATCCAAGCGTAAGCAGGGGCTATCTGAGTACGAGAGCAGGGATTTGAGGGAGAGTATTACAAAATCGGAACATGAAATCAATAAATCATGCTCTCAAATTGAAAGACCACGCTCTTGATTAAAGATAGGAAAAAAGCCCCATAATCACTGAACATGACATCCACAAATACGTTGACACACATGTATGAAGATACAAGTAGCTTTGGTGCTGAAACAAAAGTTATTCATAGATGCATACATTATGATAACAGCATGATCAAAGCACAGTCTGCAAACTGGAATAGATCCAAGATTATTTCACTGGAATGAATAAATCTTAAGGCTTGTTTGACTGAGAGTGATTGTTGGTGGCAATAAGAGTGTAACAGGTTACATTCTGAAAGTATGAGGGGAGTTAATTAAAGGTGTGAGATGGAGACAAGACGTGGAGAGGTGGTGTTGTCAGACGGTTGACAGGTAATTGCAGTACGATTTTTCAGGCACTTGGACATTTGAGGAGCTCAATTGAATGCAACTCATTAACACACCACCTTAATAAGGATTCTTATGGATTCTTAAGGATCAGGAGCTGCTCAGACTAGTTCTGAGGCTGGGAGGCTGTCTCTCCTACTTCAGCGGAGGAGGTGTGCATTTATGTGTTGTGCTGCTGCATGTGGTGTTAGAGGTTTTATTGGTGTGGTCCTGTTTTATCACTTTCTCTCTTGTTATGTCTTTTCTTTTGTTTGTTCTGAAATACACTCACTTTATCTTTATTTCTTTTAATGTGCATGTTGCATTTATAAAGACCCTATGAATCATCCTACTGTTTCTTTGGTTGTGAAAAGCAGATTAGACTATGACTAAGATTTTTTCAAATCTTATTCTGCAGCCAGCTGGCAATAACAAAGGAACAATATAGAGCCACAGTGGATGTAGCCTGAAGGTTAGACAAGTACAGTTGGAACTAAAATTGCTGGCTTCAATCCCTGGACTGGTTGGGAAAAGAGAGAAAAAGTGAGGTTGGAAATAATGAAAAACCTTCACCATAGTGCTTTTTTTGCAAAGCTCTTGACCCATTGGTGCGAAAGACAAAAATATGTTTTTGTCGTCAACATACACTCCAGTTTTTTTTTGGATTAAAAATGAAAGTGCTCTTATTCTGTTTAAAAATAGACTATGCAAGTATTCATTTTACAAAAGCACATCCACATGCTCAGTCACATGCACACAGCATCTTAGATGGACAGAACTACTGCATTCCTACTGTAAAAGCTGGTAACAGAAAACAATTGAAACCATTTTGCACACATGTACACATGTGCACAAAGGCTAATCTTAATCCATTTTCTACCTTTAGATTTAAGCACTTTTTTGTTTCCATACAGGAGGACAAAGCCAAACATTACTATGCATTTACCTCATTTTGTCTTTTGGAGCCAGAGCATAATATGCAGGACAAGTGTCTGAGAAGATTACTCGAATGTTGTAATCATTGCCATGATTACAACAGACACTAATTAATCACTGGTCAAACATCATGTGCATGAGTCAGGGTGAGATCAGTTCCCCTAAAAATTTTACCGCATCACCTTCATTAGAAAGATATGATTCTGGTGTTGAGACACTGTTAAGCAACTTAGTCAGAATCAAACTGATCTTGACACCTGTACCACCACAACACTATCATGCCCCCCAACTAGCTCTATAGCTTCATACTCGTCAACACCACGTTTTCTAACCCCCTTCTTTTTCCCACATATTCTCCACCTACCACCTCAACCCCTCAGGGGCTCTTCCACTTGCTGCCTTAGTATAAAAATTTTTGCCTATGTGTTTCCAATAAATCTTCTAGAGTAATGATGCCTTAGCCAGGTGATTCATGAGCACGCTGACAGCTCCAATTGCCGGTGTGAATCTCTGGCATGGCATGAGTCGGCCCCGAGCCGTCCTCTCTGCCTCCGGGCATGCAGGGTGGAGAAGAGAGGGGAGGAGCCGGGGCAGGAGCTACAGGTTTAACCCTGTCACCTGCAGTCTGATATCTGACCTGCTGCACTGCAACCGGAGACACAGGCAAATCATGTGTGTGTACATGTGTGTGTATTCATGTGTGTGAGCAGTGAATGAAGAGCAAATAGGGTGGGTGGGTGTGTGTAAAATCGCAATGTGTGTAGAGTGTTAAATCAGCATCAGTTTACACCTGCATGTTGTTGTAGTTGCTTGAGTTACATGTTTTCATGACTTAATGAATTTGTATAATAAATTGTATTAAAAAAAAGTGATTTAAAAGAAATAAAGACTAACATGAATCATGAACATCATCACTAATGTTTTCACTGAAAAAGTTTTATGTAGATTCCATTAAATAAGATGTAGAGAGGTCCAATTTTATTAGTGATGAGATGATTAATGCTGATGCAATCTACATTGTTTTAAAGATGCACTAATAAATATTTTTATATTAACAATGGAAAAAATTTGCGTGTGTGATGTGAAAGGTGTTGCTCATACTGACAGACCTACAGAAAATTACCACCTGCCTCTACAGTTCCCCTCAGTTCCATGGAGCTTTATTGTGACTTTCAGCTCATTGTTTTGGTTTTGCGGCCCTGAGCTTTACTGTTTTGGTTCAGTCTCACAGCTGTCATCGGCATTGTTTTAAGTCACATAGGCAGCCGTTTTCAGTGAAAAAGCTCTGATAACCCAGTGTACGATACCTGCCGCATCAAATAACAGACAGTGACTACCTGGTGAGGCTAGTCATAGTGGAGCATTTAGCTGCTAAATAGCCAGATATGTTTCTCAGGAGTTGGTGGAGACCAAACCAGAGCTATAAGAAGAGTTACATATGCCATGTGACCAGAAACATGACTTCAAATGAATGCTAATGTTGTTCCATGTCTGTTGAAAGTGTAACTAGGCAATTGTTTGCTAATGCATTCACCATAAGAACTTTATAAGGTGATACATACAATGTTTTGTTTACAGCTTGTTGTGCTGTCACCAATTGGGCAAACAATCTATTAATGAAGGTGTAAATATAATAAAACTGTTAATGGAACATTTTTGGCCCTCGGATGTATTTACTTCCTCATGACAGATTTTGAAAAATATTTTGGAACTTGCATTGTTTACATCCATGATTGTTAGCTAGCATCCTTCTTATTTCTTTTATTGGTGCATTGCACACACACTCTTATACAATGTACAACTATCCTCACAAGCTTTTAAGTAAACATTTTCTTGATTTCAATCTTGTAGCAAGGTCACTTAAACCTGACCACATGTTCACTCTCTTGCACCTGCCTTCTGCTGTTTCTGTGGCTCCTTTTTCACCCCGGACTGATGAAGCAACATGTCACAAGGACACAGGGTTTCATACTCCGCTGGCCTGAGTCTTTGTTTACATGTCATAGATGGATGTGAAAATCATAGTCAGATGAGCCTTAGCAACTTGGAAGCCATTAGGGGAAACAGTTACAATGAGGTGGCTTTATAACCTCATAAGTGTATCTTTGGTTGCATATTTAATGGCCCCTGCTGTGTAAATCAGTCTTACGGCTGTTAGAGAAAAGTTTCTGTGGGATAAGTGGCAGGGACTGAATGATATAATGTGTCAGAAGCCTAGCAGGAGACTGATCAAATTGTTTGGAGTAGAAAAGAAACACAGGCTGGAGTAAAACTGCTTCTGTAGCTTTTTTTTTGGCAAAAATAATCCAGTGTGTGTAGTCAAAAACGAGAAGAGAGGGAGAGGTCATGACACGTCATGTTTATAGACTGGCACAGCACTTACAGGAAGTTTCAATCAAACCCGTCGTTTAAGTCATCGCAGCTGCCTAACAAAAAGTTGAAGTGTGAAGTTAATTTTTATAAATTGTTTGACAAAATAACCCCATTTTAAGATATTACGCTTCAGCTGTGTAATTCTATGCATTTAGAATAATTTGTAAAAGGACACACAAACCATCCCCTCAAACTTTTATTAAAGGGAGAAATAGAAATTTCAGCTACTGAAACAGCACATTTTTCAAACTCCTTAGGGATCTTCATGTCTCAAATGGAGTTCCTACAAATATCACATCAATGCCTTTTTTCATAACCAGTTTTACTGATTTAGCTAAACATCACCAACTCTTAGTAGTTGTGATAAAACAACTTAGCTGAACTATATATAAAGCACTACAGTACTTAGCATAAAATGGGAAGAGGTCCAGTGTTTGCATTAACTTCCTAAAAGGAGGCAAACATGGGCGAACTCAAGGAGCTGCATTTGTGACAGAAGAACAAAAAGGCTCTTATTGTTAAATCCACCATTTCCCCTTCATATTTTTCCAATTACTGTTTGTTCGGAAGGATTTCAGGCTCATACTAAAAACATGTTTCCACTAAAATGCTTCTTCTACCTCCCCTGTGTCTCCCCCTTTTCTCTACCATTCAGTTTTCTCCATGTTTCTGCGTCTGTTTCTGTCTAAGCAACTCTTCCCATCTCTCTTGCTCTCTTTGACCCCCAACTACCTAAAATGTACTCAAACAGCATTAAGGACTTAAATCCCCCCCAGGGGTTCTTGTGGTCCACATTCCCAGAGAGTAACAGAGACTTCACGGGGACATGCTGGAACAAATGACAGACACAGACTCGGCAGGCGAGCCATCAGATACGCAGATGGACACAGATCAAGGAATCAAGAAAATTATGGAGATCTACAGTACCACCACAGTGGTACAGCAACGTGGCTTTTGGATGTCATGCCACCGTGACTGCAGCTGCCCGCAAAATGCGTAGATTTTTGTATGGCTGGCAAAGAAGCTTCTTTGTCATATCATGACATACATAAATGGACAGATGGTTTTGCTAAAACTGATCACACTGTAGTGAGGGTGGCGTAGAAGGACAGATTGCTTTCGAACATCCAGGCGCTGGTGTGTTAATGTGTCTTATCTTTAAATGTGCAAATCAATAACTTAATTTGCTTTGCAATAATGAAAAAGTGAAAATTTAATCTTGTGTGACTCACTGAGAATGAGGAGCTATTAAAATGACTCAGTGTGTTGACTTCTAGTTCTTTCCATATTTCACATTGTCAATACATCTTGAGCACGCACATGTTCACACTCAGAACTTCACTGAACATTTTTAGGAGTGAAACTGACTTATTCACCCTCTGTAAAGTAGCATCTGTCCCGAATGACAGTCAATCTAGATGACATTCAACTGCTGCCAAGATTTCAGTCATCTGCACTCATGCCTCGTCATTGATTCTGTCTGCATGATGGCATAATCAAAGATAAAAATAGCACCAGAGTAAAGAGGAAACCACTAAAAATGCATACACACTTAGCGCAGTGTGTGTTCCTCTCCTTCCGATCCTTTAATCTGCAGGAACTTCAGAGCCAGCAATGCCACAGTGAGAGACTGCAAGGGACAGAGAGAGAGAGAGAGATGAGAAAGAGGGAAACCACAACCACCACTACAGAACTGTCAAAAAGCTGGGACTTATGTCCAACATTTAACCATCAGAGCTCTGCTTGGAGACTAAATGGGGTGACAGTTGAAAGGAAGCTGGGGTGGTGAATTGTGAGTCATAGTTCTTTGTTTCTGCCTCTCGGGAGGTAAGCAGACACATTGCACATTAGAGGAGAACACGGCTGTTTCTGCTGCGTTTTGTTATTTGTTTCTCCATTTGGGAAAAAATCTGGCAGTGTGTGAGGAGATTGAGACTCAACAGAACTGAGAGTGTCAGATAGGCAAGAGCGTGACAAACAAGTAACATGTTTTTCATGTGGAAGGAAAGGCTCTTATCGAATCTTCTAATACCAGAATACAAAAGCTTGGTTTGTTTGGTTATTTCTGTTGAAAAAGGGTGAATTGATATTAGTTTAGTTAATGCTCCATCATGCAAAACACCCCCCTCTTCTTCCCTTTCCTTCTTTCACCAATCTTCGTTCTCTTCTTTACATTTTTTACTTCTTCCATTTCCTCCTTTTCTTGAACTGCAACTGCATAATTTACCCACAGCAACTGCTGCAGTCAAATGTATGTAGGCACACCTACATACATCAGCATCACCAAAGTGCCAAACATCTAAACTAATTAGCTATGATGGCTTTCATACAAGCGTTGCTAATACATGTCTGTAGTATAGCAGTATACCTAGGGAAAAACACAAACAAACAAACAAACAAACAAGAAAATACATTTCAAATAAGCAAAATATATTTGAAAAAACAACACTGACTATGAGATTTGTAATTTGTTACCCCCACTGTTCTATTTCCTTTCCTCTGGAAACTGGACTCTGGGGTCAGATTCAGCCCCTGCCCTGCCTTAGGCCAAAAACATGGCCTGTGACACCAGAGCTCTTTTTCTGGACTAAACTCATTGTCGTGTTAGCTAATTAGATATCACCTGTCTGGCCACCATAAACATTTAAATCTCCTTAGTAATCGTCTCAGCTGTACCACGGGACATTTTTGTAAAATGGTGACATGTGGTCAGAAGAGGAGATTCTCTTAACAGAGTAGTGGGCATGTATTTGGTTGGTTTGTTCCTGAAAAACACACTGATCGAAAACTAAATTCTTTCCTTAATGGTTGAGCAAGAGTAAAATGGAAAGACATGTTACGTATATGCTGGTAGCACAATGCACAATGCACATAGTGTACCGCTCTGGAATGAACATGTAGCTCAGTGGGTACAGCAGTCCAAGAGACAGGGGTTTGAGTCCCACTAAGAACATCCATGCTGCAAATTATGGTACTCAAAGTCCATTACATGGCATACAGTATACAATTTTATAAGTTCTGTCTTCTAAAGTAATGTTCCTATTGTACAACTGCTTTATGGAAAACTGCAAATATGGTTTGTCAGCATATTTAAATACTACCTGCCTAAATACATCACAGGCAAAGTAGATTAAAACACTAGAGCTTGTTAGTAAGTTTATCCATAAAGCACTTTCATTTAAGTTTCCCATATACATATGTATTATCAATAGGGAGTTGACTGTCATTTCACTGAATATATAAGGACAAATGCACACACTCACGCGCACACACCAAAACAACGTAGTTCAAAACATTCCAGTTAAAAACGAACCTTGTTAGGGCTTTCCTGTCAAAAATGACCACAAAAGGAACATGTGTACACATGATATGCATGTTTGCAAGCATGCGTGCATGCACATACAAACACACATTTGCAAATGTATACATAATATACTGCACATGAGTACATTAAAAGAATAAGAGAGGCTGGGAGAAAGAGAGCGAAGCCACACACTGGCACATTTCCCTAAATTTCCACTTGTTGTGTCATTGTTTGACAAATTGTTCCACCTATAGTAAACACAGCTATCAGCAGTTAGGCTCCAAATGAGGCCTTCACACACCATACAAGATCTTACATCCCATGTTGAACTTAACTTAAAATATCTGTTTCTGTTATTGTCTCTCTCCCTCTCCTTCTCTCTCCCTTGTATGGTCTCAATTTATGTCTTTTTTTCAGTTTTCCACACATCACAATAAACACTGACATAAAGGCTAAATTCTAAATTCATATCATTTTACCCATGATAATGAGCCACATTTCCACCACCAAACAGACCATCTGTGAATCTCTGATGAGTGTCTTCTGTGAGGCAGTGGAGAGTATTGAAATGCTTTAAACTGACAGCATGGGCATCATTATGTCATGTAAACAGGCCTGGCATCAAAGGATCCAACATCACGCACCCTTGTGGTTCAGCCATGGTCTAAGCAATGCGACTAGGGTCGTGACTGTGCTATTTCGCTGCTCTTGTACTGTGTAGGCCACACTGGAATATTTTCCATAGTGTGTTAAAGCAGAGCCCACATGTTGCCAGCAATGTCAGAGCTGATCTTCTGACTGCTGATTAGGACTTTTCTCAAGTGGGTACCAACATTTAAGAACCACATTGATTGAACTGAGTCATTTTTATTTTATTTTATTTATTCACTTATTTATTTATATTTATGCTGTGTCATATTCCTCGGATGACTTCAAAGAAACTAATATCCTAAACAGAGGAAGCAATGCGCCTGCACAACATTCACTTATAGTTCAGCTAAAACAAATTATGCAACTGCATGATTAAAACACATTCATGTGCAATAACACAATTGGCTTATTGATCAAGAGTTATTTTTTTTATTATTTTTGAATTAATTAATAAATGTAATTATTTCTTTATTTAGTTTATATTTTCATTTTTTAACAAAATGATTTTCACATCTAATTTCTTAATAATTAATCCAAAGGATTTTGGCTCTTGAATTGACATGTTTGAGTGAACCATGTTTCTCTGAACAGCAGAAGAGTCAGTGCACTGACCTCTTAGTGCCCAAGTCATTTTTCAATACACAGATTGTTCCTTCTGTAATCAAACTTGAACTCCGACAGAACCAAATTACAAGATGGTGTAAAGGAAATAGGGCATCTCTTTAAATATGAATTTGTTCTTTAGTGACCCTGCTGGTCAAATAAAGATTATGGAATAATATTTCAAAGTATAAAGTAAACTAAGTCAAAATATCAAAAGATGTCAAATGTATAATTGCTTGCAAAGCACGAATTAAAAGGTAAAGATTTTTCTTTATATCATTTAACACAAAATCTTCTGCCTCAGTTATAGTTACAGTACATTGGCTATCATTTGGATGTGTGTTATTGTGATCTTCCTTCATTGCTGTATGATATGAAAACATTGTTGCTGTTGCTTTGATTGTATTTATTTGTGTGCATGAATTGGTTAACGCTAGAATTATGCTTTTCAAGTATGTTTGCGCACACATTTCACTCATTGTGCTGTTACATCCTGAACATTAAACTGCTCAGAGAGTGTTGTCATGGTATTGCGTCATTACACGATGTTAACAGACTGGAATTAAAGATCTCAAAAAATAGAACCCAAGAGAATTATTCACAACTTATAGACCCAGGGAAATAATCTTCTAACAAAGTGTTTACTTTCACTTCTAGACTTCAGCTTTGAGGAAACACACAACACGCTGCCAAGATTTTACAAGGCCCAGGGTGTGTTTTCAGGCCTACACTTTGTTGTGGAGTTCAGAAAATGTGGAAAGACTGGAACCTGGAATTAATATAATGTTAATGGAAGCGTCAGTCCACAACAGGTAGGTGAACGGACAGCCATAGATCCACAAAAAAAAACCTTGAATGGAAGAAAAGGCACACACATACCAACAAAGACAAATATCTGAGTGCAAACACATTGTGCTGTACACACGCAGAGAGACAAATAGAAACAGAGCCTTTTAATGTACTTCAAATGGAAATCACAGCAGAGAAAGATGAAAAACAACTTTGAGACGACTGCTTGAGTGTTGCATTATTTCTGTGATCTCTCTCAGTGTAAATGTGACTTGGTTTTGCTGGAGGCCTCTAACACTCTCCTTAACCTGTTTACTCTGATAGGCTGCAGCCTCAGGGTATGTTATAGTCTGCAGGTGAGGGCCAGATGGATCTAAGCAATGCTCTCTCTCTCTCTCTCTGGCTCCAGGCCTGATTACAGTCACCACATATTGGCCTGATGGAGACAAAACAAAGCAAGTACTGTGGGCTGGAGATGAAACAATTTAATACAATTTACAATGCTTTTTTCCCCCCTTGAGTGCGTGTGTGTGTGTGTGTGTGTGTGTGTGTTTTCCAACAACAGTTCAGCCCCACACATGTACAACCTTAAGATACGGCATATATTGTAATAAACTGCAAAAATCTTAACATTTTCAATTCACTTAATGGTCAACATGGAGAGATTTAATAGGATAATTGTATCATTATTCAATCATTTATTTTTTATCATATAACATTTTTTTTGCTGCTGCATTTATCCATTTTCCCCTTGATGATCAATATCAACAAAGTTCTTGTACAACATCTTATTGACAGGCGCATATGATGAAAAGCTCTTGACTGAGAAGGAATCAATACAATTAAACTGAATGTAAAAACTATACGTCTCTCACATATCTTTGTCAAGAAAGAATTAATGCTGTAGAGTACTGCGCGCCTTCACAAACACACACATAACTGATAAATAAAACACTAGTGAGGCTCATATTAACCATAGCCTTTACAGATGCCAAAACCTCCCTCCAGTGTGGTTGTGGTAAGCAATGAACCTTTACTGAAAGAAATCTTTGCTCAGTTTTATTTATTTATTTATTTATTTTTACACACTTTGTTCATGCAGTCAATTTAAATTAAGTGGGCAAACAAACATTCTCAGGATTACATAATGAAATAATAACCTGCTAAAACTGTATGAACAGGGCTCCAGTCACCTTATTAGTCTAAATGCAGTTAGTTATGCAACAAACACCTGGATGTTCTCTCACAGACTGTGTCTCTGCAGCTGGGCTTGATTTGATGATTGCAGTGTGGAGGAAGAACATAAACAACATCAAGGCTGATTTGAGTTTGTCTCCATATACTGTATCTGTTGTGTCTTATTACTGCACTGAAGAGTTCCTTAAGATGCAGGTGTACCTTCTACTAATGCCACGGGTTGCGTTAATGGTAAGCAGCGACATCTAGTGGCCAGACTGACCTATCGTTGAAGCTATTTATAGTCAAATTCTTACCCACTGATATCAAATGCCATGATTATTTACTTATTTCCTGCTCCACTAGGAGGAGATCTATAGGTGACCTGCAACTGTAGTGCAAATAAACTGGGTATATATGGGGCACACACACAGTATCTCACTGACCCATTTTGCACAGTGCATTATGGAAGATGTACATTGTACAACAGTACATTGTGATACATTGGACAGCTGGTTCTGTGAGTGACAAATAGAGAGAATGTGGCCTAATGGTGGTATTACAATGATGATGATGATGATGATGATGATGATGATGATGATAACCAAGACCACAAGACCAAGAGATGATGAGAGTGACGTAATAATATTGGTTTACCACTTGATGGCAGCATTGTTATGGTGTCTGAGTTCAAGCGGTGCATTCCCATGACCCCTGTGATTCTCAGAAAATTCCCATGTTGCAACAGTTATAAAGTTATTCATGTAAGATGACAACCATGAAATAAAATGCACAAACAAGACATATTTGTATATTTTATACATTGGTATTTACTGTGCAGAAGGTAGAAAATGCAATACAGTTTGTATCTGAAGGCAAATGAATTCTCAAACTTTTAAGTACATACGAGTGTGCTTGAATGGCCACACTCACGCACACCCACACACAGCAGTGCAGCTACTTTAACTCTAAAAAGACTTGCACATTAAAAGCTCCTAATTAAAGCAAACTTTTAGAAGTGTCAGGACAAATATTTTTATGGCTATTCTGTTGTGGCTGCTTTTCATTTTCAAAGCACCAACACCTGCGCCCAGATGGTAGGTTTTTTTTACCATCTGTGAGAGTAAAGTGTAAAAAGATGATCGATATCAGTGGCTACAACACTTCCCTGCCTCCAGATGGCACGATCGTTAAGTTCTCTGAAGACTGTTGTCTGGAGTCCAATCCTTTCAGCTCCAAATGTTAAGAAGAAGAAAAAAAATCATGTATATGCCTAGGCGAGCTTATTATGCTTCACTTTCAGTACACTTGTGAGAAAGGGAGAGGAGGTTGTGGGCATTCAAGAGCCTCTTGGGGTTGAGAATACATATTACTAGCCTATATTCCACAACCTATATTTGGCAAAGTCTGCAGCATACTGTAGTACACGGTTTTCAGATGGTGTGCACCATATGTCACAATCTGTACGACACAGCTGAGGCTACTGGTTGTGTGATAGTGTGATGTTGGCTGTGACTCACACTTGCACTTTTGCGTTGATCTTGAACTTGCTTGTGAAGTGTTATTTTTGTAAGGAAAATTGTTTATGTGGTGGAATACATGGTTATTAACTGTGTGTGATGTGACTAAATAGTTTTGTGCTTGTTTCAGTTTCAGCAAGTTAGCTGCACCAAGAGTAATGATGCATCACTATTTATGTGTGTATTTATGGAGCTTGGTGTGTGTGCTAGCTAGCCTCTTGCTAGTGTGTGTCCTGAATACTATAGGTACCTATATGTGTCTCTTGAATATTTCTTACCTGGTAGGAAAGCACATCTGAAATAACAAAAAGTGGTGAAAGTAAATCCATATCACACATACCACAAAGCAATCAGTGAAGAATCACACATTATTTCTCTGAAACTATTAGCACTTCCATTCTCAAGGACCATTTTTAACATTTGTATGGATCAGTGAAATCAATTGCTCATCTGGACTTAAGAGGTTGGTTTTTGTATCACAGCAGCAAATTGTAAAAAGACAGAATGGAAAAAAACATACCCTTACAAAGAAAACACATAGCCTTGATTCATTGGTTTTACATTTTGAGGATTGTAATGTGGGTTTTGACAAGGCAAGTGTTTCAAGTTTTTCTCTCCTGTCAAGACAGCAGCCAAACTCTCAGGGAGTACTGTCAGCTCCATATTGTAGCACAAGCCAGGGAGACTGGCAAACGAACAGGTGGGGTTGTCATATGTTTGTGAAGGAGTGTACTAAATGTTCTCTCCAATTAACAAACAGCTCAGACATTTTTCCTCTCAGCAATTCTCTCTCCCTCTTCCCGCAGTCGTTGCTCGCTCCATTTGGGAGAGACACATGCCTTGTTACATGTCTCTCTAGCTCTGCTGAGAAATGGCAGATTGAAGTCCATTTAGCAGGTAGAGCTGGAAGAGCGATGGCAGGCTACCAGCGGCTGCGTTAGCCGATGGAGAAACTGATGCGCTTGCAAATTGTTCTGTAGCTGTCATCGTGATCCTACTTCAAAAAATATAATTCAAATGCTGCTTTCTCTGCAGAAGTCAGCAGATAACAGGTGACTGAGAGACATGCAACTGGTTCTGTGCAACAGTCTGCCAATTAAGTCTGTAGATTCCCTCAGGAATGCATTATAGATACATAATGCATAATGGGGGAGTTCAACAATCTCACCTCATGTAACTAGCAACATTTGCAGCTTTGAGAGACTGTGAGGCTAGTGCGTAATTAACCTGCTGTAAGTGCTGCAGTGTACTGTGCGTACTGTGAAAACAAGGAGAGAGAAGAGTCTGTTGGGTACTTAAACAGGTAGCTGCACCAGAATGTGAGCATTGACTTTACTTAAACAGTGTGAAAAGAAAGGGATAATTAATTGGCTGGCTGGGCCATCAGTGCTGTGGCAACGTTTTTGTGAGGATTGGGAGGAAAGAAAAGGCTACTATCTAGTTTAACTGGTTCATTGGGTTTTGCTCTGACAACATTTAACGAGGAGTTACGAGTAGTTTTTAAGTCTGCTGGGGCAACAGCGTGTCTACACAGGAGGAACAGATACGCTCCTGTTTTAATCAATCCAGCTGTCTACACAGGCTGCATAACAGCTGGTGTTTCACTCACGCTATATGCGTTAATGACATTACATTACACTTAAATGTGACCTCAAGCATATATTTTTTCTTCAGTTTATGCACACTACAGTGATTGTGTCAAAATGCAGATGACCTACAATTCCATACTGTGCCTGAACACATCCTGTATAGACACAGAAAGAGCAATGAAGATGCTGCTGCTGCTCTGTTATCGTGCTACCCACACTACCCGTGTAGACGCAGTGTAAGTCTCTAGTCATTAAGCGCAAGTCCTAGAAAACTCATAAGTCTTCATAAGCAAGTAAAGTCTATAATGGGTCATGTCTCATGTAAGTTGTCTCACAGCAGTCTAGTCCAAGTCAAGAAGCAAGTCTGACCAAGTCTGTTTATACTAGACTATTAAAGATGACATGGCAAGTCTTTTTAGTGCCAAATAGTTGAATATTCAAGGTGTGCAGCTAGACAAGGTCTGCCTGTTGCTGTCTAATTCATTTCCTATTGTTCCAGGGTTTTTCCAGGTCAAAACTTGAATGTGTTTGTTGTTTAGGTAGTCACATCTTAAGTAAGCCAAGCCTCACAGCAGTCAAGTCCACTTCAAGTCTAAAGTCCTGCATTTTGTAGCTTAAAGGTACGCTGTGGTACCAACCACAGTTGCTTACATTCAGTGCTTCTTACCAAAGAGCATTGTGCTTATATTCCTTAAGCCTAACAAACATGTTGAATCAATTTCTTTCCTCATAAAACATTTGCAAGACCATTTTTTTGATATTGCTTCCTGCTACCTTTCTTGGCTGCCACCAATTGTCAATCAATGCGTGATGAATCACCCGCCTTCACGTGTGCATGTGGTACATCTCTGTCCCCATGTGAGTGAGAGTAGAGCATTGGATACACACAAAACGAGGACCCTCTCACCAGAACATTAATCCATAGCACCACTAGTGGTCAAAAACTGCTCAGGATGCCTTAAAATGACTGACTAGAGTTCAGTTCTCAAGTCTACAGTAAGGCCATTTGCTGGTTAGGGATACTGTGTAGGGACAGTAGCATTGTGGCCAGTACTGCATGCATATAACTAATAAATGTATAAATGGTAGCTAACTGGCTTTTAGAGTGAAAGACTGGCACAGAATGGAGCAGCAAGTAGCTATTTGCTGCTTTAGATTATATGTGGTGAGCTTTAATAGTTTTTTTTATAACTGGTTTTTATGTGCAGTGCGGTTCAATCCTGAATTCCAACCATCTGTTATTGTAACATTTGGTGTAACCTCCTGTTGTTTGAATGGCAGGTTGCACAATGGCACAAACTTTACATCCATAAAGGAATAAGACTGTCCCCCTTTTTTTTTTTTTCGAACAACTGATTCCACCATGTGAATATTCAGTGGGTATATGCAGTGGATATATTATCTGTGTGGGCAGAGATGTAAATGTTAAGTTATGCAGGAGCCCCTGTAACTGGATGTGCCTGGCAATGTTGTACATCTTAGCTGGGTTGGTTTTAATCCAACTTCATGTAACACAGGCGCACTTCCTCTCCCTTCTTTACATTTGGGAAAGGACGAATCAACCGTACATGTGGAAGGGGGGTGGATTACCGTGCTCTTTTCTGGAGACACACCTGCCATGTTGTAAGCAGGGTAAAAGAATGGTGATGCTGGCTGGATAAATGGGGACGTGTTGGACCCTTCAGTGGAAAATTTGATGGCTAGAAGAATAATGCAGCCAGGGGGAAAAAAAAAATCTCATTCGCACACTCTCACCCTCTCTTTTCTTTCGTTTCACTCTTTTGTCTCTCTCAAACAAGCTCATACACACAAACACATTTCAATCACGGAGAGACATGACAGCAAATCAGTGTGAGTATTCTCAGCCTCATAAATGGAAATGACTCATCTGTCATTCATCTATTCTGGGTGGCATTTCTCTTTCTTTCACTCAGGGGGAATGAACTCCATTTGGCAGGAGACCCAGTCTTCTGATAGCTCACAGTCCGAACGCCTTGCACCTGGAGAATATATTTGGTGTCTGTGATAAGGAACAAAACCATTCTTTGTTTGTTTTTTTGACATTTATGTCTGATACAATGTTCCTAAATGGTTTCTTATTTTCTTTCCCATTTTTAACAGACAACTCTGCGCCCTTCTAATTGATATGTCCAGAGAGAGAGATAGTCTGGGCCCCTGGAAACAAAACCTCTAAGTGAAAAAGATAAAATTGCACACATCTATTTTCTGCCCCTCTCCTTCTGCTGAATGTCTGTCTAGCTGTCTGATGGCAACCAGAGAACTCTTGTAGCCCATAGCTTATTCATGCACTATAACACCTCAGAGAGCTGTACAAGAATAACAGATCAGATTCTCCTTGTGTCAGGTATAATGTAGCCTTACAGCCTAAAAGCCGCAGCTTTGAAAAGGGCCCTTTCGCTGCTCTCCAACATCCCCAATCCTCTTGCTAAAACGGGAATCAATTATCTGTCTGAAACCCCGTTACCTTGGCCCCTACCTGGCTGCCGGATCCCATATGGTAATGTAGATAGCAGGGGATCATATTACTGAAAGCTTAAGAAGTGAGAGATCCCCCCAGCTGATTCCATTGAGCTGTATCCCTTGACGCTGTTCAATACTTCGGGAGGGTCGGCTCTGTGCCATTGTTCAGTGAATGGGGAAGTTAACCGACATCGCCTGGCCCTGATGGGGATTGTTATTTCAAATCTCTGCTAAACTGAGGATTGGGAATTCTGCTATCTGGTTTCTCCCCCTTTGTGATGTGATGAGCTCCATCTTTGGGCCTTCTTACAAGAGTAATTTGACAGGGGGAATGCATGTTAAAGAGAGAGGGAGTCCTCTGCAGCAGCCCATTGTGACAGTTTCTTGAGTAACAGAGTCCGCAATGTCTTTCACGGTGTGTTATTTTGGCACAGTTGCTCAGTTCTCACCAGAGACACCAGCTGATGTTGCCACTTAGACAGGGAACTACTGAGACTCCTTGCTAAGTTGTAAAATTTGAACAGGTCTGTAAGTCTGAAAACAAAAGTGATATTGAAGTGAAGGAGAACTGAAGCCCTGGAGTGAAGGTGCTTCAGAATTCTCAAGTAAACTGTATGCAGTTGGAATTCTTAATGCACGCTGTGTGCAAAAGATAAAAATTGAATCATGCCAAGGCATATTACATAAACCAGAGTTTAGCATAGAATTTAATGCTGTGTTCATGAAAGCCATTGACTGGCATTTTTCATCATTTTGATCACATTTCTTAATGTCAGAAAATGTATCCTTTGTTCGTGTATTACAGTTTTTGGAAATCGTTTGGATGCATTGTTAGACAAATAACGTGGTCATAATGGTGTCTAGGAAGAAAATGCTATAGCAGAAAACTTCACTGAAGACAGCAAAAAGAAAAACAACCTCCCTTTTCAACACAGTGCTTTGAATCATGCATTTATACCTGCAGTCATTTAGTAGAAATAAAAATCAAATCAACTAAATCAATTGATTTAATAAATCAAAATATCTGTTTACTGCTCCATATCTTTCCTGACATTTATCTCTATGGTAATATTCTCCCTGGTCAACAAAGCTTTGTGTGACAAATCCAACCTTGGCATGGCTGCAACAGCCCAGTATCCCTTGGAATTGATGGTGGAAAATACTGCACTTCACGACTTGCGTCCAATGCCAACATTCAGTGCCATTGCGGGAGGTAATTTGCCATTTATGTAGTGGGTGTGGAGCATGCTCATCCATTTATTAACTGTAACCACGATCTTTCCGTAATCTAGAAGTAAAAGTATTTTAGTTGCCTAACGTCAACCAAACCATTCTTTATTTGCCATAACCACAATCTTTCTGCAACCATGTAGTAGTTGCAATGCATAGATATTGTAGAAAGTGAGAATTTTTTACAATGTTGGCATTAACCTAAAAAACATTGTCATGAAACATAATCTGGGGTTTTGCATAATTGTTTTATAGGATTGAGCTGCAGTGATGTTGCAGATGTTGTGATGTTGAGTATGTGACATGGCTGGAACAAAATAAATGCAGCTCTAATAATGCAAAATGCATTGGCAGTCTAAAGATTAGTACTCAAAGCATTTAGGTCTAGGTCTGTAATTTATAATTATAAAGACAAGCCAAGATATTTGACCTATGTATGGTTGAAAACAGTGTTACTGTATGAATGGGTTGGAAGCAACACACAGATGCATGTATTAATTTTCTGCAAACAAGAACTTGTGCTATCAGAACAATTTAAAAGATGCCAATCACATAGTGTACAGTAATGATGGAATTGCTTACCAGCACACGTTTTTTTTACACAAGAAATGAAAGACCAAAAGCGCTATCTGAAAGACGAGGCTCCATTTCAGAGATGGACAAATGACTAAGAGATTTAAAAATAACATAATAAGCCTGGGATGCAAAGAGAAGATATTTCAGGCCATTTGGTAAAATATTAAGGAGACTTTGAGTGAATCAGGGGAGAGATATTTGCAGAAAAGAAGGGAGACAGAGAGAAGGACCATCCAGAATTAAATGAGAAGACATTTCTGAGAATGAGCATAGACAGTAAAGAGCAGCCTGATATCACATCATGTCAGCACATACTCTACAACACTTAATTACCTTAGTAACCAATTTATTTGGCAGAAAAGCAGCAGACACCACAGCACAGAGAAGTTGTGATGTGCTTCTATAAATATAATCACATTGAGCATGTTTCATTTAATGGCCAATTTAAGCTCTTTATGTACTTTGACATCTGTCCTATGATACTTAATGGGGATCCTGTGGTAATTACACCTCAATGCTCTTTTATTACGCTGTGAGAAAGAAGGGAAGAGAAGAGAAGAAATCTGGCAGGGAGAATGGTTTTGTGATTACATAAAAAAAAATGCTTGATTCACAGACACACACACACGCATGTTTTGATCCACTGAAAAGGTGCCAGGTGATCTTCTCAGTATACACCGGAAGGTAACATTTGTCACGAGCGGGTGAAGGTAAGTGGAGGACCCAAGCCAGCCGGAGGTAACTCAAAAAAAGGTTTATTTCCTTACGGAGCACAGGATACATAAGACACACGCGACATGGAGCACATAACACACGACAATGATCTGACAGGGCACGAAGGGAAACACAGGCATATATAGGAGAGAGACTAACGAGGGAACCAAACACAGGTGGGTAACTGAAAACACAGGTGAAAACACTCAGGGCGGAGACACGGGGTGGGAACACACTGGGAACATGAGACAGGACCAAACTAGAAAACAACAAAGAGTCCACACCATGACAACTTTATCCTGTCATTCACATAATTTCATATGAATTACTTCCTAATTAAATCCTACAGTTGATCTTATAGCTACAATAGAAAAGACACTATTAGAGTATCATACTTCCTTAATTAGTAGGGGTGTAACGTTTTACTAAATTTAGGATTTGTTACATTTTGTGTAATAAATTAATTTCATCAATTTATTACAACATTAAGCATACAAAATATGTAACAATTTGTTCAAACTTCAGAATGGGTCAGGCAGGTAGTTTCTCAGCAGCATGTATAATAGAGTAGGACCTGAGTTTTGATACTTGAGACTGGAAGGCTGGAACTGAGAAGTCTTAGCCTGGTTCAGGTGAGCAAGCATCAGTGTTGGAATTGCCACTTGTCCACTGTACACCATTCAACCAGGGTTATAGGACCAGCGAATTGTAACGTTTTGGTTATCACTATAGTCAGTGCTGCTCTTGTCTGTGTTTGGTTGCGTGGTCATAACTCGGGTACATACTGCAGCTGTGGCCCAGTAGTTTGCCTGAGATATCTATCTATCTATCTATCTATCTATCGCTCTCTCGCTCTCTCTCTCTCTCTCTCTATATATATATCGTTTCCATGAAGGGGTGTACTTGGTCTGCAACAATGTTTAGGTAGGTGGTACGTGTCAAAGTAACATCCACATGAATGGCAGGACCCAAGGTTTCCCACAAGAACATTGCCCAAAGCATCACACTGCCTCCGCCGGCTTGCCTTCTTCCCATAGTGCCATGTCTTCCCCAGGTAAGCGACGCACACGCACCCAGTCATCCACATGATGTAAAAGAAAACGTGATTCATCAGACCAGGCCACCTTCTTCCATTGCTCTGTGGTCCAGTTCTGATGCTCACGTGCCCATTGTAGGCGCTTTTGGCGGTGGACAGGGGTCAGCATGGGCACCCTAACTGGTCTGCGGCTACGCAGTCCCATACGCAACAAACTGCGATGCACTGTGTGTTCCTATCAGAACCAGCATTAACTTTTTCAGCAATTTGAGCTACAGTAGCTCTTCTGTTGGATCGGACCACACGGGCTTCATTCCCCACGCGCATCAATGAGCCTTGACCGCCCATGACCCTGTCGCCGGTTCACCGGTTTTCCTTTCTTGGATCACTTTTGGTAGGTACTGACCACTGCAGACTGGGAACACCCCACAAGAGCTGCAATTTTGGAGATGCTCTGACCCATTCGTCTAGCCATCACAATTTGGCCCCTGTCAAAGTCGATCACTTCCTTACGCTTGCCCATTTTTCCTGCTTTCCATCAGCTTCGAGAACAAAATGTTCACTTGCTGCCTAATATATCCCACCCACTGACAGGTGCCATTGTAACGAGAAAATCAATGTTCTTCCCTTCACCTGTCAGTGGTCATAATGTTATGGCTGATCGGTGTATATACAGTATATATATAGCTGAGGTGGATGGGAATGTGGAAATGGCAACATGGGTCTGTAACTGATGAGGTTGCTTCACCATCTGCTGGAGCAGGCTGCATGTTGCAGAATGTGAGGAATCTAAGAAATACTTTTGAAAATCACAAGGAATGTCCTGCTGAAAGAGGATGTTGTGACAGGACATTAGATGGGAGGGACTGTTTAAAAGTTCAAATATGTATTGCCTGGAGCCTTGCGTTGTCACAAATTCTACATAATTTAAAATGAATAAAGTTGCTGTAGTTGCAACCATGGAAACTTGTTTTTTAGTGGAGAAATATTTAACATTGGACCATACCATTTAATTCTAACTTTAATGTCTGTAATGCCTTTTACAGATCCAGCGTGGTAAGGTCAAGAGAACTGAAAATCGACCTAAAGAGGTGCTGGTAGGTGAGGACTGTGCAGAGAAAGGCCTCAGTCTGCTGGTACAACAGGTCCTGGGAAAGCCCCTGGACAAGGCCGAGCAGATGTCCAACTGGGAGAATCGGCCACTACGCATGAGCCAAATTAGATATACAGGTAAGGTATTATGCATGCACAGACAGACAATGACAGGGAGACAGATTGTCGCCGTTCTTTTCATGAATATCACAGATTATTTTATTATCCCCTGACGAACTGCAAACCAACAAAGTCACCCCCCTCTTCCTCTCTCTCTCTCGTTTCTTGACGACCTTCTAGTGACAGATGCCTGTTGTTTGCTGCATGTGTACTCTGTCCTTTCCAGGTTATTTTTTACTCCAGGTGTAATATAGTCGTCTTCTCAGACCTACAAACCAACTGTTATTTCACTTCGTTTTTAAAAAATCCTGGTACTCTAATTCATTTAACAATTCTTAGCTCTTTAATAACCTGTGAGCTTACAAGTGACTCAATAAATACAGAAAACTTAAAGCTGAAGAAGCAATTGAAAGAGCTGTGTGATTATTTCTCTGGAGTGAGCAGTTCAGGGCAGCATCATAGTTCTAGTTTGAGCTAATTTATAGTGGTGAATTGAGTTCAGTGACATTTATAAACACGCGGAGTCAACATGATGCTAATAAGGATCATTAATGTCTGTCTTGTGACGAGCCTGTGAAAACATGCAATTAAGAAACCTCAGTTCGACAATATTTTGAGAGCAAACGTTGTGGAGAAACGAAGAAATGAAGAGAATGGTAATGAATGAATGAAAAGGAAAAGATAGATATTAGGGTGGGTAAAGACAGATAAGGACTGGGGAAAGGGGATAATGAAATGAATGTGACCTCCTCTGGAAAATAGTATAAAGAAAACTTAAACCTACCTACCTAATATTTAGTTAAATAGTTTTAATGATAGTTATATATGACCACAACCTACTGGAGAAACAATTGCATAGGCTTGGAAAAGTAAAGGGTTATATGCTTTTTAAATAATACAGACAGAAACACAATGCAAACAAAATATTAGAAAACAAATAAGATGTTGATGTTATTGTGAGACACTGCTGTGCCTGCAGGATGCCACCTGTCTGGATGTGGGTGGACATTAATGATGTTGATAATCTTTATCATCAACATCCTCCTCCCTTTTCTTTGAGAAACTGTTTCAATACGAACAGTAATAACAGAAGACATTGTGAAGTTCAACTCTCTACTGAAGTAAAATATCATCAGTAGCCTATAACATCACTGTCTGTTTCTCCATCTGCTTTACGTGCCAAACACTAAACTGTCTGATGGAAAAACTCTGCAACAATAATTACTTATCACTTATGTGCAGAACATTTACTGTTGATTTTCTTGCCAAAGAATGACTCAACCTTTGCTTGTTGCGTTCAAACTTCATAACTGTCTTATTTGTGTGTCTACTTAGACTGGAAAAAGTTACACACAATCTCTCAAATAGTGCATCAACAACATTTTTTAAAATATAGCCTAATGGCGGATGGACCACTAGCTGCGACATAATTGACCATTTGTTAAACCCCCTCCCTCAAACAGCAATTGAGCTAACGTAGCTACAGCTTATAAAATTTGCCAGCAACAGTTGTCATTTCAGCTGACAAAATCTATGGTCACTGGCTAGAAATTGTCTTCCTCTGTCTGAAATCAATCCGCCACTGTTATTGTGAAATGCCTTGGCTAATGTGCCTATGTGTCAGTAAAGACTGTTCAGTGGAACAGTCACTATGTTGGTAGGTAATCTAATGATCTGTACTATGTCGTTTAAGATATGGCTACTGTTGATACAGTATTTGAGAAACACACACCTGGTAAGTCATGGCGTGCAGCTGTGCAGGAAACAGAACTATACTCTATATGTTTGAGCCAAAGAAACCTAAAACTCCACCTAAACTCACACCTTGCAAAAATCATACAAAATAGTAAAAGAATTAGCTATAGTGTGCAGATAAAGTAATGAGCTTGTCTCTGTGACATAGCAGAGAACAGTGCCTGAAAATAAAAGGCAGCTCCTAGAAGTGTACCTGGAAAATGTGCAATGATCTTTTAAACTAAAAAAATAATTGAATACTTTTAAGTTTCCTGTAGCTTTAAATAGAAAAAAGGTTAATGATGTCACCTCATACCATAGAAATTACACTGCCTGCTGCTATTGGACCAAATGTCTCACACATACATTATAAAACATATTTTCTCATGGAACCTGTCACATCAATATCTACGACTTAAATTATGTCAAACATAATTCTTTATGTGGTCAGTGTAAATACGTTCTACCATCAACATAGCCTTCTACATCTATGTCCTTCAGCAATTAAAAGTGACATACCTTTATGGTGAAGGTGTTGGAGCTACACAGTGAAGAACATAGATCACTTCATTTTAATAATTCATCTGATGAATAATGGAATGTGCATAATCACTTAATAAAGTAGATATTCATGAGCTCTTTTGCTTTGGTCTTTTCTGCATGCCACATGACAGTGAGATGTGTTTTCTTATCACAGGACTGTGTACAGATATCAGAGATGGATCATAGAAATTAAGCTGCTAGTGAGTGCTTGATGACTGGATAATACCTGTTTTTGCCCTGTCTTGTATCCAAACTAATGCACAACCATAGACACCGTGTACCCACTGTAAGCCTCTCTTCCTTTCTTAAATCTGGTTTGACAATATAGACCATCTCCCATGATATGCAAATGTGCTACATGTAGGAGGATTCACTTTGTGAGATTATTAAAATCTTTCACGGCCGGCTGGTTTGGTTCACTGCACATGTAAGCAGCAGAAAATCAGTCACATTTAAATATGGTTTAGAGGGAGCATGAGGCAGCATGATAATGGGCATTTTTCTAAGAAAAAAAATGTATATGATGAAAGCAAAATAAATGCAGCTGTAACAATGCAATGTGTCTTTCTACAGTCTGTAAAGGAAGCATTATTTCATTATGAAGACAACCAAAGAGATTTAACCTATGAATGGTTGACAAACAGTGCATGATTCAAATACATATTTATAACAGTTACGAGTTCTTTCTCAAAAAGGAGAACGGAAATAATAAAGAGATAAAGAACAAAATCAAACCATAAATCAAATGTCATGCATGCACTGTACATAGAAGCAGGTCAGCTTTATTCACAAATCCACACAGATGCACACATGCTTACATTCCAGCCCTGCTTAGTGTAAGTGGCCCCAAAGGGACCTGCAGAGATGGGTGTTGTGTGTGTCTTTATGTGTACGTATATGTACGCAGGAAGTGGACAAAATAACCCAAACACCTAACAATACAGTATACAGTATCGTACCATTTGCCTTCAGCAACATTTATGGCAGCTTCAGTCCGAGTGTGTAAAGCTGTCATAATATCACAAATATTGAACTATACGTAGTGAGATACTGGACTATTCATCACAATGGAAGGCCTCCAGGTTAAAAGTGGTGATTTGGGAGGCCATGCAGGGCTACAGTAATGACAACACACATGTGAATGGAAGAGTTTTCACCTTGGAACATGAGAAGATAAGGAGAGAATAGAGCCAACACTGGTGTTTAACAGTGTACATTGCGTGTTGAAGCTATCTATTGGCTTTCTAAAAGCCTGTTGGGATGTAGGAAAAATAATTCATGACAGTCACGTTTCACTTATTTTTCTGTTGCTTATTTGTATCTTATTTGAGCTCTTTATAACGAGTTAAGTCTCTTTAGCCAATGGCCTTGGTGCAAGAAGCTACCAAACAGCAGTTCTGTCAAAAATACAACTTTTGTAAAACTCAGAATCTTGTGTGAATGAATCATTGCTATTTCTGTTGTGTGTTCATTTATGTGCTTGTAGTTATGTGGGTTATGGCAACTATTCTATCAGCTGTCTCCCTTTGATCTTGTGATCCAGAAATGATAAATAGGCAGCACCTAAACGGCAGGTGCCAAAACAGTTACTTAACTCAGTTGTTTTGAAAACTGACAGAGGTGACATAAAACTGTCATAAATCACAATAAGATGGCAGCTATAGGCAAGCCATCTTATTGTGGTTTAGTTACTTTAGCTCTGAAGTCGTTTTCCATGTGGCAATTCTATTATTTTGTCCATATCTGTATGTATGTGCATTGGTCTCTGTGAATGTGCATGTGTGTCTGTTAATAACTAGAGCGAGCTAAGGGTGTGTGTGCAGCAGTGGGGCCAGGCGGCGCACTCGAAGAGACCGCCTTTGGGAGCTGCAGTCTCCCTGATGGATGGCCTACCCACTGTACAATGTGCACCCCCATGTAATACCACCAACCCAGCTGCTTCTCACCCATGTTCCACTGGGCTTCTTTGGCACGAAGCACACTCAACTCTAAACTTGGGATGATACCACATTTGAGTTTGGATGTAGATACTATCTTTACTGCTGCAAAGGAAATAGAAGTAATAAAATGCCTGCTGAAATGCACATTTTTGCCAACATCACTGAGGCAGTGTGGCATGGCTATTGCATTGTCAACTAGTAAGACCTTTATTGTAGGTCTACTACTAAACATTGTGCAAACTGAAAGGAACTGATGAGCAATACAGACTGTACAGGGGTCTGAGAGTAATTAGTTTGCAGCAAACAGGAGACCTTTTAATTACAGAAGTCATTATTATCACCTAACCTTTTTTCACATCCTTCAGCTGAGGAATTAAGCCAGACATTTTTTTTTAAACTTGACTTTTACTTTACAAGTTAGATACTGAATTTACAGTTCAGCTTGTTGCTAAATGTCAACAAACTACTGCAACTGTAGAGCAGTAAAGTAACAGTAGATATATAGATATTCTGAGATTTCATGACGCTGAAATATTATCACAAAATCCCCTGACACTTAGACCATCTGACACAGCACCTATTGCCACATGTTTATGCACAGTGCATTCTCTAGCCCCTCTCTAGATAAGTATGCGTAGTTTCCATTCATAAGTGATAGTTTTTCCTAAGGAGAGTCAATCTTTTTAGACACACACAAAATTAAAATCTCCTTTCCTCTATGTGTATCTCTAGTCGTATTTTTAATCTTTTTTATTCTCTTTGTTTCATGTTTTTACCGTTTTTTTATTGTTTATTGTTCATTTTGCAGGTCTAATTTTTGGAAGACAGCTTCTGGCCACAATGCTGATGCTGTTCAGCTGACTTTTAGTATCAGGTGTCTAAAGCTAAGCACATGCACACAACACAACTAAATTTACAGTACTAGAGCTACACAGAACTAACTATGGACCGGTCAGACTAAGCTGTATCTTCGGGGATATTGTTTGAACTAAATCACCTATTAATGGGGTTTAAATTTCATGTAAGAAGATTGGGTTCTATGAATTAAGGTGCCAGCAATGGCACCAGTTCGAGTCCAGTCGGGGACCTTTGTTGCATGTCGCTCCCCATCTCTCTACTGTACGGTGTAGAGAGATGGCAAGAATAAAAGAAAAATTGGTTTCTCACAGTGCTAACAAATACATTAGTGATGTTGCATTCTGAGTCAGTAAGCAAGGGAGAAATTATTTGCTGTCTGGGACTTCACATGAACTCTGTTGAGTTTTATGGAATTCAACTGCACTCCATCAGTGTAAGTTATGATCGTTATGCTTTACATACTTGTCTGACTGACAACGACATAAAATCTGTCCCTGAGAAATTCACCTTTTATATAGTTAATTTGCGGCAGAGAAGCATGTCACACAGCGATGGTCAGTTTACGATCACATTTTATGGGAGTTTACACCTCAGCCACACTTGAAGTATCCACAATTTTCTGCTAAGGAGATTCTGCAAAAAAGGCAAGTTCAAGCTGCAAGAAGGCAATTGGAGGAGCTGAAGATCTACAGGCTAAAGGTTACTGGTGGCGGATCTGCTGATATTGCACACCCATAGGGGTTGAGAGTGTTAGTAGTATTGAATTTATATAATTACCTGTTTTTGAGAAGAAAAAATATGATGCATTTGGAATAATAATGAAATTGTATCTTCGCTAAATTTTAGATTTAGAAGTCTTTCTTTTAGAAAAGAAATGTGCTGAATGCCATTGCTTCTAAAAATGTACGGATCCTTTTCAAGCAAAATTCAAGGATATACTGCTATTATGTTTCATTTAGGTGTTGCATGATGGTCCTTGTGCCCAGGAAATGTCTGAATAGCCATAGCCGTCCATTCATAGCAATGAGCTGTCTGTGGTCAAGGACAACACCAGTGATAAAGGTATACCACTCTCCACAGCATTATGCTAATCTAGTCTCCACTTGGAAGTGTTTAAGTTGATGAATAAAGCACTCAGTCTTTAAATCCCTCTAATTCACATTTTATGAATTGCAATGCTATTATATTTATCTTTTTTTTTTTTAAATAATTTTGATTTTGTGCATCGCTTGACTTTCAAGGAGACAAAGATCAGTGCTTATTATATGTTCTGCCATGGAGAAGCTAGGTGTAAAATATTCACAATCCAAGATATTATGTAGATGTCCTATGATTCACTGAAAATGGGACCATTAGAACATATAATTTGGGTCCAGGGCTGGTATCGTCAATCAGATACCCCAACTATAGGCCAAGACAAGACGGAAAAAAAAAATAGCACAGGAGAACAAAAAAACAAGTTTTATTTCAAACAATTACTTCAGTCAGATCTACTCTAACTTCTCATACTGAAAGGTTTGTCACTTAGATGCCACCAAGCACGTCAGGATGCCACTTTTACTTTTAATTGAGGAAAATGCAACCCACCTGTCATGGTAAGCTCACCTTACGTTACACGGACTGATGATGTGTGTGAGGAACAAAGTTTCATGTTGAAATACTACCTCATTGTCTAACTGTGTAATGTAGTGATTGTCAATTGCCTTACTGAAAATGAATTAGGCTATAGCTGCTGTACTTTGTTAGCTAATGAGAAAGAAGAAAAACATTTAATGCTGCCTAATGAGCAGCTTTTCCATATGTGTGCTAGAGATGGCCTCAGTGAACTCTAATGTTATAACCATATGTTTGACAAAAAGGTGAAACTACTACACTCAATTCCTTTGCTCCTTTGGACCTACAGTGAGGTACAATTACCCACGAGTGGGCGGCAGAAGTGTCAGTAAATAAGTGAAGGAAATATTGCTTGGGAACAGGTCAATGCTGTCATGAATGTTGTCTCATTGAGTGGAAACAGTCACTGAAATTGAAATGTTTGTTTTTCAAATGTCAGATTTGGGTATTTTTTGGCATGGACCAGTGCATAAGCAGCATCAATGTAAAGACTTAGGCAATGCTGTAAGATATTTACAGTACATAAGCTTTTTTCTTTATGAAGTCGCACAATTGCTAGGAGGGTTGAACATTTAATAGCACAAACAAAAATACAGAGGCACTGAGATCTAAATATTTATAAAGTAATAATCTATATAATATAATGTATGAATGTTCTTTTTCTGAAGCTTGAGATAGACGAACAAATGCCTGCTGATACAGGCTCCAGCCACCTGACCCTGTGCAGGCTTAGTGACTATGGATAGATTGATTGATTTCGGGAGATATATAGTTCATAATTTTACCCATTTAACCTTTTTTATTTAAGAGTTTAAACATACTGTATGTAACATTACAACTTGCCACAACATCACTACTAGTCTTCACTAGTCTCTTCCCAAGTCAACCTACAGATGTGCAGAAATGTGTTGCACTAGAGGTTTGTGCACAGTATACTTCTAAATCAAGTCACTTCAGTCAAGTGCTTTCTTCTGCATTTTCATTCAGATATCCTTAACAACTCATTTGAAATATCATGGAAGTTCCTTTTGAAACTGTTTACATGCTGATGACTGATGTTTGAGTTTTCTAACTAACTAACAGTACATACTGCATCTCTGTTGACCTTCCTTTAGAATAATTTAATTCCAACAACCTCACTTTGTAGTGAGTGCATTCTTAAAATATCTAATCAGAGCTTGACAAAGTGGGAGGGTGAGAGACCACAAAGAAGCAATGAAATCGTTCATTAAAGTCACTGACCCAAATAGAATTAACCAGTGGCCCAGAGTAACCAAGTATGCGTGAACCCTCAAATATTAGCAAGGTGCTCAGTACTCTAAAGGTGGCACAAGGGAAAAAAGGTTGAAACAGCTCAACAGTCATCTAGCTCATGAATCGGAATAATAATGGTTTTATCCTTTTAACTTGACTTTGCAACTTCTTGAACAGTGAAAATACTTATAGGCTAAGAGTGCTGGCATCATATGGTAAATAATGGGCTGTCAGTGATGGAAAATTACAGTGCAACTTTTCTTGATAGAAAATTACAGTGCAACTTCTCTGGTTAAAGTCAAAATCAACTGTCAAATGTGATATATAGCAACATGTGGTAACATGCTAATAGTAAACCATGTGTAGAGCTAATTGGCCATGAGACTATCAAAACATATTTTGTGTAAAATGAGCAAAAACACAAATCAAATGACGTACAAACTAAATACACACACAAAAAGTGCCAGCTTCAAGTAAATGACAAATGAACTGCAGAATACTGTATATTGTCATGATCTGGACTCTGTTGTTTTCTAGTTTGGTTTTGGTCTTGTGTTCCCAGTGTTTTCCCACCTTGTGTCCCTGCCCCAAGTGTCTGCACCTGTATTCAGTTACCCACCTGTGTTGATTACCTCGTTAGTCTCTTCCCTTCATATACCTGTGTTTCCCTTCACGCCCGGTCGGTTCATTGTCGTGTGTTTTGTGTTCCATGTTGCCTGTTTCTTGCTTCTTGCCAGTGTGTTACCTGTCTGTTTTACCCCGTAAGTTGTCATTAAAGACCTTCTGCACTTCTCCAAGCCGTCTGTCTGTGCTTGAGTTCTCTACTTCTGCCTGTGCACCCGCCTGATTATGACATATATGTGGACCAAGAAGCTGAAATAGCGCTAAGTACATTCATTTTCATTTAATCAACTCACAAATTGCCTAAAAACGTATTATTCATTTATCTGACATGGATAAGTTGTTTCCTCATCAAGACTATTCGGTTATAACACTGCGGCCTGCTTTTCACCATGAAGAAATATGTATTTAGATCACTATCATGTAGGAAATACAAACCTACTTTTATACTGCTATTATTTTGCACGTGATAACATTGTGTATCAGCCTCTCTCTCTCTTCCCACCACTCCCTCTGTGTGTTAATTGATGACCTTGGCGTGTCTGTCTTCTTAGCCACTGACTGATCAGCGTAATCGGCAAGATCATTATTAACGAGATCAGTAGCTCCTCCACTCCTATTCATCACATCGAGACTTAATTGGATTGCTAATTGATGTGTAGAAACCCATGTAATTGCACTAAAAGGCACTTTCTGCTAGCCTGCCATGCAGGAAGGAGGAGGAGTACGCTCAAGCTGTCAGAGATACAGTCTATCCAACACGGTCACATGGTCAAACATGTGACATGTCTGACCATGTGAAACAAATGGAGCAACAGTGTTTACTATCACAATGTACCACACAACAGGAAAGGAGAACACTTGAAACACATCAATGTAAACATGCATCCACACCTTGCAAACACACACAAACAAACACACAGTGGCTCTGGCTGTCTTCTAAATCAGAAAGGGAAAAAAAAAAATCTCCGCCCTCTGTCACCAAAGGGACTCTGCACTGTAGTCTGTGAGAATTATACCAGCTAACTGATGGCATGCAGTTTAAATTAACATGGTCGATCAACCACGTAATGGACCACAATGAGACGCCATTCAGACTGGAACTAAAGGATCCTTGATGTGGCAGCTAGATAAAACAGAAATCTAATCTCAATTAAGAACAAGTCCTCTTCATTAAAGGCATTACTGTGTTCTCATGGCCCCACTGGAACCACCCCAGACTCTGAGAAAAAACCTACAGTACTCTGTTTTAATGTTTTCCCTTTCTGCCCTTCCTTCTGTCAAATGGAGATAGTAGTGTGTTTGTGCAGCTTACTACAGGGAGTGATTTAGCATTCAATTAATCTTTTTTTTTTTTTTTACTATTCAGTTCCTTTTTCAAACATCTGGATGCTTTAATACTTTGCTTTGTCCCCTCTGTGACACCTTACATCTCTTGCACAGAGATAGTTGCAATCACCTCTGGTTCAAAGTCTGTTAGTGGTTTTAGAAGTTTTCCAAATGATAGGATGGATAATACATTCTGTTATATGTTCCCTGTTGGCATTTAAATGTTTATACTTTCTGCATGACTCTCAGAAACATAGTCGTTTGTACACCAAAGCTCCACCAAGAAGTTGACTTTTTTTTTAAGCTTGTCTTAACATAAAGAGACACTATTCTGGCTCAGTGACACATTATGCTGTAGGCCAGCATGTGGTGGAATGTAAAGCAAAGTATTGACAACCAGCAGTGGGATGCTTATGAAGATGCCAGGTGACATGTATTTACCTGGCACTTAAACACTCATCACCTGCTGTCAGCTAATTCAAATTTAAACCAGGCTTTCTTTCTTTCACACAAACAGTGTTGTATTTAATCCTCAGGTTGGAGTAAAATTCATTTTACACAAGAGTGTCCTAACTACACAATACAAAATAAAAATAAATAAATAAAATGGTTTGCCTGGTGACATTACTACTGTGGAAACACGTAGAGAAAGCACGAGAGAGAGAGAGATGGCGAGAAAGAGGCAGAGAGAGGAGAGAGATACAACTAGAGAGAGAGACAGACTCTGACGACCAGACTGTGCAGATGTTACACAAATGTCAACATCGACTTCCATCTCCAATCCAGCAAAAATCACATCATCAAATATTTGCTTTAGCTGTGGATTTTCCTCTGTGTGTCAGTTCTCACCCAGTCGCTTCTTGTCAGTGTCAGACTTAACAAGGCAGGCAAACTGCGTGGAGCCAGCGGCCTGTCAGGTGCAGCATATCGACACCTCATGGGGCAAAAAAGTCAATCTCTGCTGACAAATGCTCACCACTGCACTGCCAGTCTGGTCATACCCCAGGCATCTGAGATGGGAAGGAGGGGAAACCACTAGTCTGCAGAGGGAAATTAGAACAATCTGTCAGTTCCACTCTGAAACTGAGTAAGAGTATGAGAAGGTGACCCCTTGCATGTGCAGTGTAGGCATTTTGTCTTGACCTCTGTCGTTTTTTTTGTTGTTTTTTTTGTCTGCCATCAGTTGCAGCCCAAGGGCATCTTGAGCCATAGGCTTGCTTTTTGGCTGCACGATGCCATTCAGAAGGTGTGTGAGGCTGTGGATCCTTTAGAGCACACTCCACAAGGGGCGCTGCCTCATAAGCTTTAAGAGTGTCACGGTAAACACATCCGTCCATGGTCTTCCTCCTATACCTTAGCTGTGGCTTGTTTGGTGCAGTGGCGGTTTAGTGAGAGCACCATCTGGCTCAGTGCTGCCTTTTTGCTCTTTGGCACAGGGGTGTGTAGTTGGACAGCAGGCCACTGGTGGGTCTGTTGTCTGATCACCATTTCCACCCAATAAGGGGCTTATTTTGAATACGTCATTGCGTATACAGTATAGCGCTAGGAAAACAGCTCACAAATAGAAGTTACCTGGATGAAACTCCAGTTCTATGAGTGTGTCCATAGTCCTCCAGCTGCATGAGCTGCTCGTCCCTTGTTCTCAGATCAGTGATTTCAAAGACAGACGAGTGAAAGGTGGGCTCATTTTTGGTGCATGCTACTCCCCGATTGGGCAGTGAGTGGAGTGGACTGATTTTTCTTCAGGTGTTAAGGAAGAGCCTCCTCAGAGTATACCAAAAGCGAAATCCGTTACCGGGCTACAGACATGCTCATCAAACTGTAATTACATCCAGGTAATTTCTAATAATCTAAATAGATCTTTTTAGAAGTGAAAACCAAAATCAATGTTAAATGTTATCACTTCTTGGTTCAACATGCATTAATACCGTCCTTTTTGTAGTTATGTGTGCTTGTAGTTCAGCAGAGTGTGGTTCATCTTTAACTAAGCCATATACAGTATCATTGTAACTGTCCAGTGAACAGTTAGTAATTGCAACAGGTTAACAAGGATTTGGACATTAGTCGACAATTTATAGAAAGGCGTGGTCCATACAACTTCAAAGAAAACTGGTGTCAGCTGAACTGCCTGTACAGAAATGTTCATTCTAACACCTATGGGAATACCAAAACAACAAAAATGAAAAACCCAGGGTGTGAAGAAATGTATTATTTTCTGTAAGGTATGATGAGTCAATGGTGTTCTATCACGGCCCTGAGATGGGATTAGATGTGGTGCCTGACAAGAAACATTGAGAGGGAGGTCACTGCCGCCTTGTGGGAGATTGTTACTGAGGAGAAAGGGGTGCTGTGACTTTGCATTCTTGGCTTACATTAGCATACACCTACGCATGCCATTCACTTTGGGACAAAGCAACGCACACACAGAACATTTACTTTTACACAATGGGACCGCATGTCCCTTCTCTCATCTTGTCCTTCTCTCTCTCTCTCTCTCTTCCCCTCCCTCTTTTTTCCTCCCTCAGCCTGCCACGTCCTCTTATTTCCTCTTTTGCTCAACCTTTGCTATCGCTAATGTGACAGACAATAGTTTGTGGCGCACTTACAGGATTCCCACCTACTAATTAGCAAGAGCTTTCTGGGCCTTTGATCCTATGTCCCTGTGTTCAGGATGGCTTCCTGGTCTTTGAAGGTAGCTGTGACGGAAAAGCTGCTTTCAACTACCCAGAATCCTTTGGCTCTGGCTGTGTGACTCGGCTTAGTTCACCACAGGCCTCTTAGGGGAAAGAGCTGCCCCTGCAATCGTACGCTGTGCCTGGAAGCAGTGACTGAGGGTATGTGAACTAGATAGTAGGCAGGGACTGTTGTGGAGCAATGGCACATTTTAAAGGATGTGCAGGGCCCATCACACAGGGAAGGTGTCGGAGGTCAAGTATTAAAGTTTGATGTGAACATTATGACCCTCTTGTAATATACAAGCAATGGGTCTAAGAATTCTTCACTAGTATTACAGGGTTCATCTTTCCTATACCTCCAAGCCCCTGCCCTCTCTCACCCTCACAGCCTGTGCTGCCAAGACAAGGCCATGGGAGTGCTGTGGGTTAGACCTATGATTAATATGTTATGGTATTCTTGAGACGGGGCTGGGGCTTTAGTCAGATTAATCACTTCATAAGATCAATATAAAAGTGGATGAATAATTAATAGATTAATATTTATTCAGTCAGTATTATAATGAGCTTTACTGCTAACAGTCAGCTGTAAGCCATAATGCTAAATAAAGTCTTTAGCATGAGTCAAAATATGTGTGACTAAAAATGTCAGGCAAAACACTTTTGAGTGTGCTCCAAGTCTGCAACACTGAATAGCAGCGAAAATATTGAAATATTCAATTCAGTCGGCTTCTCTTTCAATATTCCTCTTATCATGCAAGTGCTACACTTCCCCAGGTGCATTGAGTGGCACAATGTGGGATAAAAGGGAATAAAACTTATTATTTTTTCTCTATTTTTCAAAGGCACATTGTGAGCAGCACAAAAGGGGCGAACTGCGCCATTTACAAATCAGTTAAGTCCTGAGGGAAATCTACTGGTGGATGACATTGAAGTTCACATCGAGTTAGGCACGTTGCTCCGCAAATCATACATCTGAACAGTCTTCCTGTGTATGAATTTGACTGGGAGTAAGTGCCCATACACAAAACTGGTACAGCAGAAGATGGTGTAATGTGGCTGCTACTCTGTGATAGACATCATCTTTTCATTTGAATACAGCGAGGGAGACAGAGATACAGGAAATGCAAACACAATCCATGCCAGTTGAGAAGTAGTGCATCGATTCTGTCTGTAAGACTGTGTTTTATCCTCCGTCAAAAAGGAGTTCTGCCCACTAAGCTTTTTTGAGATGAAGGCACTCACAATAGGGCTTGCGTGCTGTGTGTGCTGCAAAATCAAAGCAGATTAAATTCAATGCTCAATCTGACAAAAGTGAGTTTGTTAACATGGAACGCTTATGAACCTATGTGAGCACGCGTGTATGGCGGTATGATAGGCTTGTATACACAGGTTTTGTTTGTGTTTTGAGAGGTTAATGCAATAGTGCTAAATTTCCATGACAATGGAACACTGTGTTTTGTGCAGAGTTGCAATGTGCAAGGCGATATGACACCAAATCAGTTTTGTCATTGCACTTATTTTGCTTGTTTCAACCATTTTTCTGACTAACTTTCCCCTTGTGGGCTCATGTCCTTTCCTCTTCTCTGAGGACAACTTCCTAAAACATTTAAATACTCTAAGCAAAGCACAGTTTCCTGTGTAACATTATGTTGTTGATTTCATAGTATAATTACATTGCATAGCATGTAAAAGCTATACATCATGTGAATGGAAAGAAACTACTTATTCTTTTGATAGAAAAAGAACAGTTTGCTGTTTTTTTCCTTTTAATATTTTTGTTATTATATCACATGGATTGCATAATGTTTTATACTCCTCTTTCCACCCTTGCATATTAAGTCAACTGTAGCAGTAGCCATGGCAATAATGATAGCACATAATTAGAGTCTCATATTCCTTAGCTTCTTCCATAATTGCAGTCTCCAAACCAGAAATCTCCATTTGCATGTTTCTTAATATGAGAGAAACTCATTAATTGTAGACAATAAGGATTAGGAGTATGCAAAGCTTAACTGTAATGTGGGAGCTAGAACTGAATAGGCCTTTCTGTTTGCCGTACCAGAGACATCCTCATCAGCTCCACCTCCTTTTGGTTAATTGTGAGGAAGAACGTCTGTGCAGATGCAGATGTAGCTCGGGCGTCTCTATCCATACGGCACAATATGTTCAGTGTAGCCTTTTATACAGTGTATAGTTCATTTTAAGTTTGGTTGCGTGACCTCTTTTGATCACCTTTTTTACTTCTCAACCATTACATATTTGTTATCTGTATTAATGTAGCACAGAGATGCACAAATAGAGCATATTATTCAAATGGGTAGCATAAGCTCTGTCTCCCTTTCATGCTTGCAAGACCAACAGTGCAGTGATGTAATCTGACAACATGTATGCACACACGTGTAAATAGATCAGTTAGGTAGAGGGGGTCGCAGTTCCACAAAGATGGATGTCGCCTGTACCAAACAGTGTCCCAGAGGAGAAAACATTTATTATCCTGAGTTTTTCTTTCAGATTGTTTCTCAAATTAAATAAGTAGAGTGCTGCTGCAATAGTGGCTGTAGAGTAAAATGGGTGAAAGATTAATCAGTGAAAACTCTATTACCAGGACAGGAATTAATGTAAGAGGAAGTTGTGGCATGATGAATGGGTAAATGCAACATGGACAAAAAAAAGGGACAAAAGGTGTGTGAGAAAAAAAATGCAGAACTAAGTCTACCATGACAAAACTAGTCAGCAAATCCCAGTGTGAGTGTCCCCATACTCCCTCAGGAGTTACTCCTTCTTCATTTATTTACAGCTGTCTGCAGTAGCACAAGCAGATAAACAACTGCAGCTCTCCTGTGAGAGGCCGGTGCCACTGCCAGGGCCTCACCTAATGATTATGAAATGCATGATCAAATACAGTGTATAGCACTCTATCGCGTGGAAGTACACAACACACACACAAACACACAGAAGGCACAGCAAACCTAACTTCCCTCCCATCTAGCCCTTAATTTCCACACTGACAAATATGCACACTCAGCCTTCCAGAAAGCCTCCCCCTCTCTACAGATGGAAATAACGCTTTCCTCTCTGAATTATACCAGCAACATCTGTCAGTGGCAAACTAGGTTTTTTGGTGGCCTTCCATCTGGAAATATCTATACTGGATAGAAAATGTAATAAAACCAAGGTTTGTTTATGTGGGAATTATAAGCACGGTAGTTATTCTGAGACTAACACTCTGCAAAAAGCTCATGAGTAGAGGTTGCAGTTGCAGGACACAACAGAAGAAGCAGCATCTGTAGTTCTACCTTTTTGCAAGGTTTGAACATGAAAACACTTCTGAAGTTACTTTTGAGAGGAAGCCTATTGCTCTAACCTTGAAGGTTTCAGCTTTAGTGTGTTCTCATAACCCACAATATCACAGTTCAATCCTGGGCATGGAAACACATAGGCTTCAAACACATATTTGTTCCATACCCTGGGGCTGCCTGCACTGTTCCTAAACAAATGGCTCAGTTCCCCTGCAGACTACACTCCTATTATACGAGGCTAATTCAAGATATGAAATTGTTTTGTGTATCCCACACCTTAACATGGGAAACATGCACAATATTGGATTATAGTGATAATCTAGGAGCCTGTTTTAGCATGCATTGAGGGATATATTCAAGAGGGGGTCTGTAGATTGTTCAAACAGATGAACTAGCTTGTGTGAATGCATCGTCGTTCCACTCTTCAAATTCTGAGATAGAAATCAGACAATATGGAAATCATGTTAAATTTGTTCTGTGTGAATCCATGGGTGAAAGATTGTGCAGTACCAGCAGTGCAGTAGCTGACAGCCGGAGCTATGTAATTAGAAAATTACACATATACAAATCTGCAGCTATTATAAAGTGTCTTTTAGCAAAAGGACACATCTGGTCATCTCATGTAGCTGCTAGCAGAGTATTTTTGGATAAATGACCTACTGTATTTATTGATCACTGGCACTAATTATTCTGACAGTGAGGAGCAGAATATGCAATAAATATAGAACCATTTACAAAAGGTCAGCATAAGCTGGAAGTAAAAGATTAATGAATAAAACCAATAATTCAATAGATAAATCAATAATTCACTGAAACAAATGGCAGATTTGGCTTTTGTAAGAAAGGTCCTTCATCTTTATTCTTTGCATACATACGCATAATCAGCTTCTCATTTGTACAGAATGCCTACAGCTGGAGCAACAACATGGCTACAGCTATTAACCCATTTTGGTGTCTAAACTATATTGTAGAGTTAGGGTTAACAAAACGAGCTAGAACTGTCACCCAGAATATGGCATGTCCAAACAGGATGATTGTGCGACAGCAAGAAAATAAAGACAATGAATTGAGTAACAACTCATGGACACATTACATGATTTATGCTATGGTATACAGTATAATTTATGTTAATCATAGATGCCAACAGTCCCAGTGCACATCACAAGTCAGGTAATACTTTGCCAAAAAAATGCATGAGCAGAAATAGGCACAAAAGTGTGACTTTTCAATTTGTCCTTGAATGAATGTAAATAACAACAACATCTCTGACCATTCACTTCAGCTTGCAGTTGAAAAGTAGCCATATGCATTAAATACAGTTCAGAAAAATGGGAAGGGATGGTAGAGAACCAATTGAGCAGACTTGAAAGAAAAATAAAGACAGTAGCCTACTTTGTCTACTTATGTGTCTTCTAGATTTTGTTTTCACATTTTTTTAAATCATTTGTTAGGAACCGTTAGTGGTCTGTGTTTCTCTGTTGTTGTGTGTGTGTTTGTCACCCGTGGAAGATCTGGGTCTGGGGGCGTGGCTGTCTGTCTCTGCCGGCAGTAAACTCCTGTTGCTCATCTGTCCTCATCAGACGGAGGCATACAAATACCAGGAAGAGAAGTTGGTTCGTCACCAGATCGTCCAGTCCACTCGTGTGGTAGGCTACCTCGTCACGGCTCTTCTGAATCAAAATCAACGTTAAGTGTGTACAATAGTCTTGTTAAGATTGTTAACGCTTGTCTGCTTTACGCTACAGAACCTCCGCTGTCTGCTTCCTGGTTCAACCTTGCCACACCGAGATCTTCGCCACGCCACAGCCCCGGTCCAACTCCCCGAGACTCTCCCCGCCCATCCCTGACCCCCTTTTGATTCCGTTAATAAAACGCATTTCTTCCTTTACTTCCCTGGTTCAAGTCCTGTGTTTGGGTCTAGTGAAAATTTACTTCCAAATCCTAACAGAATTAATTTTTTTAGGCCACTAATAGTTATATAGCTTTTAAAAGCATCCAAGCATGACTAAATAACTGCTAATTATGTCAATTAGAAAGACTGGAAATTATGGCTGTGGGCGATTTTGGCCAGGATTTAAATAATGTAAAAGACAACATTCTGTAGAGTTTTTTTTTTTTTTTTAGTGCAAAACTACCTGACCTGACTTTTTACCGTGACATCTAAATATCTTATAGTAGCTATGCAAGGGCTGAGATGTGCCTTAAAAAACTGTCTTTTGTTTGGCTTCTTCTCTGGTGCAGTAGTCAGGAAGTTACAGTGCAGCAAGGGATGACACGCACACAGACGGCAAAAAGGAATTTAGACTAGAGTCTGGAATTTAACTACTTCTATTTGATACATTGCAGGGCTGTACGGACAGGGAAAATGTGCAAAAGTGCACTGTATCTAAATATGCCATTGTGGAGTGGAATTCCCTGTCACACTATGAACGTTAACACAAAGTAGCTTGTCACTGCTAAAAATATTGTCCATGTTATTTCTTACTTTACATATGAAACATACAGACTTTCCCTAAATTCTTAAGATGCTAATTTTCTTTTTGTGGTATATACACAGGTGTGGATTCAAATTGGGTTTGTGTTCAGATTTGAGTTAAGAATTTGATGACTTAGGACTCAACAAGCCAAAACAACAACAAAAAACCCCACTTACAAACCAACTTTGACTTTAACACTAATGACTGTGACTGCATTTGGACTTGAGCCTAATGACTTCCCTTTCCCAAAGCAAAATGATCTTGGTTGGCAGGAGCAGCATATTCAGTGAAAGAGAAAACATTGAGGCCCATTTTCAAATTGTAGGTCTGCTTGTACACTGTGATGTGCTTTTAAATAGATTATTGTAACTTTATGGCAGGATTTCTTTTAGCAGTCTAGATCTGAAGGTAAGAAAGAAAAGAGAGGGGGGCTTTACAATGGGTTGAAAGCTTGCATTGGCACCCTGTGTATAAAGACATTCTATTTAATGGGTATAAGATACATAGTGATTATGTTATGTTACATTTTCTACATGACATTGGCCTTAATATGTTTTGAAAACAGACTCAACAACACAGCAACAAGTTTTTAAAGAAAAGTTATTAAATCAAAAATAATTTGTTCCATCAGCATAACTTTATTAACAACGTACAAAATAGATTTTTGGAATTTGAGAATCGATTTAGAATCATAAAGGGTAAGTATCAAGATTCTGATGTCAGTTTATTTTCCTTTATCCCTAGTTCTAACCTGTAATTACATTTGACTGTCAAAAACAATCAAAGCCTCTGGTTGTGAGCCCAGCAAGACTATACAGCTAAACTGAAATGGTCCCCTTTGCAAAACCTCAAACAAGGTGGTACAAATCACAGATGACATCTTCTCACAGAGGAATTGTCCAAAGGAATAAGGTAAAGAAGCATGCAGAGGAATTAACCTCCCTGCAGTCTTTTTTTTATAAAGAAGATATATAAGTGTTGACATAGAAAGTGGTGAGACCTAAGTAGTCTGGTAGTACAACTGAGTAAAACATGTTGAAAAATGTGTGCAACCCTGAGAGACAGTAAAAAACGAGTTTTAAAAAGGAGGAGAAAGAGGAGTAGGAAGACTCAAGTTAAAAAATATTTTTTTAAAAAGCCTCCTGTTGGGCCCTTTAAACTCACCTTTGCCATTCTATTCTGTGTTTACCTCAATGTCTGTGCATGTCAAACTATTCCAGGGCTGCAGGACTAGACAGTTGTGAAGTGAAGCAGTAAAAGAGGGCCTTATTGATCATTCCTATCTATGCTAGGGGACTACTGAGCTGAAAACATCCAATGTGTAGTGGATGAGTGCATCTTGACTGAGTGGCATAGGTCACATAGCAATAACAGTCCAATTTCTTGTGTTAGAAGGCTGGATGCTTCCTCATGCTATTATTTTCATAAGTTTCCAATACCATATTGTGTTTGGATGAAGAATAGAACACAGGCTCATACTAACACCCACATCCCTACTTGCAGCATCGCTGCTTAACACAATTATTTGTTATTCCTAGCTTAGCTAAATGCTCTACAGTCACTGTAATAATAAGGCTTATAAGCTGAATATGAGTATTTAGAGTCACTGCATGTTGCTGTTGTGGTGGTCCACAACCTGCAATTATAGTGCAGGTGCAGCAAGACAGCAGTTTGTTTAAATGTGTTTTGTAAGTGTTTACTGCAGTTATTGGTGTTTATTTCATATATTTCAGTCACTGTGTTTACTAAGAAACCACAAACTCATGAAAACACCATTATCACAGAACAAAACATGTACAGTATACTATTATTCATTCATGGGTTTCAAAATAAATAATGAGATGGTGAAGTTAAGCTTCTATGTTTCTATTTATCGAACACTTACTACTTAAATACTTCAAAATACAGCTTTATACACACAAAAAAACATGGCAACATTGGATACAGTGGCTCTGCCTCAGACCTTGAATCAATAACACTAGAGCAATAATGTGTCCAGTTTACACTGGCCTTCAGAAACTGACAGAAATGTCTTCTGCCTTCAAGGAAAGTGCAACAAATAAGAGAAAGCCTGAAACTTCTCTGGGCTTTTTATTGTAAATTTGAGTTGCCTCCTGTTGACGTAGAGGAACACTGTCTTCCTTCTGAGGTACCCAAAATACTCATAGCTCGTGGGGTGGGCTTGGCAGGAGCCATCATTAGTTGAGGAAGCAGCACTCACAACGACTGTGTGTGACAGCCTGATAAGCTGTTGATATGTTCCGAAACATTTATACCCTTTAAGCTGCAAAACAAACCCATAGCCATAATTGTTGATATACGTATCAAGGTCTTATGGCTAATGTGTTGGCAAACATTTGCCAACATCCAGCAGAAGTCATCTTTCTCAGTTGGAATGCAATCAGTCAGTCAAAACCAGACTGGGATTTTGATTCTCCATGTAATTGGTAGTACTCTGCTAACCAACTTGGATGTTTGTGGTAATTTGAAACAAGCAAACATCAAACATTTGACTGTTTAGAACACACTGAGCATATGGATGGGGAGTGGAAAAGGGCATGATAGTGCAGGAGACATTTGCAATAAGGATTTTCTATACACATTTTGAGAGTGAGTGTGTGTGTGTGTGTGTGTGTGTGTTTGATTCTCCCTGGTTGGATTATGACTTTCATATCAGTTTTGTATAAGGCACTGCGATACTAAACATCAGCAGTGGTAGGTGATGCTGAGCCTCTGACCAGACAAATAACTGTTAGTCACTATGTAAAGTTTAGTTAAAAGAAAATGATATCAAAATCAAAAATAAATTCTATTTGGATTGCAAAATTTGTTTCACTGTCTCATAGTAATTGCTTCACACTTGTTCCATTATGCATGTTAATGTAGCTTAGCTGCAAAGTTATCTTATATTGACTTTATTTGGGGATTTAATCAATGTAATTTTCAGTGTAAAGCCTTGCTTTACTTTAGGAAATATTAATCTATCGACAGCAGTTGGTTTGAGTTGAACATTGTGTTGCTTGTAGTAACTCCTCCCAATGCAGCGCCACAGTAGTTGCTAACTCACATTGTTACATCTAGCCTTTTGTCAGATCTGTGACCAAGTAAAGATTGACAGGAATCCTTACTCTCCTAATGCCCTTGTTACACCATTATTTGTTGGTACTACTTTTCTTAAAGCTATTATTAGGCAATGTTACATGTTTTTTTACATTAGTTTTTCTGTGTGTATTACTAAGCAAGCTGGTCGTTGTGCTAGCTGTCTGAGGGAAATGTGTTGCTAATGCAAAATTCAAGGTCAATAATAACTTACTGTTGGGCTAATGATGATATGTATTTTTGGACTTGTTTACTAGATTAATTACTGTGTTCTGCCACTGGCACTTAGTTCCAGTTGAACATTCTGTTACTAGTAACGCCTAGTGTTTCGCTGACATTGCTACATCATCTGTAGGTACTTCCTTTCTTATAGCAATTTTGTAACTGTTGTGTGTAATTTGAGATTATTAAATATATATTATCTTTTTTCTGCGATCAGTTTAGCGCTGACCAAGCTAGCCATAGCTGTCAGAGGCTGGTGTGTTGCTGATACAACATTCCAGAAAATTGTTATATTACATATGGGGGATATAATGTTGTTCTTGATACTTTGTTTCTTCCTGAAATGTCCCATTACATGTTACTAATTTGACAGTTACCCTATGCTTTTGTAAATCTACTTTTTACTTTAAAAAACGATTATAACAATACCTTTGGCCAAAATCTTGTTTATTGTATCACATCTTTTTTTCTGATGTGAAACCATTGAACCTTCTGTGTTTTATACAATAGTGTTTTCAGACTTTCACTACTGATTCCAGTATACATTTCAAAGGCTAGCTCCTGTCTTGTATAGCTGTGTGCATACACAGAAATCAGGTTTTGAGAGAGATAATCAGTTTCAGTATTTGATAAGCTCAATAACTCCAGTGATCAAACCCCATGTCCCAGACACTGCAATTACACTTGTACACATTGTGACACCACTAGTGGGGTGTGATCATAAAAGGCACAACACTTATTTTTGGTAAAGCTTAGTAGAGTGTTTATTTAAACCAAAGCAGGATGGAACTAAAAAAAGACACAAGTGGGCTTTCTCAGGTGCACAAGATAGGCAACTCTCTTCCCACTCTGTCCCCTACTTATTCAAAACCCCTAACAATCTTTTGATGGCAAGGTGAATAGTCCTTCCTGGAACCATATTTTAAAGGGTGCTTGATCGGGTTGGTAGCAGATGTTGAGCACAGGTGGTACAGCTGGCTGTGGTTGGGCTGTTGACTAGAGAATCCACCTGGGATATCATGGGTTGCTGGCATAGGAGATGGTCCCCAACATAGAGAGTGTTGACCTCAACCCTCACAAAAAGCCAGTCTGGCTCTTCTCTGAAACCTGCTTTGTAATATGAATATTTTCAGTTTTCATTCTGAAGCTACTGACTTATAGACAGTAATTAATTATGCAGTAATTGCATTTTCCATGCATCAATGTTGCCAATATTTGATGCCAGTAGAGCCGTGTTCAACAGATTGGTTGAACAGGCTGATTCAAACTTGGGAAGCTTCGTCTCCATCTCACATTCTTACTAAATATTTCAAAAATATCACTTACTTAAAGAGAAACATTTCTAACAAAACAGAAAAATAGATAACATCAGGTGGTTACATCAGGTGTCTGGCTAAAATATAATCTTTTCATCTTTTCAAGTCAAGCAGACATTCTCTCATAATAGTGAACAAATTGTAAAGAACAACTTTGATTTTTTTTTTTTCTTCCAACATATTATACAGTATGGAGTTTCTTATTCCAATTCATGTTGATCTTTCTATAAGTATTCAGTTAAGCCTAAACACAACTTTTATGAACCTTAGTTGCTTGAATGGCTGGATGACTGTCCTATCAGGTGTCCACAGCTTACTCATAGGCTGAGTGACACATACGCACAGGTTTTGTTGATGTCTGCAGAAACACCTTTTCCTGTCATCACTGTGTCAGAAATGACAGCCCGATTTAATGACATGTGCAGCCCCTCCAGTGTCCAAAATGCCCAGAACTACAGAAAAAGCAAACAGTACCCTAATCTGATTGTACATAATCCTTTAATTTATTTTTAAAAGGCAGATGCAATTTTGTGCAAGTGAGTAAAATTGATCCTGAAGGCATTGTGATTGCTATCTTTCTCTAGCTTCCAAGATAGAAGCTTATATTGCTATTGATTTCTTTTTTTAGTATCATGAAACTAGAGTTTCTTTCCACTGTTCTATTACCCTCTTGTCTTATTTGCATAATGCTTGACACAGTTGAGTTAGCAATTTGTATTGATCTAATTGTATTTTGTCTTACCAAATTGAGAAAAAGAAAATAGTGAAATACATGTACTTATGTTGAATATTTGAATATTTGAGAAATTAGATACTGTTTCTTTCAAAGACAAAAATGTCATTGAAGTCCCACTTTTGTTGCTAATGATTTTGCAAACTGAGCCAATATATCATCTTCCAGACTTATTTTGACCAGATACTCAAGCTCCTTTTTGAATACTGTGGGACTGGCAAAGGCAGCCAATGCAGTGACCTCCCTGCTATCTCCGCCGCCCACACTTCTTCTGTCTGGAGAGTATTTTCGCAATGCAAGATGACCGCAGTGGCTCTGAAAGAGGACATGGTGTTATTAGGAGTGGTAATACAACACTCTTGACATGCACATAATTGTCTTTGGCATAATGTGAAATCATCACAACCCAATGTCAGGGGTTCTCATTTCCGGCAAATCGAAAGTTGGGTTCAATTAGAAAAAGTAAAACTTTGATTAATTACAGTCTGTTAATATCGTTGGAGGGGATGAAGTGGAGTAGTCGGCAGCTCTCAGAGCGGCCATCAATTTGCCTTCAAATGGAAGTTTTAAATTCAAAGCTTTTTTTTCACTTCATGTCCTCGTCAGCAAAGGAATGTGTCTCCTCGTGCAGGGGAGTGTGTGATATTACTCTGTCACTCTAAGCTCTGGTTATCATTTCCTCTGAAGTGTCTGCACTGGAAGAACATAATGGCCCTTGTCTCCACTCCTCAGCCTCCGATCCGCCTGATTATGCCCTCCTTCTCACCAGACAAACGCCAATCTGCTTTTTTCTGCTTCACAATTAACAAAATGCCCTTATTTAAACAGGAGGGCATCTCAGCCTAGTTGTGAATACCAAGATCACTCTGTCATAAAGCGAATGTCACTCCACAATTGAATCTCAATCCGCTTCTGCAGGGAAGGGCAGGCAGGCTTATCCCTGATGGGAGGGACTTCTCTTTGCAAACAGTGCTAGCTCCACCATTGATAATCTTAAGGGCTTGAGCCAAGTTTAAATGGCCCATAAAATGTACTCACTAATTGATGCAGTGTAAAGGGCATACAGCACTGGCAGGGAGTCAAAGAATGGGTTGGTCTCATTTATACAACCATATTTAGGGAAAGGGTGGCAAAGACTATGATTTTAGACGATTAAATGTTATACAGTGGGATTCTTAACTTACAAGAGTAATTAATTTACTATACAATAAAGGCATCCTTGAGTCTATGTATCTAGTGGTTATGTTGTTTTGCCAGATATTATATTATATTGTAGTACTAAATACAACACATTAAATGCAGTTTAACATCAAATTAACAAAGAGTCTTTCTAGTGTTCTGAAATGACTGGCAAATGAATGCATATAAGTGGTTAAGATTGCCACAATTTATGTAGCTGTTCTAACAATGACCAGACAGCTCCATGTAGAGAATCTGAAGCCTGCTAAACATCACAAATCTAGCTCATCTAGACTGTGGATGGGAAACCTTTTTTGGTCCATAAATGGTGTTAAAAAGTATGGATTAAAAAAAATAGTAACACAAATGCATGTTGGCCTTCACCCCATCCCAAATGCTGGTACATGCAATTTATAGGTCCTGCCATTTGCCAACACACACATTCATACCTTGTGCACAAACTCATGAAGTAGGGCCATATTTTAATGGCAGTAAATCACCTTAGGTCCGCTGCATGCCTGAATGCACAACGAAGACAGTGATTCCCCCTGTGACTAAATTAAAAAGTGTATTCCATGAACCTGTTACTTCTGCCCTTAATACCAGCAGATAATAACCTAATGATAATAATACGCTAATAATAAAACAGTTCCAGTATAGTAGGCATGTTTAGAGGGTCACGATTGCAATCACTTAATCAATCAATTGAAACAGAAGCTCATTAATTGTCTTAAATTCACTAGCAGTAACTGTGTAACCATAATGAGATGTGGTATACTGCAAAGACTGTTTTATGCAAGCATATTTTAAGTTTTTTTCAGAAGTGCATTTTATGAACATTTTTCTACAGAGTCTGGAGTCTGGAGGGGGATTTCAGTAACTGAGTTTCCACTGACACTGTATTAATGCAGAGAACCTTTGTCAAAACCTTACTCTTTTATCTCTGCTACATATGAGTTCCATTGGAAATGTTCAATTACATTGTACTAACATTTAAAACCATGGAAAAATCAAGGTTAAAGTTCTTTTTTTCATTTTAATGTGTATTAATTCAATAAATTCTTCAGCTAGACATGTTGCCTTTGTGACTCAGAAAATTAAATCAAGTAAACTTAAAATGAGTTTGACCAACCCACCGTGTGTCTTGTGATGTAATCTGTCAAGGGCCCAAGAATAAATAAGTAGTGAAATGATATTCTCTTTCACCTGCTTTCTAGAATATAACATATCCAACAATATTAATTGGAATGAACTTACTGAATGTATTCCATGGACTTCCCGGTTACCAGGTGAGAAATGGTGTTACCGAGACACAAAGGCAAGGGTGCATCATTTACAAGTGAAAAATGTAAACAGTCTACTTTCATCTCAGTTTGAATTATGCACTGGGCCACACAGAAACTGCTGCTGAGATGAGATTTCTTCCGTGGCTACAAAACCACAAATTGAGCTTGTTTCACTTGATTCAGGCAGGTTATTGAAGGTCATCACTCCTCATTTCCATTTTGATTCAAATATAAAAAAGCAAAAAAAAACAAAAAGACACTCATCCTGCAATTGAGCTCTTCATAGTGAAATCCATTCCTAATAGCTGCTTGGTTCAATAGATTTTGTCTTTGGCGATGATAAAAAGCAATGTTACTTTTGGAGTTACCGCAGCACAGGTAGAGATGTGGCAATTCCTACCCAGCGCACATGAATTATTGCTCACTTTTTGTCAGTCATTACACACACACACACACACACACACCTGCGACTTGCTCCCCGTGCACACATGCCAAGCTGTAGATCATGCCAAGCTGCCGTCATGCCATGACACTACCACTGTAGCTTGATAGGTTAGCCAAATGACAAATGAGAAAATACCACTGTGTTCGTGGACAAGCGTGCAAATTAGTTTGGTTCCTAAACAAGTAGAATTTCACATGTGCCAGCCAAATACAGCATGTTGTTCCAAATGGATATGTGGGTCCATTAATCATGTTTGGATAAACATTCATTTGGTCTCTGTATGCACATAGCATTTGGCATTGATGCTTGTTATGTATCCAATCCATACACATAGCTCATACTGTAAGTACCACTGAGAACAAAATAAATTAAAAAAAGAAATGTAGCCGTTGTATGCATGACCAGTAACCTAAATCCCAAAAGAACTTTAGCTTTCCACCAGGTCTTTCAAGGAAGCCCAGGGGGTTCCCAAGTTTCATTTCATGATTTAATTTTCTCAAGGCTAGAAGAGAATTTATGACTATGGTTATTTTGCTAAGATAATTTTCCCCATCATCTGTTGTGTAGACATTACTATACTTTAAATGGTTGTCTAGGTGATCAATCTGAATGCCAAAACTATGCTAAGCTTAGATAATTAACAATTATACAAAAGATCATTTTAGTTGTTCTGTTTGTTATGTTGCTAGAAATTACATAACTACATGGTATATTAAATTTGTACTAATAAATATTAAATTTAATATTAACATTGCCCATAGTGAAGAACCCACAGAGATTTATCACACAACTCTCAGTTCCTCTGAGCTATTTAGCTCTTTTTTAGCATGTTGTTGTGGTTTTCTTCCCTGCAAATTCTGCTCTTATCATCCCCTGTTTTGAGCAAACAAGGTCTGAACTCACTGTACCCCACCTGCTCAGCACTAAATTGCAGACAGACAAAGTTAGCATTAGCTGAACATCTAGCAGCTTTACAGCCAAATATTTTTTTCTCAGGAGAGATGAGTGTTCCCTCCTCTACTGCTCTGTTGGTTTTTCCAGTGTTTTTCCTATTAACCCTCCGATTCTGCTTGGGGTCAATTTGACCCCATTAAATGTTTAACGTCACTAAATAAATGATTGACATCATGTTTTTTGGTTCAAATTTAATGACTTTTCCTAATTTAATGGAGGCAACTGGGTAAACTTAAAAAAAAAAAAATACAATTAACATGAAGATATGTTTTCAATGTCCTGTAAACATTTTGTACGCATCAGTGTTCTTTGGGGTCTGTTTTAGTAGTATAAAACATAAGAAATATGAACATTTTACACATATTTGTTTAGGTTGTTTTGGCTGATATTGAGGTCACTATCACATGCAATTTTATAATGTTCAAAAAATTTCCCTATGTTTTAGAGCCCTAACCTAACATAACCATACCTGTAGTAGTGCAAGAACCCCTGATAGTTCCCACAACATGGGTTGGGGCAAACACGAAAAAGCTTGCACAGCAGCCTTCTAAACCAATTCTCTTGGTGCTCTGTGTGCTCTCTCAGTTGAAAATGATCTCTAAGCAAAGGTTTTCTGACAGGTTTTGTCACAGCTCTTTGACAGTGAAAGTGACATAAAGGTGAATATGTCTGAGACTGAGGATAATGTTGAGGAGGACAGTGATTATGAGGCATCCTCCTCTGATGAGAATGAGACCCTTGGGGTTAATCTGTCATGAAGCTTTTTGAAAAGATTTTAAGAGACATGGTTGTTTCCCTGATTGATGGCAAATTAGACACCCTGCAGTTCGCTTATCGAGCTGGTAAAGGTGTGGAGGATGTAAAACTCTTTGTTTTAAATAGTGTGTATAAGCACCTCGAGAAACCCAATTCTCATGCGAGACTGTTATTCGCTGATTTCTCCTCTGCTTTCAACAAGATGCAGCCTCATATTTTGATTGAGCGACTTGCTTCCTATTTTAAATTACCTGATCAGTTTTTGATGTTGCTTTTATATTTTCTAATGGACAGAATCCAGCAAGTTTTTGTGAATGGACATATGTCCAACACCATGGTCTCAAGTACAGGCTCACCCCAGGGTTGTGTTCTGTCCCCCCTGCTTTTTATTATGTACACAGACAGCTTCAGGACTTCTCAAGAGGAAAGCTATTTTGTGAAATTCTCTGATGACACCGCTCTATTGTCTCTTCTTCAGGGCTCAGAGTCAGATCACAGTTGTGTCCCGCCTGCCTTTGTCAAATGGTGCGATGATAACTTCCTCGACCTTAACGTAATAAAAACTAAGGAATTAATTATTAATTTTAGGCAAAATAGAAACAAACCAAAAGCTAGCACTATACATGGCAAGGACATTAAAATTGTCGACACATATAAATATCTTGAAACAGTGTTCGACTCTCAACTCAAGTTCGATGTAAACACAGAGTTGGTAGTCAAGCGTGGACAACAAAGAATTCACTTAATGCGGAAACTTAACTCTTTTCGGGCCTGTGATACTATTTTATGTAATTTCTATCCATCATTCATTTAAAGTCTTCTAACTTTCTCTTTTATTTGCTGGTTTAATTGGTTGTCTGTGAAGGACAAGAATGACCTAAATGATATTGTGAAGGTCTGTTCCAAGATAATTGGAGTCCAGCAAAGAGACCTGGGGTCCCTTTGGGAGAGACAGGTGGCCCAGAAAGCAAAAGGAATCATTAGCCAGTCGGACCATGTTCTGTCCAGTGAATTCACTGTAATGCCCTCAGGACATAATGTGCTCCTTAGGAGAACAAACCATTACTCTAAGTCTTTCATTCCTTCTGCTATCAGGCTACTAAACACAGACAGTAGTAATTTTAAATGTACATCTTTTTAAACTCAGTTATTTATATGAAGTACGAACAGAATGTTTTACCTGCTGCTGCTCGCTGTTTTCTTCTGTGACCCTTGACATATAACCACTTGTCCGGTGAGTTTTGGAGTTGTGTATATGGACAGGGTAAGCTGCTAATAAATTGCCCTTCTTGGAATCAATAAAGTTTTCTGAATCTGAATCTGAATCCTCCTGTTGTCTCTCAAGCACCAGCAGATTCTTTCTTAGCCTCCAAGAGTGGACACGTTACCTTGCAAATATGAAAAGTCTGAGTGCTGCTAATGTGATCAAAATGGTTCCAGGCCCCAACAAATACGCTGTCAGCCATTCTCAAGACGTAAAATCAGCATTTGAGCTCTTCATAACACCATAAATCAAAAAGGATATACTTGAGATGACAAACTTAGAGGGGAGGGGCCCGTATGGGGACAGTTGGAAAGACTTGGATGTGACCCACTTGTAAGCCTACATTGGGTTGCTCATTTTGGCAGAAGGGTCAGAAGTCAAAAGGTGAAGCAACAGCAAGTGTGTGGAATACTGACACTGGAAGGACAATATTTCCAGCCATCATGTCTCTGAAGACATTTCATGTTTGCTCCCATGTCATACACTTTGATGTATGTTTTATTGAAATGGGTATTTAGGTAGTCAACAAAGTGACATAAAGTACCTGACACATAAACTTGGATAACAATTTTAATTACAATCATTTTCTGGAGGTTTAAATTGTTGGGGTCAAATTGACCCCAAGGATAAAAGATGTTAGTTAATTTGAGGATAACAGGAGGGTTAAAGTTTTTTGTTATTTGTGGAGTTTTTCAGGGTCTAGGGATAAAGGGTGTTGTATGTTTGTTGATTGCAAAGCTCTCTGAGGGAAAACCTGTGATTTGGGGCTATTTATAAAATCCTAACTTAACTTGAATTATACTAGTTAGACTAGACTTAGTTTTAGTAAGTCCACTACAAAATAAGTACCCAAGTGCAAGTACAATTCTTCAATGGCCAAAAAATGGGAAATATTTGTTAATTGAAAATACAGTCATTTATATTGTGCATACTACACAGACATGGTCAATTTAAAATGTGACCATGATTTCACTGTCTCTGATTTACTGTTTTGATTATCTGGCCTTTGTGAGACCTAGTGGAAACTTATCACTACCAATTTACCACCAAATTCTTTTGAATTTAGAAACAGTTGGGAATGAATGTCGGCATTGACTAGCTAACACAAACATTGTTGGATGTGAATGTAATTTGTGGGAGACAGCAGCGGAAATGTCCCTCAACAAAGTTGTGTCAGTTGTGTACTTGTATGGCATTTACACGAAATAGTAAGTGTTGGTGTTTTTTAGAAGAAAAACAATTCTTTATTTACGTATCTACTGAGGAAAGTAGAAAGCACTCTCTGCAAGGACAGCATCATTGTTAGATTTCCATAACCCTCAAGACAGGCTTTGTGTAGTAAGACAAAGGTTGATTGATTACCTCTAAATTTGCATTGTCATGGCAGTACAAGTATTCCAGGCGATATCGCAGGTAACCTTCACAAGACTGGGAGCAACAATAAACAGTTGTCAAGCAAGACAAAAATAATGAAGTGCCCTTTGCAGCAAGATTCTCCAACAACCTTATTTGCAATTTGTTGGGCCTTTATTTACACTGTTCAGACACTTGAAATGGGTTCATCATTTCTTCAGAGATTATCACAGATCGCTGTTTTGCTTTAACATGGCATGTCTTTATCTCTGCCCCATACATGTAAAATCATTGTATTTCACGTGACCCTGTCTGTACATCTAATTACAGTAGCGCTGTGACTGTATAATTTGCTGCCATTGTGTTTACATGTGTGCATGCTCAATCTTGGGCAACAGTATATTTTTTTTCTATTTTGTTCTTTGTAATACTAGATTAGACAAAGTGTATCATTTTACAATTCAGCCTTTCTATGAGCTTTAGTACAGATACAAATGCAAAGGCGTTTTCTCCACTCAGTAGTACAAACAGTTCTTTGCTTTCCCAATGTAAACAAGGACCAAGGTTTCTCCCTTTCTGTATACAACATTGTATCATAGGTCACGTCTATGCTCATGGCATGTTGAGACTTGAATGCTGAAAAACCACATGATACCATGTAGTGTTGAGGAACAGAATAGAAATATGAGATTTATTTTCTGCCTTACTGCCAATATATTTTTACTACTTGTTGAAAACTGCTTTTGTCATCTTTAAGTTTTAAAAAAAACAACTTTGACATGCATTGAATGTCTCTATGGGAAACTAGTAGGTGAAACAGTAGGTGAAGTGTGAGTATTTGTCAGATGATGCTGCAGTGGAAGAACTTTTTCGAGGGGTCTAATTAGTATAGGTTTCTAGCCTCTTGTCAAAAATACAGTGTTAGAAATGCAGCTTGATGTAACATCTCTTCCTTTATTATACTGCCAAAACTGAAGCACACCAGATTGTACCAAAAAACATAAAATAAATAAATAATAGAAAATAAAAAACAGGAAAAGGAACTGGAACTGGAAATACTCTGTTCTATTGAGGAGGAGACAAAAGGTGTCAAACATGGCAGGGGTATAGGACAATTGCCACAGCAACACTTTTCTCTTTTCTCTATCCCCTGAAACTGTGGCACATGGAAAAAGTTCAGAAGGAATTCTATATCAAGCCAGGACAGTGTCAGTGCTTTCTAAAGCTTCTCATGAAACACACACACACACACACAGAGAACACTGTGTCGAGCAAGATCACACATCTGGCCTCTCAGTAACAAGGAATGAAGATGAAACAGATTTTCAAAATATAGACTTAGGTTTTGTTGTTTTCTTTATTTTTTCTAGTCTTACTATAAAATACCTATCAATTAATAATCAACTGATAGCAAGTTCCAAACTTGCTTTTTCAATTTTGGTGGTGGGACTGCCTTATTTATATATTTGGATTGCGGATTGTGATTATAAGCTTGTAGGTAGGTAACAATTCTCAGCACAGTAAAGTAGAGATTCAATTCTCAGATCAATTTTGAGAAGAGCTATGCTTCAGCTGGATGGATATGAAAGTAGCAGAATTTAACCTTCTATAAACAAACGGGGAAAACACATAAATTGGCCAAAATGAAAACAAAAGGGAACAATTACTGCTCTCTTTAGCTTTGCTTTAGCTTTAGAAAATGACAATTTTCTTTTTATAAGTAGAAGCCATAGGTATTGGTCAATAGTCTTTTGTGTGTGAGGCATTTGTGCAACAGCATCAATTTCATTACCAACACTAATGGAGGAAAATATAATTTGTCCATTTTCCTTTGTGCTAAATCCTTTTTCAGGATTTGGTGGCTGGCAGTCTATACCAGCATACACCGGATATTTTAAGCTGACTCAGACACAGTCAAATTTGCATTCATTGAGAACCCTAAAATGTCCAATTCTCTTGACTTGCATGACTTGACTTGGGATTTAGAAGGAGAGTCAGAGAGACAAAGAACACCAAACTACTCATAAAGGGACTAAGCTAAGGTGTATGTTTTCTCTTTTCTCTATCTTTCTCTATTGCTTCTATTAAGCACCTCCTGTTTATGATATTAGGGACAGAGGCAAAGATGAAGTGTGAGGACAGCGGAATTAAAGCAATGCATGTATAAGCCAAATCGGACTCTTTAGAGGAAATGTCAATTATTTAGGATGTGTTGGTCTAAATGGTTTTGTTTATTGCTGGATCTTGCCCAGATGTTGGCTGATGTTGTATTTAATAATAGAGCTGCAACTATTAGTCAATTAATGGATAGCTGATTGACAGAAAATTAATAGGCAACTAATTTGATAATCACTTTGAGCTTGAGTGATGGTTTCCTTAGTCTTCTACAATTATAAATAGAATATCTTGGGGTTTTGGACTGTATTGTATGGACTGTAGTATTTTCTGATTTAAGATAAGATTGGATAATCCTTTATTGATCCCCAGAGTGGAAATTATGTTGTTGCAGCAGCACAAGGACAAAATAAGTACAGATAAGTAGAGAAGTAAAGACAAATAACAAGAGGTTTATAAAAACATATTATATATATATATATATATATATATATATATATATATATATAATATACAAAGGATACAAGAGCAATTTAAAACAAGATTACAGGGTAAAGTGACAGTGATGTGATTAATACATACTGTATAATAGATTTTAAAGACAAAACGATTAATCTATTAATTGAGAACATATTTGGTAGATTAATCGATAATAAAAATAATTGTTAGTTGCAGCTTCATTTAATGCTGTAATTCCCTGTAAAGTTTTGCTTGTCCCACAGTTCATTTTTTTTAATTAGTTTTCTTTCACAATAATACTGCACCTTATGAGCACATCGAGCGCTCATAAAGTGCAGTATTATTAATATTGTCTCTGAAATCAAACTCATTGACATGGAGTTTTCCCATAGACCCACACACAAAACTTCAATTTAAACTTTGTCCAGATCAATCAAATATAATATAATGCTATAATGTATTACACTTGGTTCCAGCCATTCATCAATCCAAATGGGCATGTTCTGCACATCTGCATGTGCACATCTAATGATACATAAGTTTTAGTCCGTTTTGTCCGTGTCCGTGCGGTGGTTGATGAGATCTGGGGCAGATAATGTGAACCTCTGCTTGCTCCTTGCTTGCAGGTAGAAAGAACCAGCTGGTGACGCCATGTGTTTTAAAGGAGACACATGACTACAACCTACCAGGCCAACTGTGGGGGATGGCAACAACAAAGATTGGTCATTTCAAACTGGGGGTGAGAAAATGTATGACCCTGTTGGTGCTTGGTGATAGAGCTAGGTAAATTTGGTGTTGTCTGCATAATTTTTGACATAATTTGTGCCTAATGTAAAGTTGTTATGTTGTATAAAAGAGGCCCACATATTGAGCTTTGGTGAACTCCTCGTGTCATGTTGGTCCACTCAGGCAAATGAGGCAAAGTAGTTTCCGTCTTGGAGATAGGACTTTGTCAGAAAGTTCAACACAGTTTCATAGTGTGTGGACATTATGGTCCCACATTGCAATGGACATGGAAGAAATCTCAGCTCACAACTGAAACTAATGGAGGATGGTGGTGAGACAACTCTAGCAAGATCTCAGAAATCAAACAACAACAAAAACAACTTAATAAATCTTTAGAAATCTTTGTTTCCTTTTTAAATTTGCAGTAGCTCTCAAAAATTGCATTTTCGACCAATGCACGTCTTGTATTAAAGTAAAGTAACGTTTTTTGTAGTAACTTCTGACAGACATGTTTATTGAATAATGGACTCAATAAAAGATTATGTCAATGGGTGCAAACACCTTTGTGCAGCCACCTTAAGAAATACAATTGTGAAATACCTGCAAAAGTAGTAGCTGTGCAGCATGCTTGTAGTGCATCCTGTAAACTATTAGTATGTAGTATGGAACTGGAAGACAGCTGGACAGTGAGCAGTTCACCATATACAAACATTGGGAAATGGAGTGCAGGTAGGTGTACCAGTGATTGGATCATGTGATGGGCTAAGGCAGGAAATTTGATAGTGACACCTGGTGGGCAGGTGAGGAATGACCGAATTCCTCACAAAATACGCTGGGGCTGAGAGTATGAGGGGAAAGAGGCAGACAGTGTAGATGTCACCATGACAGCTATTAAAACCCACAATATACTGTAGTATCCTTTGCCCTCTCACTCTGTTTGTATCACACTCTGAATCCAATCCCCCCCAGGGGCCCCAACATTGGCACCACTTTCAATACTCAAAGAGCACCTCAGTTACAGACGTTGGCATGTCTTAATTCAGAGGGGCCCTTTTCCCTGTCAGAGCTGTGCCTTGCCAGCCAAATTCCCCTGTGAGGTAAGTTGGCAAAGACTAGTGCTACAAATGTCAGCACAAATCTCATGATAAAGTTAGCTCTCTGGACTCCCGTTGCATGTAAAATGCATGCATAAAAAAAATAAGCACACACACACACACAACACAACACATTTATACCACAACTCTCCAACTCTTACCTTCATACATGCAAAACCAAAGAGCAGCATTGACACACCCAAACACAAACTCACATAGACACAAATACAACCAAGAAAAACACAGATGACCAAGACAGATAGACTGACCATCCACCGTTCCATAGTAGTAAGACGACCCCACAGCAAATATTATAGACATTGTTAATATCCATCTTTTTCTTTTTTATTAATAAGAAAATATTATTCTTGTCAGTGTGTCATCTTTGTCATGGCAAAACTAACTGACACACTTGTTAATATAATAGGAGAAAATAAGTGTTAAAATGTATTTCTCTATTTATATTTTTCATAGACAAAGTAATAAAACCCAATAAATAATGTAAAGTTTGAGGAACTACCTTAGCCAGATATCTGACAGTGGTGCTGTGCTCTGCATCAGCTAATTCATCAGCTTACTTTGGGGGTTGCCATCACCAACTGGGTGGTCTGTTAAATCTGGCTGACTCACTTGCTCATTCTTTGCTGCTGCTCAACCTGTTGCTGTAATGCCCACCCAGAATCCACCTGGCTTGTTTTCTTAATGTGATGCCAGCAGGCAATAATCACTAGTTTAAGAAGTCTCCATTCACTGAGCCACTGAGCCATTCAACATATGATTTCAAACATGTCTCCTCACTTGAACAACATTGCCATGTGAACATAATTGCAACATAATTGTTAATCACTTCATCACTACATAAGAGGCTGTTAGGCAGTTAACATTGTAAATTATAGTTTACTCTGTTGTGCTGATGATCTAAATACAGTATCTGTGACTGCTTTTTTTTCCTTTTGCTGTGATCCACTCACAGTAGGCTAAAATAAAGAAGTACGGGTGCTGGTATACGGTATATATATTAACTTTTATAGTAAAAGAAAAAGTACGGTCGCTGGTATATATATTAACCGTATTATCCACTGCGGGAGTGGATGAACCCAGTTAAAGGGTAACCGCCCGTACGGGACGCTGTAAGAAGCAAATCAAACACGCCCGCAATGGGGCATTTCATTCGTCAGCACTACAGCTGGCATTCTATTGGTTGGGGAATTTTGACAGGGTTGTTGCACAAAAAATCCGAGAGCAGAGCAGAAATCTGAGAGCAGAGGTTTCATGAGCGCACAGAAGCAGCCTGAGTGCGAGAGCATGGTTTTGAGAGAGAGCACAGGAAATCTGCACAAGCAACGATACAGTATATCTGAATGCAAGCATAGAGTTTGAGCAGAAGCAGAGCAAATCCAAGCTCAAACAGGGGCTATTTGAGTGTGAGAGCAGGGTTTTGAGAGAGAGTATTACAAAATCTGAACATGAAATCAATAAATCATGTTCTCAAAATGAAAGTCCACGCTCTTGATTAAAGATAGGGAAAAAGCACCATACTATAATAGCACACTGGAATGTGTACCAGGGGCATTAATGGCTGAGCCAGAGGCCTTGGCAGTTTCCCACATGAAGCAAACCCATTTTGGACTGTGTTGTGTATAGAAAAGCGAGTTGTCTGAGCACTTTGCCAAGGGAGAACAATATCCTGCAGTTATCAAAGGCCTATTCTTCCACAAGAGACCGGCTGTTCCTTAGTGAATACTGAAAGGCTCTCCTTCACGTCTGCAAAGCTGTTTTCTTGTAGTGTTCTGGATGGAAAGTGGGTAAAGGTCATCTTAGCCACATCTCTAAAAGAAAGGTTCTGTAGTAAAAAGATGCAGAAAGAAGGAGAGACAGAGTGGGAGACATATTTTGTGGAATGTGTATTGTCAGTTAGTTTAAAAAAAAACTTAAACCAAACAATGGACAACTCTACATTCTTCAGTTTTCACATTCCATCTTCAGTTATGTTTAATACAATATTAATATTTTAATATTTTATCCCTTTTCATTGAAGCTCTTCTCCACGCTATGTTGACCCTGACATAATTTCTTGTAATCCTAATTGCCAGCTGGCTTGCCATGAGAAATTTCTGAGGTCAGTGTGAGGTGTAGGAGGCCCAGTATAACTAGTATCGCCAGGATGTCTTCAATAAATCTGAAAAAGCTGCAAATAACCAAACAGAGGTGGGATTAGTTAATTAGTTAATACTGTATATGTGTGTAGGTTTTACAGGCATGTTTGGACCATAATCTATCACAAATGTGCCACCTCACAATATGATTGAAGAGTATTTGGAATTAGAATTTGGAAATGATTTTCCATTGTCTTGCATGTATTAACCATTTAACATACTGTAAACTGAATTATTTCTTGATATTATACAGTAGAACCAAAATCTGTCAACAAAGAGGTCAACAGACCCTCTTTGTGATTTCCTTTAGCGAGTTTGTTTGAAAATTGTTCTGAGATGGTGTGAAAGTACAGAAAACAGTAAAAAATACAATATATATATATTTACATTGCTTTTATTGTGTGTGTTTGTCATTGTGTATGTCCATTTGAGCATCTGTAAGCTCTTTATTTGAGAATAGATAACCAGAATGTATTGTATGGGTGTGCATGATGCTATTGATTTATCTACGTTTGCTTTTGTTTCTCTCACTATGGTGTTTTTGAACGTGTGTTGTGAGGTTTGTACAGTTGCCATGACACCGCAGCTGAGATAGTTCTGAGCATTGCTGACGGTATCCACAATCGTGCCGTATTGGAAAAGCCAGCGAATCATTCCCTTCTGTTCACTCTTTCAGCATGGCCTTAGTTCTTTCTTCAGAACCACTTGTTTCCTCCGGCAACCACTTCATATAATAAAAGATGAAAGAATAGAGAAATTGCTTTTTTTCTAACTGCAGGGATGTTGAAAGATCGTTTGTGTAAGCAACTTGCAAAGTTATCACAATCTGTCGGAAAGTAAAAACACAAGTTATTGTATAAAGTACACAGGCCCTTCCTAAAAACAAACTTTGCAAAATGTATTGTGCTTTTGCAAACTGGTTAATTAAAGCAAGCTGCCTTCATCTCAGGGAAGAGGTTTTGTTTCATTTCACCACCAGCTGAACTGCAAAGGCAATCAAGCACACCTCAATATCTACTCTGCTTCACAGCTAATCACACGCAGCTACTGTAGGACAAGCGAGAGAGAGGAAGGGGATTGGATGAAGAGAGATCATTACTGAGCTGGTGAGAATGTGTCACCTCTTTTTCACACTTTTCTGAAATAGGGGTGACAAACAGGTGCCATTTGTGAGCAGGCAGATTGTGACAGAATTTTTGTCAGGGCTGGCAGCTCTAATTAGATGAGTAGAGCATGCAGGCTGAAAGAGAGCAACACTTAAGCTGGAAGGGTCAACAGTTCAATGACACATTTACCAACATACAGTACATTACAGCACATATCACACACACACACGTCCTCCTGTTAACGTAGATACCTTGAAAATAAAAATAATTTCTGATCTTTAATAGGACTACTCTGGTAATTCCTATCTAGTTTTGAATAAAATGCTTTAAATGTGAATTTAAAAATTATGCTAGTGTTTAAACAGATTAAAATAAATCCCAAAAAATCCATCCTTTTGCTCAAAGCGAAATTCAACAGTAGTGTTTTAACCATGTTGTTTTCCCTTTGTGATCAAACCATAATTAAATGTTAATTCACACCTTTAAAAATGCCAAAATACAACATCATGCTTCCAGTTGAACACCTGTGAGAATTTACCTTGTGTAAGCATTGTGCTCTGCTGTGTGTAATTATACACAGCTTTCTGTCATCTGAATGTACCTCTTTTCACCTGGCTTATGATAGACAAAACTACAGTGACAGTTATAAACTGTCCTTTATGCTGATTTACTGAAGCTGCTGGTGTGGCTCAGGGTTGCATTTGGTTCCCCCTCATCACAGTGAGCCATGCACACACACACAAATGTTGCAGTACACATATACACATACAGATACACATCACATGCCCCCATCTACAGGGGAATAGCAACTGGAAAAGGTCCACGAGTCAACAGGCACGCATAACACTGGAATGTGAACCTGGGGGACTGTGCTCAATCTAGGGGATGTAATACCCCGCCACACTCCACACAACTGCTCGCTCAGCTGGGCCTGCACCCCTGCCTCCCCCTCACTCGCCAACAAACTGATATTCTTTAAAGGCTGCCGCAGGCAAGGCCAGTTTACATATATCCAACTCGACAGGCGAGCCAGGAGGAAACAAGACCAATGACCCGCACGGATCCATTCACATGCAAAGACTGGAGAAAATGAGACACTATAAGTTATCTGTCTCTCTTTGTCACACAGTCTTTTTCACTAATTTAGATTTACAATTTCATGTTTTAGCATCAGTGTATTTGTGAATCTACACCGTCTCCTTAATCCTCTTATTAGTGATAAACTTTAGTTTAGGAAATATCTTGTTTATTTTTCCTGGACAATGTTTTAAAAACATTTTTTCCATTGAAGATGTGTTTTGTAGTATTATTTTATTTATTATTTTATCTAATCTTAGGTGGCACTGCCATTACTAAATCTACTAAAGCTTCCTGTATGTCTCTACTTTTGCTGTAGTGCCCCATGTCTAGAGTCAGTTTTTCATTCTATACTATGTCTAAGTGTTTTATTTAATTTAATTCAAACTTAATTGAAAATGGTTTCATGTAAAATAACAAAACAAACAAAAAAACTTGAAAAATAAAAGTCTTATTTCTTCTTGTTTTAACTTGTTTTTGTTTTATTCCTGCAGCTGCATTTATAAGTTCATTTTTGTAAACTGCTATGAGCAACTAAAACTAAATAATTTCTTCTTCTTCTTTCTCCATGATGTTGCCATCTAAAAAGAGAGACCACATCAGCTGCAAAGCTCTGCCTTTGCAGTGGCATTTTAATAAACCCTGTGTAAAAGACTGTAAATTCTTTTGCTGAGGTAACTCCATCAAGCCTCCATTCAAGTTCAAGTGATGTGATTTAGAAATAGACTGAGCATTATGTTTTGCACATGAATTTATTTTTCTGTGTTCTGGCAAGCGGACATAACAATGAAAAAAGACTCAGGAGCATTCTGTGACACTGGCATGCCATTCTGTCAAATACAGTAAAGGTTGGTTCAGAATTTACATGATGTCTGTCATGTTCATAAAACCGCAGATCTTCTGTGAGAGGACTATCTCCACTCCTGCCATGTGATGCTTAATGTTGTGAGTCACGATTTTGCCCCTGGTGAAGCCAGTAACAGAGTGAACAAAAGAAAGAAAACACACTGACTCAAAGTAGCTGTGTTACAAATGGTATATTTCTAAACCTAAAAAAAACAAACAAAAACATTACCATCATTACCAGCGTAGAAATTGTGTAATCCTAAACACCAGTATTGCTACAGTATTTTTACACTGCAGGTTGTGTGCCATTCTTACTTTTTTAATCTGGATTCACTTCTCTAAGCAATGTGAGTGACACATATACAGAACCTTTGTACATGCAGTGGTATTTTTTTTTACTGTGAGAATGCTACTACTACTGCCAACACATTGCTAAAAATGCATCAGGACAGTATAGAATGAACTGGCCTGCACATGAGAGGGTTACATCTCTCCCATATTCTGTCCAGTGTGTGTTCCAGGCTGAGATTTCCTTCATCAGCTATGGGTCACACTCACCAGACCCCATAAAATTCCAGCACCATATTCATTTCCCCATAATGTTTACACAGCAAGTGAAGTATGTATTAGATGAGTAAAGGACTTTAAGTTAGTTGAGCAAACTGTATCTGTAAACATGTTATGGTAGAGTATCTCTAATTTACCTGATCACAGACCATCCAATATATGAAAAACCAAGATTGCTAGACTATAAAAACACTGCGTTTGATTCTCTCCAAATCTTGTAGATGGTACCTTAACAAGCACTTTATCCACCTACCCAGTATGGACTTTATTCCACTGAGGCATCTTGATGTTTGTATATGATAATCTAACAGTGTAGCCCAGGGCTATGCTTTCAAGATGATATCTTAATTACTGAAGTTAAACCACAGTCTCTGTGCCACTATCAGGTAGACACAGCTTCCTGGGCATGAGTTGATTTAGGAGAGTTGATTTGATAGACAGTTTATCTTTTGCATTAATTAGGGGCAGAATTGGGGAGAGACGTCACAGGTTAATTACAGTCTAATTCATTAAGATGCACAAATGTAGCATAATTCTTGTTCAGTGTCGTTATTTGCACAGATATAGAGTAATTAATTGGATTTCACCTTTGGCTTTATGACCTGTCTACAAGAGTTTTTATTTGGGCTTGCAGCTCCAGACACTGCTGTCTGGCTGCAGTCGATCTCCCATTAATGTTTGTGCTTTGTCACTGTGGTAATTGGCAATACCTCCAGCACACAAACACCTATCTAATTAGGAGAGCTACCCACAGCTTGGAGAGACATCTGAGGGAATCTAAAATGTGATTCTGTACTCCTTTAAAGCTTAGAAAATCATTAATTTAATATATAAAAACTAGTTGCTGTAATGTGACATTCTTAATCATAAGATCGGGGCAGAGGCTATGCATAATAATATATTACCAGTGTAACGGCCTGTAATTGAGCCTTGTCTGCAGGCATAAATTGTTGATCTACAGGGTGCACACTGCTATTGAAACAATGACTTTAAACATAAAAAAAAATCTGAATAATTCAGAAAATTACCCACACCATTTCTACCCTCCGTTGCATGAGTATCATTTGATTTCTGTCTTGTCCACACAGAATCCTGGATAATTATAGCGATTATTGTAATCAAATCACATTTTCAGAATGTTTTTGACTTCAAAAACACATTAGCAGTATGCAATCAGATGGAGTCTAAATCAAAAGAATACTCCACCAAAAACAAAAAAATAGCAATCTTTTGGTATCAAATACTGAATACCTGTAAGCTTATAGCTATAACAAAACTTTGTAGCTTGCTCCTACAAAGGACGTCAGCTGTAGTCAGCTGAGATTCACAGCAGTTACAATGGATTTCAATGGCAAAACAAAAAGACAAAGAAAAACATGTTAAAACATATCAAAAAAGTCTATAGAAACCTCTTGAACCAGTCCTGCAAGTCGGTCCACTTGTGTTCTGTTGTAATACAGGAAGCATTTTCTTAACAAGGAAAGAGCACTACTCCATCTTTTCAGTACCCTTGGATCGGTTAGGAGAGTGTGTGTTCATTATGGTTAGGTTTCCAGGGGACACTTACTACCAAAACATCATGCATACTGTTAGTTGAGGTTTAAAGAAAAGATGAAAAATCAGATGAATTCAGTGCACAGCTCAACGTGAGTTTATGTAAGGTTGGTTATTTTTGTTTTCATAGATTTTGGTGGTTTTGATTTTTGAAATAGAAATAAGGCATGTTTGAGGGTGTGTTGGTATATATGTGAGATCATGTGTGTGCATGTAAACCTATAAAGTGGATGGTCAATATAGTTAGGACCATATCTGTTGGGAGGAAACATGATGAATGATAAGCTTTTAACACAAGTAAGTTGAAATGCAGCGCGCGATAAATGATTTCCAAATTTCAAAGCAGGCTATTGTGTGAATTTGAATTGAATCACAGTCAGAATCATTGTGATTCAACCAAACAGCCTGACATATTATTATATATGACATTACTGGTTCTTTTTTTTTTACTGTTGTAGCTGCACAGTTAAACGGCTTTTGTTGCTTAGGTATGAGGACTTGTTCATTTAACATTCTCTGTTGTGAGCGTTAAAGCTCAGTTGAATCTAAATTGACTCTACTGCACAATGCGGCATAGGAAGAAGAGATGTATAGCCTCAAACTAGAAAAGAGTTGAAGGCTATATTTTTTTTATGGAATGTAATGAATCACTCAGGGAAAGAGACAGAGTGTCAGCCATGCACCTTCAGTGTCAGAATTAATTTAAATGAACTTTAAAGAAGTTTGTCTGGTCTAATTTAGTTTGACACACCAGACCTGAGCACATATGACTAGTTATATAGAATACTAGACTTTACAGAGTTTTCTGCAGTGATTTACTCTGTGGAGGCAGTTAGAGATTATTGGCACTAAGCACTTTATAATTGGATTTGCCTTTTTGTGGGTAGAATGCAGTTAGCCTTTGTTTATATGTACCACTGTCAAAGGAACCCATAAGTACTGTAACTGATCCAAAATGATGTGGGCTGGAAACATCACTGATGTAGGTGAGAGTAAATTCAGAAAAGGCAGTTGCTACAAATTTTGAAATGGAAGGTTAATGGGTTATAGTGGTTATTAGTGCCCTGTGAACATAAGTAAAATTATTCCATCAGGTTTAGGATATAGAAATACCCTTTTAAACTTCCTATTTATCTGTCGCTTCTCTTTAAAAGTCAATTGTTAAACATACACACACACACACACACACACACACACAACTGTTAAAATTGCAACATTGGCCATATAGTATATTTAACAACAAAGGAAGAGCTTAGGATCAATGGGGTAAGCTTTTCAATTAGCTTTGTCAAAAAACCCAAACCAACAGATATTGTCAGAATTAACTGGTTTGTCTTGGTTTGTGTTTTCTAACTGGACAGTTCTAAAAGAAACTTTAATATATCTGCGTTTACATGGACCCTAATAATCCACTAATAATCAGAATAATAGCCCAATCAGAATAAAAATGCCTCATGTATCCACCTCAATCTGAGGAGACTGGCTCGATTGGAAGGAATTTTCAATTGGGTTGAGAAGGCTGGTGTAAACCTGATAATATTAGCACCTAATAACCATGTAAACGCTTAATCCAATCGTTTGTCTCTGGTTGGAATAAATCTATTCTTTCTGCGCATGTGTGCCTCACATTAGGTGACATGAACGAGTTTCTGGGAGTGACAGAAACATGGCGGCAGCAAAACAAAACTGTTCTGTGGCATACAACTTTTTTGTTGGAGACCTTAAAAGATTTAAGGATTGTTGAACGCCTCAATGTTAACAACATGGTAGGCAACATTTCCATTTGTTCTGGTTTTGTAATACCTATAACTGGAATTTGAAAGAGAGCTCATTACAAACAAATATGCAGCTTTTAGTAATGATTTATCATTGCTCAAGATAATAATTATACATTTATTCATGTCAGTGTATAAATTGAAACAAATGATCAATTTAACTTCATATTCTGTAACACTAGAAGAAACGTGATACAAAAATAAACGAATGAAATTATTGTGAAAACCTCGGTAAAGAGAAATCAGAACATTGGTTCTGAAATATCCTGCATTTCTACTAGTCTGCCTTTATTCAGTGATCCAATTCCATCTTCATATTTGAAACTGCAAAGATCAGTCATCTTTAGTCAAGGGTAGAAAATTCTGACCTCAAACAACTTTTCGGACAAGGATGATTGAGTAATTAAAAGTAGATCAATCACCATATCCTCACTCTTTAATCATGAATTCACTGTCAGCGTGATGTATGAGCACTGTAATGGGATTGGGTAGGAGAGGTCTCCATACTGAGTTGCTATAAACTCACATTTCAAGACACACTATCATACAGAAAAGCTAAGTGTGGAGCAAAAAGAGAGAGAAAAAAATAAAAAGGTAGAAGCTAATGCGAAGGGTTCAAACACTGCGAGGCTTGTGCTGATTGAAATTGACCCAAGGAGCCCCATCAAGATCTCCTACATCGAGAAAGCTGCGAGCCAACCTCTGGTTTTAATTCAAGGGGCTCTCATGTGGCAAGTGTGAAATTCAACAGAGAGCATTTCATTTTGATCCGAAGAAACGAATGAAAAGGCACTAATATATGGCTGTCAATCAATATGGCGGATTGAGAAAAGATGGGCAAGGATCTGCCGGAGCTGAAATAAATTCATTAGCATTTGCCATTGAAATGTTGCATGAATGTTCTGATCACACAGAAGTAATGATGACACGGTGCACAACACTGAAACAAATGGGTCAAAAAAGAAAGACAGTCACATTTCACTGCTTTGTCTGTTGTTTCCTTGGCTCTCAGAATTAAATCTGTAAGGACGCAAGTGGGGTTTGCATTAAAATGATAATTTATATGCCACTGCCAGTGTGCGTAAGACTTGTTTACTTCTCATTCATTTCACTCTGTATGTATAATACACTATGCTAATCATATCAGTAGACAAATTCACTGATGCTTTCAACCTTTCAGGCAACAAAAGAAAGATTCTCACACACACACACACACACACACACACACACACACACACACACACACACAGGGAATGTTCCATGAACAAAAATACTTTGCATCAGAAACTTTTACAAGTTTTACCCTTGAATCAATAGAGAACAACTAAAGAGCAGTTTACTATTTTATTTTGCTTTGTTGTTGAGTTTTTTACTTTGTGTAGTTTGCACGTGTGCACACATTTAAGGAAAAATGGAGAAAAGAGACAGTGTCAAAGAAAACAAAATGCGAGCAGAGGGTGTACAAGCATTATTACTAGGTATACAGCAAAGTAAAATAAGCCTGAATGATGCATTTAAAAATGGTCACACCAAAGTCTGTAATTACCTTATAACACAATAACAAGAACACCGGACTTCGTGCCAGACAAAATCTCATTATTCTACAAGTCAAAGTCTTTGGCAAGTTTTTATTCAGTGTTGGCTGTATTCCTCTGTATTTGCCTTTTTGAATAATGTAACTTATCATGGGAATTCAGATCTTGACCAATTTTTCATCCCACACACCCTGTAATTTGCAATTCGTAAGCTCTGTAATGTGAAGCTGCTTTTCATATCAATCACAGTAAAAAGGAAAAAAAGTAGTAATAGTTTTTGTGGTAACTATGTAAGTGTGCACTTTTCTGTCAAAGTCATGTAGGCGTGTGGATTTTACAAAACAAAATGTACCAACTGGAAAACACAATGGCATTTCAGAAAACACAGTATGACTGGATGTCAATGATGTCACTTTCAGATGGCAAGAGCAAATAGGAAGTAGCTGCCTTTGCTCAACCCAGCCTGGTTTTACCCGCCCTCCAATGCACGCTGCACCTCTTTGTGTGGTCATTGAAGATAAGAGGAGATGAGAGAGGCTCTATTTTGTCTGTTATTCAACAGTGCTATGGGCCTCAGCAGCGTGAGGACCTATAAAAGGAAGCAGTATAGAAGATGTTTATCCTCAACTTACTCACAGAACCAAAGACTTCAGTTATTAAATAAATAAAGTATAAATAGCACAAATACTGGATATCTTTATGCACATACACACCTCTTAACTGTGATCAGAAGAGTGTACTGGACATTAAAGAATTAAAAGGAAAATGGGTTGACATCCCTGGTTTCCATGTCTGTCTGTTCTCATGTAACTTTGAAATTATGAGTTTCATATTCTTTGCAATAGTCCCATTTAGTAATAATAATCATAGCTGAAACAAATTGTCTTGCCAAATTTCTTTTCTGTAAGGTTTGATAATATATTGATGATTAACAATTACAACTCACACAGATGGTAATTTCTTATTCTCTACATGCTATTCATTTTTCTTGTAGTATTCTTGGTTCAATCCCATACAAAGATTCATAGAATTGCAGTGTGGGAGGATCTATTTCATATTAAGTCTGACAGTTGAAGTTCTTCTATGTCTTGGATTAACATGAGACTCTCATTGTTAAATCAACAGTCCAAAAGATGAACAACTTAAGAAAATATCTGGTTCTTTGATTAAAAAAAAAAAGAAGTAAATGTTAAAAACCTGTGTATATCTAGAAGTACTAAACTACTACTCCCAAGGTGCATTATGGCACGAAACGTCAAATCACGGAGCTTCAAATTATGTGTGCTGCTAATGGTGGGTGGAAGTTAAAGATGATGCTTATGTTTGAGTAAACGGAAAATGCAGCTCATACAAATTCACTTTTGAATTCTGGGTGAATTTTGGATTAATGTAGCAGCTATGGCGGTGTGTTTTGTTCACAAATTCAAGGACAAAGTGCTTTGAATTAGCTAGCGCTATGATTGGTGCCTTTGACTGGTTTCCTCTCCATAGCAACCGTGGCCGAGGCTCATGGGTATTATAGTATTTAGGGCCATCGGCCATGGCAAAATGACAGACATAATGTGATTTCTCAGGAATTAAGTTAAAGTATGTTATTATCGAGCATTAGCTGAAACGACTGATGCTATAGGTTTTCTTGGGACAGCCCCCTGTATGTTAGTAAGTTGCATATATGGTGTTTAAAGTAAAGACATAGAAGCATTTGCTGGTATGTTTAATGTTTAAAACACTTAAATCTAAATAAAATGTATGAAGCAGGTGACACAGACTGACACTGTAGATGAGATTATGCACCAGTCCTTTACACATTCATATGATTGAGTGTATCTGGGCCCCACAACTGATGTGAAGGAGACAGTTACCAGGTGACTGTGAAAGTGAAAAAGGTGACCAATTCTAAATGCTTAAGGACGCATCTCATGTACAGGCAGAGTTGATAACCTCTGCTTTAATGATCCTGTCAGGGTCATTCAAATTAGAGACCCGCAGGAAAGTAAATGAGAATGAATTGAGATATAATCCTAAAACACTGCAGACTTCATCAGTTGGATGCCAGCGATATATCTCTTTTAAAGGTTCTTTATGTGGGAAGGAGGAAGCTCTCCAATGACAAACCTATTATCTGTCACTGTTCAAGGTTAAAGCCAGTAGATCCATAGAAATAAGAATTGGAAAAGAGGGCATTTCTATATGAGCTTGGGTTTTATCATATCTGAAACCATTATAGATGATCAGTGTCATTATGAATGATGAGGTCCCACTCTCGTTATTCAAAATGCTAGTAAGAGGTGAGAATGACTTTCATTTCCTCTCCAGATAGCATCTTTTCTGTGGCTTGCACATGTAGATGTGTTGGACGGAGACTTTTAGGTAATAGGTGACCTGCAGCCAAGATCAACATGTTCACTATTAGAAATAAGGGCTAAAGTAACTCATAATGGCTGGACAATTAAGTAAGTAATTAAGACAAGTAAATTTATAATTGCAAAGTAGTTATTTGATAATAAATATCCTGCTGTACTTACTATTGTTATACCAGTATTTACAGTACTCATTGCTTTTACACAACACTTTTATATTGGGCTAAAAATGGCTTTTAAAAATGAAAACAAATCTCAAATGAGAATGTATCAAGCTTATGAGAGCATCAGAGGTTTGGATATGCTCATGACTGAATTTAATCATTGTTACATTTGACATAAAATGATCATTGTACTGTCAGACAATAACTTATTCTGATCAAAATAGACACTATATAATAGCCATTTCCTCATATTTGCATTTTATAAATAACAAATGAGAAATATATTTGCAGCTTACAAAAGAGTCTGAAATATTATTGAGTAAGGATTCCTTATATTATTCAATATACTGTACTACTATGGATATGGCTAATGTAACATGTAGAGTCTAACTCTCCAGAATTCTATATATTGTACACATATTCAAGGAAAGATTATGTTAATACAATTTCATGTCTTGTTACTTTAAGTGATCTGCATGTCCATCTTACTAAGCATATGAACACAGCTAATATGTTTGTATTCTGAGAACTGAGCATGCGATTTTAAGCATTTTGTGTTCAAAGGTAAGCTTTTGGCAAGGCAGATTGTCTCTTTGCATTAAGATTGTTGCACAGTGAAGTCAAGGCAATCGTGAAGATACAGGCACAACTGTATGTATACACATTGGGCAGGCAGAATGCATATTAAACACGTTTCTAACTTACTTTGATTGTAAGGTAGGCCTATAAATGGATGCAATGTATTTCAAAAAATTTCCCCACTCAGTGCTTTCTGCACTCAACTGTGATTTTTCTAAATTTATTTTCAACATTGGCTGACTAAGCAATACAGCAGAAGCAGAGTTTTACTAATAGATTCTGTCAACAGAGATCAGCTAGTTCTATTTAATATGCTATACCATAGATTAGAAATGTCTTTTATTTAGCATGCAAATTTTCACAACAAGTGCAGTTTATGATACTTGTATCCCACAGACATTGTACTTATTAGTCCCTGCCCCAGTACATAATCATCATATAAAGAATTTTACTATACCAGAAAAATCTTAAGGGCTCAACAAAGCCATACATGAGGCAAATGGTGTGTATTGTTTGTGTGCAAACAGGAAGATGAGATGAAGTAAATATCAGAACAGACATCAGACAGAGATTGACTGACACCATAGTGAATGCTGACATCACAGAAAGAACACGAAAGAAGGAGAATAGAAAACATTACTACAGACATGACCCCATAAATATGTAAAAACACAGCAAGTGTCCCACTTAACACAACAAACTTTCAACACATCTAAACAGCAATTCCTCCTGGAATCTCACAAGACTAGCTTTGAAATTATGCTTCCTGTCACTTAGCATTTGTTTTTCAGTCTACCTGCTTTCTTATCACCAACAGTCTACTCCAGCTCAGAGTGTTGGAAGCAAGAGGAACTATGGCTGACACCTAATTGGATGCCTTTTGCGAGTGGGCATGGAGGAAGAAAATTAAATCAAGACTAATGAGCACTGAACAACAAAACAAGGAAGATAAATGGTTTGATGGCAGGAAGATAGGCAAGGTTGAGGAAGTCAAATAACTTTCTGCCTTCCTTATTTTCTCTTTTCAACCAAGCACCCACACTCGGAGGGGAGGGCAGACTTGAATGTCACCTCTTTATTTCCTTTATTCTGCTTTAGAGAGTCTAATCAGCTTGGATAATGTTAGCAAACTTTAGATAAATATTGCTCCATAACTGGCCCTATGAGTCAGTTTGTTGACTTGAGGACTCCTCTCTGTTTGTGTTACAGTTAAGGTCCACATAGCGTTTTTTTCTGAGCGCCAGCGTCTTTTTCCAATTAAGGAGAGAGTGTATGCAGCCGCCTAGAGAAAAAGTGTTGCATCCACCTTTTTTCGGAATGCTCCGCCTTTTTTGTGCGGGCCGCTCCCAGCGCTTCTATTTGAAAATCACTTTTCAGAACTCGCTGGTGTCGTCACTGGCGCTTTTTTTCAGGCAACCAATCATATATTAGATGGGGCTTGTCACCCTGGTAACAAAGAAAATGAACAAACTGCCAGCACTTTTCTGCCAGAAAAAAATGCTATGTGGACACAGGCCCTGAGGCTGTTTTAGCATTTACTGTTATTCTGTAGTTGACACTTGAGGCTATAATGGCTGCTGTTGCCCAAAAGTTATGTAGTCTCTCTTTAGGACGTCAGACTCTTGTGGACTGTGTCTGCATGTGGGACATTGGGTAATCTGAAGACTACAGTTCTGAGAAGCAATAATAGCAGTTCAGACCTCTTTTGTATCTGTAAATTCTACAAAGTGTTGCGGCAAAAATGACATAGTGACTTATGAGTTAATCTAGAAATAGCTGCCACTCATATTTGGACATTAGACTAACACACAGTGAAATATAATCCGTATGTGATGTATTTTCTCACAAGAACATATTAAACTACATCTTCAGTTTTCTAATTCTTGGAGAAAAGAGAAAAAAAGGTTTCAAAATAATGTGACAGTCATGATGCCGCTCAAGATTGCTGAAACATTCGTACAGCAACTTTTATAGACTTCTTATCATAATGCTAATGGCAAAGAACACAATCAGCATATAGGACAAATCAGATGTTTGTCACTATTCTGTTTCACAGTGTCTTGTTTGTTCTGACAACAAATAAATCATATACTAAACAATGGGCTGTGTTGCATGTCGTTGAATGGTAATTGTCAATTATGCCAATCAAAATCCAATTGTCCGAGCACAAATCTTGTATTATTGAATTTATATCTAATGTTCTCACCCAAGCCTGCAGGCCTATTATCACATTACTTTATCCTCTGTCGCTACACTTCCTGCCCCCTGTGTAAAGCGGAAAATGACAATTACATAATTAAGACAATTTCATTAATTAGATAAAAGGAAAAAGCTGATCTTAATTATGACACGGATGATCCTGTCCGATCAGTAAGCATTTTTACAGAGGTCAGCTCAAGCTGCTCGGTAAACAGTGTTCAGAGATGCATGGCCACGCTCGTGTGTGTTCTGTCCCAATGAAAACGCTTTTTTTCCCCAGTTGGTACAGGCTTGCCAAAAGGAATGACTTTGATGTCAGTGGCAATGTCAAAAGCTTGGATGAAATGATATCCACAAACATCTTTATTTATAAACAAGACATTCAGCACTCAGAAGCTGACAAGAGAGTGGGGCCAGTGGGCTGTGGCCTAATCAGCCAAGCAGAAAAGTCATTCTTCTCCAGTGCTTGCAGATTAAGCTTGCACCCAGGAGTCATGTTTAAAGATTTATCCAACCGCATGGAGAGTGCCGCTGGGCGCATACCTATAAACTGCACATCATAACCCTAGCTCTATGACATACATAAGCCCTTCAATGGGCCCTATAGGCTGCCATCACTCCACTCTACAGTAGCATAATACTATTTACAAATGTACTTGTCAGCTATTTGGAATGAGTTAGCAACATTCAAGACTATTAGGTCATCCCTTAAAGGTGGGGTCAGCTGTTCTGGAGAAAGATTGTTGATATTTATACTCTGATGTTATTTACGTTTCATTACTATCATGGTGTAGCTCCGTCCCTCGTGGGCGAGGACGTGGAAGAGGGAGAGGAGCTGGCAGAAATCCTGCACACGAGCACGAATGCCACCTGTTGCTGTTTGGCTTGAATAGTATTTCTTTGTTTCCCATTTACAGAGCCAGGGCTGTGTACCAACAGAACGGACAGCTAGCAGACTGTGACGAGATATTTGCTGAATTTGACAAAAAGTGTATTGGATTAGAATCGCTGACCCCACCTTTAATATTCAGTGACATGTGAGACTGTCCTCCCAAGAAAAGCAACAGCATCACTCGTTTCAGCAAGTGCCCCAATATGACATACTGTATGTTCACAGCATGTTCAAGTGACAAAGCCCTCCAGTGGCCATAGGAATTATCAGTCTTTTCCATAGGGAGCAAAGGAGGATATAGTGGGACATTGTCACAGAGCCACAAAGTCTGTAGAGGAAGGAGGATAGGGTGGTTGGATGGATCAACAAATATCTGACTTTTACAAGAGAGATTGCCATTTTTTACCGCCAATCAAAGCTGGTTTCTTTTAACCATTACTATGACTGCTCGCTAATCTTTACAAGTGGGTCTGAGTGGTGTCAGATCAGATTTTTTGCAATAGTGATTTGTAAACAGTTTTGGGAGACAGTGGCAAATGATGTCGCCCTGCCAAACGCTTATATGTGTTGTTCTGGGGGGCAGTTACAAATGATGTGTTTTGTTGTTAATTTGGAGGATTTGTTGTATTGGTGGGGAGGTAAAAAAACTGCACCTGTGCTCATTGAACTAGAGTTACCATCCATAGACTTTATTTTATTCCAGACAGGCTACACCGTCTAATAGGTTCTAGGTGGTAGGGTGGTGTTAGGATGACATGACATTGAGAAGCACTGTCAATGTGATTGTAATGAGAACCCAAGCTACATGCTGCAATTAAGACCAAGTCCGAGTTTGGTGTGTCACTTTTATTGTAAACAAATGTAACCTCTAACACTAACAATAAAAACAGTTTGTTAACCTCCTCACGGGTATAACTAACCACAGAAAACACCTGTGTTGTTCTGAACTCTGATGTGGCCATTTCCTCTCTGCCCATAGCCTCCAGTAGCTCTGACATTCCCATACCCTCCCTGAAGGTTGGAATCATTAAATGAGCACTCTCTCAAACTTGCTTCATAGATCCCCTCTCAACTAGACATCTACTGTCCACTATCAGTTTAAGATTGGCTCATCAGGGAATACACACCGCAAGTCTCATTTATATTCCCTTGAGACTCACAGCATAAACAGATTAACAGTGTAAATGAGCTCATTATGGCACTTTTAAGTCTAATGTCCTTGACAAGCTAATAGTTTAATCTGAAATATTATCGTTCACAATAAAGAAGATAAAACTGATCCGTATGTTTTAATTGAGACCTGGCCGAGTACAAATGGCCACACAGTATTTATAGAAGCTTCACCACTTAATTTTAACTTCACTTCACATGCATGCAGAGATATGAATCTGCATTATTACACCTCCTCTTAATGAAAAATCACTAATGTTGGCCCACTTTTTAGGTTTGATCACAAATGACAAAAACAAAACTGCTTAGTAAATCCCCTCCCATCTGTCGACCCTGACCTTGTAATGGAACGCCTTTAAAAGCAAATTTCAGAGACAAGACACCATCAAGGATGATAGACCTTTGGTTTCTTGTCTGCAAAACTTGAGCACACAATATCTCAGCGAAGATTGGCTGTTTTCCTTCATGTTTTCCTTTCTTTGTTTTGACCTCTTCTAAAAAAAAAAAAGAAAAAAAAGAAAGTGTGCCAGTAACATGAGTAACTCTTCTCGTCAATACAAGTGGAAAAGAAATGCCCATCAGGGTGGCTCCAGATCTGGTGCTCAACAGCCACGAAAGTGATAAAACTGCATGAGCTGCAAGACACGCTTGCTAACGAGGAGGATAGCAGAACAGCAATAACGGCAAAATCCAAACAACACATATTTTAGCTGGCCAAGAGGAGAGTGAGGGAGTGAATCAAATTGACACTCACCAGCAAGAGAGGCACAAAGCTGAAAGATACTGCGGTTGGAACACATGCCTCAGCTAATCATCTTTAGCCACCTGCACACACGGGCATGTGAAAAATCTAGGACATAGACTGTAAGGGGGTGGGGATATAGTGGATCTGGGATAGTCAGCTGTCCATGTATGTGGAACAAACTCATTGCACTTTGCTGATAAGGGGGCCGTACTTGTTGAGCAGTAACAAAGACACAGCAACATCAATATTCCCACTCAGGAGAAAGACTAGAGCAGAATATTTCAGATAGCCTGCCACTCTGGTTATTCTCAGAAACTAGAATTGGGGCGTTATACTTTAAGGATGCTAACCACTCTGATTCTAACAGGTCCCAACAACCCAACAACAGGGTTGTAACATACTGTAGTGGTTTATGACTAGGCAGAGAGCCAGGCAGCGGCACAGGCTGGCAAATGATACATGCCACTGTCTGGCCACGGGTCAGATAGGCTGGACGAAGTAAGATTTGGGAGTTGCACACTTCCCATCTCTAGGTTTATGTTGTCATACGAAGACTGGAGAAACTACAAAACATTGAGGGAGCAGCAGTGCCAGACGCTGAGGCCTGACACTGCTCTACAACATGCTGTTGCTGATGTTCAGGAACACTGTGTTCATGATGACGGACGAGCCCATCCTTGACTTCAGGTAACTTGTTGCTGTTTTATAGTAGTTGCGGAAAGAAAGTGAATTTGGGTTAGGGTATGTTTTTCATATACAGACATACAGCCAGTGCTGGTAGGGTTTGGTGGGTCCACCTTGATTAACCTTTAAAAGAGTGGTGTCAGATCAGAAACAGTTTTATTTCTGCAACAGTGATTTGTAAACGGTTTTGGAAGACACTGACAAATGATGTTGCCCTGCCAAACACTTATATGTGTCTTTCCTGAGGGCAGTTACAAATGAGGACTTGTTGTATTGGCAGGGTGGGGAGGTTACAAAACTGCACTTGTGTTCATTGAGCTAGAGTTACTTTCCATAATCTTTATTTCACACAGGCTACACTGTCTAACAGGTTCTATAGGTGGTAGGGTGGTATAGGAGATGTAGCTGTAGCTGCTGCCATGACATTGAGAAAAACTGTCAATGTGCTTGGTCTTAATTGCAGCATGTAGCTCGGGTTCTCAATACAAGCGTTTGATCTGTCATGTTTTTGTAGACAAAATTAACCTCTCCCAGTATACAGTATCTCTGGGGTACCTGCAAATCCCAGAGGTGTACTTTTTATCATATCTCACAGGTGCTTTATTCTATCATTCTAATCCAGTTCTTTTTTTCAGATGACATTAATTACACAACTAATAATATTTTGAGAAGGAATAAATTAACATTTTGCTATGATGATTGTTTCTTACATTAGTTTATTCTTGGGGTCCCCAGGGCCCCCAGTCCGTAGTAGTAGTCCTTTTATGTTAAATATGGTGGTGGGATGGGAGTTGAAGCAGCCTGTGTGAAAATGGAACCACACAGCAAAATTAACACAAAAAAGCGTATCTGTCCTTAGCTGCATACCTATACCTACACATAACTCCCTCTCTGATTACTTCACCTCAGTTTGCAGTTGGTTATCCTTGGCGTGTCAATATAAGGTAATTGTATAAAGTGGAATGAAAGTAATGTTCACTTCAGCAAAACAATCTGCAGGCATGCAGGTGCCTTCCTCCAGGATTAATAGTGTCATTACAGTTGAGACACCACACAATCAACAACAACGAAATAACTCAACTTTTCACTCAGCTCGCAATATCACCGCTGATATTTCCAAAGCATCACACTTAAGTGGAAATATACAAATAAATGTATTTTTCTTCCCTTGTTTATTTTATGTGTTGTCTGGGTTGGGAGGTGTTATGCACAAATTGTCCTCAGAGGCATAAATAAAGTTGTTTTGAATTTTGAAATGAAGCTTTTTCTATCTTTAGAGGATGGATGCTCTTGTGTTGGCGTGGAACACTGGGAAAATGCTGGAGTGAAACCTAAATGTGACAGAACAGAAGACTGGCCATTTTTTTCACTGAGACCTTTTAGTATGACTATGAGCTATGGTTCATTTATTTATGTTACTGATATTGTTGAAACTGAAGGCGAATTTCCAACTCTGTTGACAATAACATACCACAATAATATTCTATTCCAATCTAGATGCATACTAGATATTGTATTACTCAAAACTACAGTAACTTTTTAAGTGCTTACTGTGAAAGGTGTGATGGTCATTCTCTAACAGTGCAATATAAATGGCACACACTGAGCTGTGGTCACAGTAGCTTTGGTCACCACAGCTCATTCATCTGTCAGACTTTTTGGACACTGTATTCTCACTTCACAGATATGCTGAGAAAACGGTGGTTTACCAAATTTAGTATTTTATTGCATGTTGGAAGGGTAAAAGCATGCTTCTATGTGTCACCTCAGTCCACTATTGATAAAAAAAAGCAGCACCATCACTAGCTGGGACGATAAAGACTGAGATGCTGAGAGTCAGTAGTTATGGTAGCATTTGTGCTCCACTTTCCCACCTGCACCCATTTCACTGACAACTTAGTCTTTGTTGGATTTTGCAGATGCCAGCACAGAGGGAGTATGTGACAAGGGAGTCATTTTCTTCAAAAATAAACTTAAGGCATAAGCAAGACAGGAGTTCACTACTGTGATGCCGTTTTTGTAACCTAATGCTTTGTTTGTGTATGATCATAAAATCAGTAATATATTATTTGCTGTGAATATGATAGCTTAAATTGCCTATGTGGTTCTAATGGTAACTATTTAGCAGAGCCAAAATGGGGATGTAACCATGTTAACCACCAAAACTACACACTGACTGTTTATTACATTGCCTATTAAAAAAAAAGAATACTCCAAGTACACAACATTGTAAGTCACTCAAGAGATTTTTCAGTGATATAACACCATGCTATTTCTACCTTTGTTCCTGACAACAATCATTGATCACACGGCCATAAGAAAAAATGTAGGTTGTCATGCCAATGCTGTCATTTTATAAAAAGACATTATGGGTGCTTAACACTAATACACACCTTCCCCAAGCTGAACTGATGATGTGGCTCTACTGTTTGAACCCTCAAATGCAGTCTCCACATAATCAGCGGTGAAATTTACCTTAAATAGCCACCTATGTAATTGGGTCTTAACACCATGTAATGTACATACAGTGTCACAATGAATTATTAATACATGTCACCTGGATTTAAAAATGTTTTGTGGATTTACAATACTGTAAGATGTTCCAGTTAAGTAGGTGGCAGCATAGTGTTTCATGTGGGGGTACTCTACCTTGCAAAGTTCCAAAACTAATGAGCCATGGCTATTCTCCACTCTTTGAACATCTTGCGCAAACATCCAACTGCACCCATTGCTTCTACCACAGCTGGAGAGGAGGGGTACATTATAATTTGCCATTTAAATACAGTGGGGAGAGGGAGGAAGTCCTAATTGCTTTGTGAGATTACCCCTCTGAAGCAGATAGGGAGAAGACAGATCGCTGGGCTGATAAGGACCAAAGGTGTAATGACAGGTGCTGTTGACTGAGCTAGGCAAGTCCCCCATCCCATTCACATTATCAGCCCATCAAGATAGGGAAGCAATTTCCCAGCCTCTCATTTCATAAGCTATGCATATCAATGCTCCATTAATCAAATGATAAAGTTCCCAAAAACCTTCCCTGAAACATATCCTTCTCCTGCCCTTTCAGGTACTGTATACTATCAGGATTATCTAAAGGAACTCACCTCTATTGGGCTAAACTGATAATACATATGTAACATAAGTTACCTTACTGCCATATTGAGAGCTTTCCCTTTTTTCTGGAGAACTGACTCCATAGAAAATTAATACATGAAGGTGTAATGAATATAATTCTTGAAATCTTTCAATGAATACTGATTTACTTAAATCTGCATATCGGTATGTTTTGTAACGAACGGACTCATTGATTATTCAGTAATTTTCAATTCACTATGAATGATCAATTGAGAGTGAACAGTGAAAAAGCACAAGATGAAGACTGACAGATTATAAAATCACCTCATTATGAAAAATCCTCACATTTTCTCTTCTTCACTGACTGTAAAAAATAGTTGAGGCAGGGGAAAAGTGCTTTGGCTGAAAGAAAAGATGGAATGGTGTCCCTCATCTATTTCACGGCTGGATAGTATGACAGGTAACTAGTGAATGGTATGATTGATTGCCACTTTGTTAAACAAAGCAATTAAGTGGGAGAGTAGAGGAGTTGTTGCTGTGGAACGCAGAATGGCTTAAATAACAGCAACCACTGGAAAGACCTGAAATAAGCACTAATTAAAATGGATGATAGAAGAACGTGTCGCAAAGATTTTGACATCATCTAATATGTGTATGCAAATCACAAAAAAGAAAATGATACGTACATTATTTGTCAATTTATTGAAAGCCATTTTACAGTATATGTGCTTTTGGGGTGTGTCAAGCATCTACATCATAATTTATCAAAACACAATATCTGGAACCAAAGTTTAGCTTTGAACTTCGGTTCATTAAATCTTTTTCTCCTGAGAAATATTTTTGAATGAGCTGTGTAATTTTCTCTCTTCAGTAAAGTGAAGAACCAAAGGGACTGGAGTGAAGCCACATAATTGGGCCAGGGCACAGAGGGGGTAAACAAAATAATCAAGAGGTGACTAGTACCTGTCTGAAGTGGACAAACACCTTTGCTGCTCTTATCAACAATGACATGAACACAAGTCACGGCAGAGCACAAGCAATCGGCATACCCTTCGATCAGGACACGCTAACCAAGCTAACAAGCGCTCAGTTTGTTAGTGAATTGGCTCACACACTAATAGAACCAGTCAGTGAATCAACACTGTTGATGTGTTTCCATCAACCTGGTCAAAGGACGATTTCACCTTGCGGAAACTCAACTTTTTTTTTTTGTTGGTTTATTCTTGTCTTCCTAGACGAGGATGATACAAAGCCTGTAGTGTTCTTATTGTTTCACAGCAGAGACGAAAACACCACAACCTTCTGTAAAGGGTTTGTTATTTGAGAATTCAATTTTTATTTTTTTTCCATTCCATGGTGCAAAGAATAATCTTGCAATATGTATAATATGATGTTTATTTTGTGATACATGTCTATTAATTTTAACACAGAATTTAGAACATTTCAGATAGAATGTGTTGCAGAGGTTGCACAAGTGAAGGTTAGTTAGTGAAAGGGAAGTTGCTTGATGACTGAAAAACATTTTTTATGAATAGGCAATGCGGTTACGCCACTGTATCACACATGAAGGGCATTTCAGTCTATTTTAATTGTCTTTGATAGTCAAACTTTACAGTGAATCGCTACATTGGTGGGCTCTTTATCTTTGGGAAGTTTGAAGCAGATCAAGTCATCACCTCACACATACACACACACAGAGAGAGAGAGAGAGAGAGCGAGAGAAAACTACTCCATTAGACATGTGATAGGCTAACTGTGAGAGTCTGCACGTTTGTCCCCTGACATTACTTAGAAGCAGAGCACAACACTAGATAGACCTTGTTAGCTCTTGCCTGAAGGTATTGATTTGATTTTACCTCTGGGGGTCCTCCCTTCCTCTGCACACAACTCTTGTAGAGAGCAACCAGCTAGACTAGTGCTGAAGGAGCTCTTGTAGTAAGTGAGGAATTGCATAATGAAAAGAGTTTAATGAAGGCGCCCAGTCGGGTTCTGAGGCTAACGTTAACTTAATTAAACAGACAGGGTTAGGGTGTCCACAGAGACAAAGGAAATACAGGCAGATAAAGATGATGGACTGTAAGAGGTTCATGGGGAGATGATCGGATCTGATTTCGAGAAGTTCAGGAAGGATGAGAATTAATGCTGCTGTTAAGACTACAGTTTCTAACAGTGAATACACAACACAAACAAAGCATAACTTATTGAGCTTAATACCTAGGCCTACACATAGTGCAGAAATGTTTGGACATCTGAGTTGACAGATTCTTCTAAATTTTTGGGGTTCCCCATTTCCTTCCCATTCACATACAGACTTACCAGTTTTTTATTTATAGTATCTCCAAGACAGGAAATGTGCAGTATTTATACTGGTAATTGGTCTTTCATATTGACTTTTGTGAAGTTGTGGGAGGCAGAGATTACAGGCTTAGCAAGGTCTCAAACCTTTCCAGGAGCACAGGGGATTATGAAGCAAAGATTCCGTCTTGTTTGAAATAAAAAAATCACCTCCCTTCTTCCTATTTTTACATCTGCAGGGTAAAATTGGCTGACTTTTCAATACAGCTTTGCAGTACAGGTTTAATGAATGACATGCACCACAGAGTGGATGCAATGTGAAAATGTCTCTTGCAAACCTCAACCAGATGTAAAAATAATTTACTGGAGGTCTAAAATAATTTTGCCTCAGGAGTATGACTGTATCAGCTCAAGCCAAACAGCTAATACAATGTAAAATGGTTTAAGTGAACAGCTAACTTATATTTGTCTTCCGTTTCACGCAACAGTGTGCATGTCCAGTCTCAAATTCCTATACATTTGGCAAACCAATAAGTGGATGATGAACATTGTTCAGAAAAACCCATCAGTTTATTAAACAATACTCCTGTTTTATAAAGAACATGTCTTCCAACAATGTGGGGACAAGAGGAAAATAAACCAAGGATCTCTGGGAAAAAAAGAGTTAGGTTTCGTGATGAAAACACTGGATGCTTTGAATTTAAGGCATTCAATTCAATCTCATAATTCTAACAGCATTCATTAAGTGGCCCAGAGACTCTTATCTTATCTACTATACAGTATGATAATGTGATAATGTGACAAAGATGCCGAATGGATATGATAACAATGTTATAGATAATTTGTACAATCTTTTGTTGCACTGAAATTACGTCACACTTGATAATGTTTTGATATACTTTCTGTTCGCTTTGAAACTTGTAATAAAAAAAGTATATACAGTAGAAAAGGGTTTCTTTAACTGAATATTTTGAAATTCCTCTGTACTTTGAAATAATGTGAATCTGGCATTAGTGGTTGGCAAAAATGAATAACTCCGTAAGCAAACATTTCAAAGCCTTTTCAAATTTAAATATAATCATACAGCCAATAAACACATGCATTTGTCATTCTGTGGACTACTGAAGATGATGCCATAAAGCTTATAAGTACTGACCTACAGTACCATAACAATGCCAGAAAGCAGGTTATGTAGTGCTGGAGTACATGAGTTGGTAACAGCAGGATGAGTAGAAGTACAGTGGTCTTCAGGCCACAACTACTCAAGTTGTTTCAGAAGTGCTGCCTTTGGTTTCACTGCAGGGGCAAACAAAGCAGCAATCTTTTTAGATGTATGCAACATTATGTTATGTTTTAATGCCATTTTTTAGGAAAAAGGCATGTCATGGGAATAATAAATGGGGACTCTTAATCTAATTATATCACTCCTATGCCATCTGTGCAGGTCAGACATTAATGCCTAAGTGACTAAATCTGCAGGATATAATTCAGTGGTGCACAGTTAAACAGACAACCTGATCAGTGTACAAATCACCCATATTCCCCCAAACAATATTCTGTGGAGAAATACTGCTCTGGGAAATTCTGTTATTTTAAATCAAAAGCTCATTAAATATGGTTGCTGATGGATTTTCAGTGCCATGTGAGGGGCACAAACGTCATGGAGACTCATATTAAGAGGAAGCTATATTGTATTGTAATGCCTCTGACATGGTAACCTTCTACAGCTCACCACCCACAGCCTGAAGCCCAAAGCCAATGATTCAGACTTGGCTGTTTCATCAGTCACCATGTCCAAAAGCAACATTGTAAGGGGGCCCACGCTGTCACAGGAAATATTGTGTGAAAGGAGAAGAGAGGGAGAGGGCAGGAATACCATTGTGCCCTTAATGCATTTCTTTGATAAGACAAGAAAAAAAAAGATAAAGGGAAAAAAGAAAAACTCCACAAAAGCATCTATGTCCCTGTGGGAACTGCTTAAAATACAAAACAAGGGGAGGAAAATTAGTTGAAAAGGGTGACGAGGAAGAAAATGTATAACCCAGGGTCAGAGGCAGAAGACAGCGGTTTGTCCTCAAAGTCATTAATTGCCTGTGTGGGTTGCTGCAGCCTTCAAACACACACCTCCCCTTGTCCCTCTCGTTCTCACCCCTCCTTCTCTGAATGCAGTTAGCCAAAGGTTTAGCTGGAATCTAAAACTATTACAGCTGCGCAGTCTCAGTGAGTAGCCAGACTAAAGAGAAGTGACAACACTGTCTCAGGGGAAGGTTGACAACAGAGGACACAGGGAGTTAGAGAGAGAGTAACAGAGAAAGAGGGATGGAGGGAGAGAGGAGAGCAAGAAAGCAGATGGAATATAGCAAAAGGAAGGGGGATTAAAGCAACATGAGATGGAGAAGATTGTAGAAGATGAGTACAGCAAAACACACAGATGCAAGGGAAGGAGAAACAGCTATACAGAGACCTTGAGCAGAGTGTCAATGGGATGATCACTTATTGTATTACTGCCCTGTGGTCATACAAGAAATTTAGGATACTTACCCACTTCCCTGACACTGTTTCAGGCCAACAGTTTATGATCCCCACTACTTACTAAGGTTAATAACCTAAACCCAAATGGCACATTGATGGTGAGCCCTGCCTCAGGCACATCACCCTTAAAGATAATCATGTTACTCAAAGCAACAAGCTCTCTATAACAAGCCCTTTCTGATCTGATGGCCTTACCTGCAGTACGGCATCTGTGCCTTCCTAAACGATTCCAAATCACTGTTGTGACAATGCAATGGTTAAGATTTGGTAGGTGTAGGGAACTATCATGATTTGGGTTAAAATAAGTACTTTGTTAAAGTCAGGGAAGCATTGTGGTTTGGACTGAAACGACTACTTGTTGAGGTTAGGGGAGCTTTGTCGTAATCGTAATTTGTGGTTATAAGTAATAACCACATAGTTAAGGTAAAGGTCCAACTCACAGTCAATGGCAACGAATGAACAGTAGTCTTCCCGTGTTAAAGTCCCATGTTTTGTAACCACTGATGGGTGTTTGTATATTTTTCTGTCACTTGCTTGCTCTAACACAAGAAGCAATAGTGTTTGACTGGGCAGAATTGTGCCATGGGCATCAGAATACAACTATCACAATGATACTGAGTAGGAATGATTAAAAAAACAGTCTGAAGTTGCATGTAAGTAGGAAAATGGCATTTCCTCAGTTAGCATTATATGTATTTAATATGTTTTTTGCCTCTGTAAATGCGGGTACATCAATAATTGTTGTTTTTCCTTTTTTCCATTAATGGCTTAATAAATTATAGTTAGTATAATCTCCCTTTATAATTGTACATCATTTATAAATGCTTGGGAATGGAGTACCTTTATAAGAAATGCCTTATGGGTGGGGCATTCAGTTTAGTGGGGATGTTCAGTAGACACTAGATGGCTCTGAGATTGGACATGCAAAAGTATTCATTTTTGTTCTATACCACTCTAATAATGTATATTAAACTATTAGAAAAAGGTACCTGTGTGCATTTCAACAACACACTCTCCTCCACGCACAAACACACACAGGCCTCACATACACTCTCTCACAAGCCCTGCACAGTAGCAGAGGGCTGATTACCATTGTCAGAGGACTGCAGACTCAACACTTTGTCACTTCCACAGTGCAGCTCTGTTGGGCAGTATGGATAGTGTTCATATTGAACTCTTCCTACCTGCCATAATGGTATAAACTAAGAACGGATGTCATCCTGAAAACCAAAGACTATGTATGTCCAGAAACAACATGTAATTGTTTTCCCTACCACCCAAATAGTGCAGGCATGAGCATTTAGACAAATGTGGGTTTTCATGAAAACACCACCACCAGCACCACTTGTAATAATTGTTCTCATTATAGTCTGTAACAGGCACAGGTTCATCTATGACATAAAAGTGTAGTTTTGGTGTTTATTGTACATGCATGTCTGAGTAAAGTCACATGACCTTGCCCTGTACCCAGTAATTCCAACAAATATTAATGTAACCCACAAAAAGGACATACATAGGCCCAGTATGGATGACTTGAATCCTATCAATCACTCTTGAAAGATGCGTGAAGGAGGAAGAGGTGTGAGATTGGCAGACAGTTAACCATGAAATTCACTTTCACTGACGTTTAGAGGTTTCCAATTTTCCAGAGGGATTGAGTTGAATCCTTTACACTCACATGTCACATATTGTATAGTATGTATGAGTGTGTATGTGAGAGGGCGCGGGAAGGGTTTTCTTAAATAATGACTTTAACTTGGTATGATGACAGTTTTACCAAAACACATTTTCCTGTAACACAAATTTGATTGCATAGTATAGGAACATGGCCATCACATTAAACGTGTTGTTTAACACTTACAGTTGACCAATTTAGTGCTTTGTGAAGTGGAAGAAAATGCTAATTTTGCCCAAAGCATATTATACCTATTTGACTTGGCAAATAGAAACATACTGTACCACTTACACCACTAATGAGTAAAATGTCTCATTGGCTTGTGGCAAAGCTCCAAGCAGTTGATACACACTACGCTGTGGTGATAACAAGCCTTACAAAAGTCCATATCAGTATTCCTTTTTTTTTCTTTTATTCCCAATTAGGATATGTTTCCCATTGGATTTTAATGACTTTTGACAACTACAGCTTGAATCGCTAGGCCTCTCTCCTCTGCCAAGATGTTGGGCCAATTGCTGGTGTAGTATATGGATATGTTCAGTAAATTATATGGATTTTCGTGGATATCATGTGTGAGGGCTTGAAGGGTTTTGGTTCATCAGCCTGGCCAGCGGCCAGGGGTCAGAGAGAGGGGGATTGAATCGGGTCAGTGGCAGCCTGCAAGTAAACAGGAAATGTATCAGACAGGGAGAATGAACACAAACTACCATGATAGGAGTGCATGCAGTCAGTTATATGGTTTGGAGAGAGACAGGGAGATGAAGAAAGAGAGAAAGGGAGAGAGATGATTGTAATACCACTGCTCTCCCACCAATTCTGGATTCCCTGCAGCATGAATTAACATTTTATATTCAGAGCAGAATGTGAGTCGCTCTGGCTCTGCTGAGAGCTCAGTGAACTCTCATAAACTTGGCTAGCTCTGTGGGCTTCTACACTGGCATTTATAATTAGCCATCCATATCCACATACAGCCTGTGGGAGACAGACTATGTATTTTATTATTATTATTATCATCAAGACAATGGAATCTATCAACGCCACTGCCAACCAAACAGTATAATTTTTATTTTCCATAAGTGTTGCAGGTATGTGTATATGAAAAAGGAATGTCAATGAGGAGCGGTGCAGCAGCCTGAATTCTGTCAAACCACACAATGTAATCTTTTTGAATCTTTCATGGTACCATTCAAATTGAAATGAACTTCTATACTTACATTCAAAAAGCAACTCAGTAATGAATCACATCATATCAAACTATATCACCTGGAATTACAGTGCAGGCAGAAAGTATTTTTATACAACTAATTAGCCCTACAGTTGATTTTGTATTATGATTTTTCTTTCATTATGTTATGATGGAACGGCTCTTTGTAAATGTATCTGGAGAAAACCACAATCATTTTTCAATGTTATTCATTTTCTTCCTTGCATATGGTAGGTAATTAGTTTCATATAGAAACTGCCTTTCATACCGCTTTCCTATTGTATAGCCTCATTATCTAGGCATTACCACGCCCAGAGTGTTATGTCTTTTGACTGAGTGAATTGATACAGTATGTACTTGACAGCAGCATCCAAGTGGATGTGTGCACGTGCGCATATACAGTACACGTGCATGCATGAATACGTGCCCTCCTATGTTTGTTGAAGTGGCTAAGGTCGAGTTTGCAGTGGCTTTGTTCTGTTGAGTGCTCTGGATAGGGCAGGAGGGTACAGAGGTGATGAGAGGGTGTTCACCCTGACAGCATCCTCGCAGGGAAGGACTTAATGACACGCTCAATATCGCAAACAATGTCGTTAGGAACAAACAAGTCCTGCCTCCTCCATCATTGATGGGGAAGATAATTGTTGCCCAATTTGCATAAGAAATGTTGTTGAACTGATTGGGGTCTTGAGCAAATAAGCATGTACATATTATCACTGATGCGTAATTAAAGGTGAAGAGTTACTGATAATTAACCAATGACCTTTGTAAATGTCAATCAAAATGTTATCTTCTGATCAGAGGGCAAAGGGAATGGAAGTGAGTGGAACAGAGTAGTGAGAGAAACAGCAGCGTGCTACATCCCTGTACTTTCTTACTATGTTTAACACTACTCCCATATTTAATGATTCATATTATCATTGCTGGGCAACTAAATACATCAGGGTCTCTTCAGGGTTCAGTGACTTTCAATAATGGACTAGAAATTCATAATGAGTTGGAATAATAATCTTTGGAATGCATGTTTTTGTGTCACCACAAAGTAATGCAAGAAATCCATTATTGCCCATTAGGTCTTGGGGTTTGAAGGTGAACACAGGTTTGATCAAATTACCCGTAAAAAAAGACAGCCCCCCAGGTTTTAACTCTGTTCAATTTCATGAACTCACTTTAATTGATTCAGGACTGCCTCTCTCCAGCTGGCGTCAATCCATCACCAGTGCTGCCTGTGTGGAATGTAATACAGCCACCAGTAAGGCAGGCTGCATACCTGCTTCTGCTTGCTCTCCTCCACTCCCCTCCCCATGTCATTCCCTGTTTGAAAGACAGATTATATTGGCCTCCTCTCAACACACAAAACCCACACCCCTTAGCCGTATCATAACAAGCTGTAAATGAACTCAAATGCTGCAGTCAACTGAAGAGAACTGGCAATGGACAATGGCATGTTCCCTTCTCTTCTAGCTTTTTTTCCTCCCTTCTTTTCAACCATGGGCGAGTAGCTGGATTTACCGTTTTAATAAAACTACCATAATTCTTCATCCTCTATAGCCACCAGCCACATATTTATGGTACCATGAATTATTCTACCAAAAATTGTTCCAGTAAAGCCAGAGTTATGGGGACATCATCGCACATCACCACAGATGTATCAGCATGATGAAAAATGACCACACCAGGCGTTGCTGTATGGCTCTGCCACTTGGATAAACTGTCGAACGGGTCTACAGTACAGAGCAGGAAGCACTTTTTGCTTATTACTTTACATACTATAGTATACCTCAGACATCAGTCATTGCTGCTGAATTTCCCTTTTCAGCCTCCCAGACACAGCAACAGGTCCTCGATCACAATAAATGCCTATAGCAGGTGTTTTCACAATGGCTCATTTCAAAAGTCAACTGCTTCTTGTCTACCCAAACAGGCCCTTTAAATCAAACCAAGCAGAATAGCATCGTTTCTCATTAAGTCACTCTCAAAATTCTAGATTAGAAGTCCAAAGAGAAAGATTTTCTTTTATAGATGAATTTCAAAGCAGTATTTCTGTTACAGTGAAATCTCAGAGCTCTCCATAGATCCTATCTGATGTAAGTGTTTTTAACATCCAGAATTGCATAAAAATGAGAGCTATTTACATTGTAACTCATGGCAAAGCCTCCTGAAAACTGTTTATGTTTTTGCTACAGTAAATCAGCTATTGTAGCCTATCTAAAAAGTATTGTCAATAATGTATAAAAGATAATTTAATTTGTGGAAACTACCCTTGAGGGACACCCAAAGCCATTGTATGGCCCAAAGCAGAATATAATGTTCCCTCAGCTAAAATGTAACTGATTTGCTGCCATACAGTGTTCTCAAAAACAAGCAATACCTCTTTCATATAGGAGACTAATGTATGTTGGCTTTATTGGATACACTTGTTAAGATTTTTTTTTTAAATAAATAAATATTTGTCTTTATCAGCTGTTATGGTGATGATGCCTTTGTTATTCTTATTTTTGGGGGGTTTGGTTTCTGATCGAGTTGAGGTAGAGGTAAATGGCAGCTCGACATTAATGCTTTGTCTAAAGTAAACGCAGCAGAAGCAGGTACTGCAAATGTCAAGGTATATTTGAAAACCCCAAATTCTGCAATATTTCAGCTTTTTATTTTCAGCCTTTTTTTAATGCTGAAATTAAAATGTGCAGAAAAAGAGGTGATAGAGACCTTTTCTTTTCTCTTTTTTTGGTCTGCCTCGTCTTGTTCTTTTTTAAGACTAGCCAGGTAGTTGGTTCCATAATGTTGTCTAAACAGCAATAAAAAAATAACAAAAACCCCATTCTGTATAGAAATGCCTGGATGCAACACTGAAGATACCACTCATTTATCTACCATATTTACTAGCTCATCTGTACAATGCTGATGGTGCTTAGCATTGTAACCTGACCTGCAAACTGAAAATTTGCCTCATCTTGGCAGTTAGTACTGAATGCTAAGTGCTGTTGTTCAGCTATTTGTTCAGGTACCAGAAAGCACTCAATGCTCATCTTATGACAGCCTGCAGATACTCTGCCTGCAGGCTGTTTTTTTAATTAGTCTACACTTGTGGATTTTTAAATCCACAAGTTTGATTGTGGAGTTGGATTCACTTCAACATTTTTACACTGTATTTGAGATATGAGCAAAAGAGTCGAGCGTTATGAATTATGAGTATTTATTGTAGTTTGTGTCTCTGTCTGGGAAGTACTTTTTAACTCTTTTGTGCTTTACAAATAAAATGTATTAATACTAATCATCATTAAAGTATTATTTTTGAAGAGAGAAATTCCACACTATTCCATAAATGTCATTTCATGAATATAATCAAGTGGTATGTGCAGAAGATGACACACCATACAACCTGTACATGATGTCCCGAATCTCTCCCTGAGCTGTTTGGCATACAGATGATCTGCAGCTACACGGCCAACAGAATGACCAGACAGCTGAAGGATCACTGTTCACCCTGTGAACCATTTCGGCCTCATCTTTCCTGGCTGTGGCATTTCCCCCAGCTTTTGCTCCTAACTCACTCCATCATAATGCTAGACATGTCAATCAGAGATCTGATCTGAGAACACTCATCTCCCAAGGAGATTATATATCATCAGTGGATGGAGGAACTTGCAAATCCCCCTTTCCTTTCACTGCTCCTGTTGAGGGCTCAAGGAGTAGCCTGTCTCCTCCTCGGTGATTAAAGTGGGAGATTGAGTGTGTTTGTGCAGCACACACAGAGGCTCATTACAATGCACTAGCATGTTGTTGGAAATAGCCCTGGCCAGGAGCTGTAATCCAGAATGTGCTTAATGAGGGGCCACCCAGCCACTTCATGGGCCCAAGGAGTCAGTCAGACCTGGAGGGGAGAAAGAAAAGGAGAGGAAGAGAGAGAAACAGCTTTCTCCACCAACATATCAATCTTCACAGTGATTGAAAAATTATAATAATAGAGCTCACCGCTGATATTTCGGCCTCTCTGTCTTGCGCAGCCTTTGCTTTAATGAGATTCATGTCAGATGGCAGTTCAAGGGAGAAAATGAGAAAGTATGAAGGGTCTTACAGGAGTGTGTTGGCAACTTATAAACAAAGACGATGCAGGAGAAGGCTTGACGAGATGTTATGGTGATTAAGTGAATATTGAAGAGACAATTGGAATCATATCTGTGTCAAGCATTATAGATAGGGTGGCTTATTTATCAGTGCTACAAACACTACACAGTATGTTTGTAAAAGTATACCTTTTTTCTAAGTAAAGTTTTCTTTCAAAAGAAGATAAAAACAATCCACTGCAATACATACTGTAGCACTCAAAGCTTCACTACTACAAACCAAATTCCATCAATCCATCAACATAGTGCTAGTAACAGTAATGCAAAAGCTCAAACAAATAACAGCTGATTGGGATTGACATGTACAAGGGGAAGTTTTATCTGCATACACCACTGTTCAAAGCTCAAGAGAAAGTCACAACCTTAAAATTCTCTTGGGAGAAAATAGCATGAAACACTCAAGATTTTTCTTCCAATGCATTTTTATTTACCCTGAGGCAAGAAGTATGTTGTCAGTCCAACCGTCTTCACCCTGAATTAGTCCCTTTTTTTTGCCAATCTACCTTCAAACTGCAGCTAATTTGATGACCTCTATTTCTGTGATTATAAAATTAAAATTCTCCTTTCACCTTTGCTACTGCTTCATTATTCTACGGCAGCCTACTCTGATAGGTACAACCCAACTCACTGGCCAGGCCCTTTGGACATTTGCCCACAGCCAATACTCAAGCATGCCACAAATGATTATCTTAATTATTGATAAGGCAATTCCAAGTAAATAAGGATTTGAGGCATGTGCAGAGTTTCGCAAAGAGACACAGCCTAACACAATAATACATCTAATGCAATTATTCTTGTTTTAATGTCAAATAAGTAGAGACAGTCTTTTATAACTTAAGGTTGCTGGAAATAATGCAAACAGTATAAAGATAACGGACCAGTGTGTTGTATTGTGCATTTAACAAAGTATTGTTAAATACCTATATACCTTATATACCTATATCCATGGTGGTGAGGCTACATTAAGTTACGTATGATTCATTACAGATTACTGATTATTCGTTTACTGTAACCTGTACTATATATATATATATATATATATATAATTAACTGAAGTACTCAAACCTGGTATCACATTTTGATTTGTTAACACATTACTTAGGTGCTATGCCCCCCAAAATTAATTAAGAGTTCCAGTTAAGTGGAATGATCACATAACAAAATGAATCACTTTTATGCAACACCATATTGTCATTAATTCAAATAGTGTTTTTGCAGGATAACTGTAATGAGTACGCAGGATAATATTGTCAGAAAACAAAATAATTTGAGACTCCACAAAGTAAGTCCCAAGCTTCCAGTGTTATATGAAACTGTCCATGGAACAATAGCCTGATATATAATTGAGAGAAAATTAGTTTTTCTCTCCCTTGTTTTCTCGATGCATCTCCCCACAGGAGGGCCTGCATACATATCTCTCAATCCCCTGTTTTTTGGGGGTCTTTTCAATTAATTTACTTAATATGTTTTCATCCCCCGGCTTCTATTGAGTCAAAAGGAACTGCCTCCTTGTTGCCGGGAGACCAGTTGTATTATCACAGTCATTCATCCTTGCTGTGCTCTCTTGGGTCAGTATGTGACTAGAGTACTGTGCACATAGGTTGTTGTGTAGTGACATACAGCTTGTCCTTTTCAAGTCCCAAATTAGCCAAACAATTACTCACACAACAAATTGCGTTTAGAACTAAACTAGAAGACTATTGCAGCTTATTTCCAAAAAGACTGGTATATATGTGTTAATGGTGCTGCATGTTTTTAACACCAGTAAGTCACTGTCACATTCATTTTGAAAAAAATGGTATTCCATAATTACCATGAACAACGAAATATCAATTAGGACATTGGCAGTGTTTGCTTGCCTCCACTCTACATTTTACAGGGCTGGATTTTGTGGTGAAGTCTACTGGATTTATTTTTTTTTTTCTGCCATAAAACACTAAGAGGGCCGCTGTCTGCGCCTCCTGTACTTCCTGTTCCCCTCAAAGTGTTTGCATTGCATTTTCTTGCAAGGGCAGATGGTGTAATAAGTCAAAATCCTTTGAGAATATCACTTCCAACATGTGTATCCTCCAGTGTTAAAAAAGGGAGAAAACTATCACACTGGAGCGATACCTGGAAGGAAGTGATAATAGGGGCGCACACTAAAAAAATACTTAGGTTGTTTCTGCAACCCAGCACTGGGCCAAATATGGACTAACCCAGCGCTGGGTTACGTTGACGCAGCATTTTGGGTTGCACAACCCAACTTTATGGGTAGTTAAAATTCTTTGCTGGGTTAAGATAACCCATAGCTTACGTTATTTGTTTTAAAAGACTATACTAGTGTTACTGCATTGTTTCTCCCCTATTATAACTCATATGTACATTACTGCCGACCAACTTCGACAGTGTCTCACATTTTGACTTTTTCCTACCTTCCTTCCTACCTAGGCTTTCCATTCATGTCTATGTAGTACAGAATTTCTAAACTTACTTGAGTAAAAGCAATAATAAAAGCAGACAAGTTGAGACACTCAATATTCCTGTGTATCTCCTCTGCAGACCTGCATGCACCATCCACAGCTACAGTATACGTAAATACTTTTGCATTTGTGACATTATGCTTTAATGTAAAGATCCTCTGTATTCCTGTGTATTTATTGAATGCCATTCATTAGACATCAACTCATTTACATTCTGTAAAATAGTGTGACAAGGAAATTTGTACCACTTGTTATGTATGTTAAAAAAACCCAAGAAAAAACACAACTCAACCAAAATATTTATAAACATTGTGAAAACCTCGGCATTCCCACTAGGTTTCTAGTGTTGTTTCCTTTGGCTGCCATAGTTTGTAAGAGCAGGGATTGAGTGTAGCTCATGCTGACAATCAGTCACCGGCAATCAGCTGCGTTGGCAGTTGGCACATCCACAAACATGTGTTTCAGATTTTGAGAGACACTCACCAGACTGGCACACATGGTGTAATTATGCCACTGCGAACATGCAAGATTTAGCATCTCATGCCAGCAGCTGTGAGAGGCATGTTGGGGCCTTAAGCTGCGGCTCTTAGAACATATGGTCTTATTTTTGACACACTCTCTGGCACAAGGTACACTTTTGGTATTCTGTTTACATTAGTAATGAGCTACAAAAGGTATCAATAATACCAAGTCATTTGAAAGTAATAATTGTTAAAAATGCTCTTCTGACATACTGGTCCTATCCTTTATTTCAGACTCTTTTCACATGTCCTGACTGACTCCAGTAAAATCAGCTGTGTTTCTCTATGTTAGTCTGGGTTTTTGTCTGACATTTTGTGTGTTTTGGACATCACCAGCATCATTTATGGTAAATTTCACATTTTTCACATGCTCCATGTTACTGCAGCTCTGTCAATTTCACAGGCCATAGCTGGTTGAAGTGTTGTATTGGACTGCATTATATGATGCTTGATTCTAATGTTTTTTCCAACCATTTACATACATAAGCATGACAGAATATTAGCAATAAAGCTCATTATAATAACAAAAAAAGGTATGATAGTAGATTGTAAAAATGTAGATTTCTTGATCTTTTCTGTTCCTTGACCCCAGTTATCCAGTTATACAAAATACAGTGTCTAGATTCAGATAAGATATCATAAAATTATTTAAAATAGGATTAGTCAACAGCATCTTACTTAACTCCAAATGCCCAGCTCATGCTTTATTAAATACTTTAACGATGCTTGTGGGAAGCAGCATAATGTGAAATCTTGTTTGTTGACATTATAAAATTTGGAAGGTTAGAATATTTTTTGCCAAACACAGTAAATCTCAAAAATGCTGTAACATAGAATAACATCCCATCAACCAGAAACTTCCTCCCTTATGACCTCTTTGGAGACCCATTTCACAGTATAACAGAGTGCTTTTCAGAAATTGACTGAAATTAGCTCTGTGCTACAGAACCATAAAAACACAAAGGGGGAGGGAGGCAGGGAGGGAGAGATGGAGTGGCTGGTGGCTGGATGCCAGGTGAATCTCTCCTGAGAGGACCACGGGCACGGTGGCAGAGACATCCAGCCAAAGAGCTTTGTTGTGATAAATCAGATTCACAACCCTATTTTTACTCATCTATAAATCTCATTGAAAAAAAAAAAAGGCCAAAGGATCCAGGGAGCCATGGAAGCTTCGCATACGCAGGAAATGAGCAAGTTACTTCCCGGTGCTGCGTTGGTTGAACACGCTCTAATGACCATTATTTATTTCTGCTGTCGTCCTGGTCCCAGATTCTAATCTGCAGCAGATCTGTCTACCAAAAGGAGAGGATGATTAGGGAGGGAAGAGAGAGAGAAAGAAAAACAGAGAGAGGGAGGGAGAGAGTGAAGAGAGACGAGAGGCAATTACCATGCTTTGTTAATTGCACTTATTTGCACTTATCATGGCAATTACAGGCCCCTGTGAATACAAATACAACAATGGTGATACTAAATGCTGGAGGTAAATTTCTGGGGTGCCGTTGTGGTAAGAGATGAATTTGGCAGTATTTCATACCAGTGGTTGTAGTGCAATTATTCAAAGGATAATCTTGGCTATACCTTACATGTCGTACTGCAATGAATTCCGGCTCTGCAACAGATGATCCATCTGCACATCATAAAGAAATCCATTTATATTATAAAGCAATAGCTTCTCTTACAGTTTATGAGAACAGTAGTAAACTAGTGATGTATTGTCTGTGTGTAAGTGGGCAGTCACCTACACAGACCATAATTAGAAGTAATATTTGCAGAGCTCAAAGCATTTTTGACTGAAAATCATAGGCCATAGTTAGCAGACTATAATATTCACAGACAGAGACAGTTGATTGTGGTTACACATCTCTCCAGCAAGATGTATGTGCCTCACCACTCAAGATACATGTACTAATAGGGACATTTTATGTTAATGAAATATGGATATGGAGGATACTGGCTAATGAACCATGCAGTTTATGGTAATGATTGGTACTTGTCCATAATTTAACCAACCCTTCCGCTTTGACAAGCATATTATTGATTGCCTGTGCTAAATCTAAAAAAGGTCCACTCTGTCTGAGTCAGGGTCTGTTTCCAGACATCATGTCTCAAGTAAGAATTATTCAGAGGATGTCTTTAAATTACAGAACATTGATTAGAGTTGATTTAATTTTTCCCTTTTGCAGCCATCTACTTTTTTTCTCTCTGGACATAAAAAAGCTTAATGATCTGTTTATCTGTTTCAGTGCATGGAGAGAATCGACTCACACACACAGAGCTGGCTTTAATAAAAAATTAATGATGTACAAACACTGATAATTAATTATGTGGGATATCTGCTTTCCCACACTGAGCTTACTCAGCAAAGGGCAAATACTGTATGCTGGTTTTGTGTATAATGAAAATGCCCTGTTGAATTTACACTGGATTGAAGAGTTGAAGTTCCATGAGCAAGGGTGATTGTGATTCAGCACAAAGACAAATGCTTCTCTAATGAAACATGTTTTCCCACAGCTTCAATAAAGTAAACATAGATTAATCAAACTCTAAATTATATAAAGGGACAGTTTGTACATTTAGCTTGTTGTGTCCTCATGAACTGAAAGATTCCACTACAATTTAGCAAGTTAAGCAATATTATGAGTTTATGGGGCCAAAGCAAAGTGTTTGTATGGAAATACTGGAATCACTGCAACTGGAGCTGTATCTCTGTGGTACAAATGTCATTAGAGTGCTGCACAGAGGGGCAACAGCAACAGGATACCGGTCATTATGCATTGAATATCAATACACATGATGGCACCAGCCTCCGAGACTCAAAGACTTAAGAGGAGTTGAGAAAGTTTCAACTTTGTGCAAATGTCCTCTGACTCTCCATGAATACGCCCTCATGTCTGTCCATTAAATATAAGGTCACAACCAGCGGCTTAGCATAAAGACTGGAAACAACCTGGCTCTGTCCAAAGGTAACAAAATCAAAATTCACCTACCAGCACCTCTAAAGATCACTCAGATCACTGCTGCTTTATTGCATGCCTGTGACACCACTGAGAAAACAAAAGCACAATCCAAGCTGACTATGTAAATTAGATGCTCAATGTTAAACACGGCAGAAAGCTGCAGACTTAGATGAGAAGCAAAAGACAGCCTACTGTTGAATCTGCATGCGTGAATGAGCCATTACCCCAACTCAGTTGGTGATTCCTTGTCAGACATACTCCAGACACCAGTCAGACCTTGATGCATTGTGAGGCTTGATTTCACTTTAAGATAAAAGAACATTCCTGCTATACTCTCATACTTTTTCCTTGAACAACAGAAAATAATGAGTGGTTACTTAGATGTGTCTCTTAGACCCACCATTCCACTGGCCAGAACTCAAGTGCTGAGTGCAGCAGGCTGTACAGGACCCATCACCGCTGCTGTTGAGGCCAGGACGAGGGTGAAGCATCATCTTGTTCAAAGGCTGTGGGGGAAACACCGCTGCCATTTTCAGACAGCCAACATCCGATAGGGCATTTACCCTTTCCCTGAAATACCATTTTCATGCTGCCAGTTCATCTTTGTGCACACGACAGTCATATTAACAGCAGGCAGCGTCTCTCAGGGCTCTTCAGCCACATCCAGGCTTGAGTGTTGAGTGCAGGCTGCTGTCCTGGAAAAGCTGGAACAGTAAGGAGTAAAGTAAAGAGTTCTTGTCTTAATAAAATAGACAAGTCTTACAACTGGCAATATTTAAAAAAAAAAAATCAGCCTCCTGAAGCTCTAGCCAACATTGTAATTTTATTATATTCAATTTTTTTTCTTTCATTCATTCATTGAACCTTTATTTACACTCGAGAGATTATTGAGGGGTGAACCTCATTTACAATGACATCGAGGCAATAACAAAAGCAAAGAATAGGAAAAACAACAAGGGATTTGCTAACAGAAAAGAAAAAAATAAATAAAATATAAAAGCAAATCGTTATGTAAAACAATTACAAGTAGATGTTTGGGGTTTAAGATAAAATTTAAAATATGTCCACATGGTATAACTATATTGATTTTAAGAAGGGGCTCCACGTCTTTGGAATCTTCCAAGTTCAGACCCAACTCATGGAACATGAAGCAAGAGCCAGTCAGTAGAGTCGGTCTGATAAAGCCCATCTGAGTTAGGAAGTAATTCTGAAAGGTTATATGGTAATTTTCCAGTAAGGGCTTTATAGATAAAAAAGACACCAGTGAGTATCACGCCTCTCTTGGAGAAAAGACCACCCAGCCCTATCATGTAAATACACTGATGTGTACCATAGACACCACGGTAATAAATCTCAAGCCAGAGTTATAAATTGAAGAGGATGCGTGGCTAAAAATCACATCACTGTAGTCCAAGACTGACAACAACCCTGTCCCTTCAAAAACGTGGAAGAGATGATTTGTTTTTGTAGAAATAGCCAACCTTTTGCCTGAGTCGGCACACACGATTATGTGAAATTTGAATGAGTGTTTCATCAATCCAGATGCCAAGAGATAGACATACATACAGACATCGTCCCACTTTCTCAATTCACTGCTCATGTCAGAATTTCATGGAAAGTGCTAATGAGTTATATATAGTATTTTAAGTATATTATGCATATTAATAGTATTCATTAAGAACTCACTGCTCTTGTGAGGTATGTAATTGTAGTAGCATTGAGCAGTTCCAAGCAGATGTCTCCACCAAAGTTGAAATGAAAATTACACCCTTGGGTCTACCTGTTGGGTCAGCCACAGCCAGCTGTACAAGGAAAAGTAGGATGTTGAAACTACCCCCGTTTTCACCAGAGTCTGCATTGTTTTGTTGACATCAGCATCACATTGGAGGCATTATGCAGATGTTGTTGAGGACTGGCGATGTAAAGCAGAGGCAATAACATCATTCTCCACTGAACATTGACATTATGAGCCATTGTTTTCATGATTAATGTAAAATAAAAAGCCCACTGTAAATCTAGAGCCTCAATTTATTAAATCATTACTTGTGAATTAGAAAATTGAAATGATGTGTTTATCAATGCCTGTCATAAGCCCATCTGTTAATTCAAAGCAAAGATGAAGGTCTGATTCAGACACAAAATGTTTGCTTAAAACATGTATGTTATTATAAAAGGTATTAAAGTTGTTTAAACCATAAATGTCTGATTTGTTCAGAAATTTCTGTGGTCTTTCCATTGTTGACTAGTCTCCTACAGCCCTCCGGAGTCCTCCGACAGTAAGTCAAGTCAGTTTTATTTATATAGCCCAATATCACAAATTTTCCTCAAGGGGCTTTACAATCTGTACAGCATGTGACACGCTCTATTTCTTAGACCTTCGATTCGGATAAGGAAAAACTCCCCCCCCCAAAACCTTTAATGGGGAAAAAATGGAAGAAACCTCAGGAAGAGCAAACGAGGAGGGATCCCTCTCCCAGGACGGACAGACATGCAGTAGATGTCGTGTACAGAATAGATCAACGTAAAATCACAGCATGGACAATCAGGATGGCAAAATTAGTGTAAACTTATGAAGTATAAAAGCGTAAGTGATACTAAAAGTTAGTATGTAAGAGTTTCTTCTTGAGACCTGTTTACACATTGTGGCAGCTCAGAAGGTTCGTGGCAGGGTTTCCACCAACAGAGGAGACTCAGCAACAGTGGTGGTAAAGGAAATAGTATATTTAATCAAGGTTTCAGGGAAAAGGGAGAAAATGTTAACTAAGGTATCTTCCCGGTCGGGGTTCTTTGGTCCTGGAGGCTTCCGCTTAGCCTTGGTTCAGTTCGCCGTCCTGTAGGGTAGAGCAGAAAGAACAGTCAGTGTGACTTGGTTTTGGCTTCTTACCCAGGTGAGGACAGTTGGCTCCGTCCTGGGTGTTTTCTTCCTTCTTTGTTTGACAGCCTCTCTGTTTTCTGCTGAGCTGGCAGCTGGGTATAAGGCTGTCTCAGCTGATTAGCTGATTGCCCGCAGGTGCGACCACTCCCAGCTCCCGAGTGACTGTAGCACCTGTACTGGGTAATACACTCCGTTGATCACCTCCCCCAACCTGAGTGTGGAAGCCCGCCTCCTGGGCTGTATCCTGCTGGTTATGCCTCCTGGGTTGCCACAACATGTGTTGAGAAAAACTTTTAAGAAATGGAGATGAACATCTACGCTAAGTGGTGGAGTTGGACCCCGTTGCTATGTATGACGTCATGTTTTATGAATGCATTTACTCATTATGTCCACATTGATTGGGTGAGACCATCAGTGAATGTTAAATAGAATACCATCATCCATCAACAGATTGATGCTATGATATGTCTTCTGGTTGATGAAACACACGTTATTCTTTGATGGAATTGGATGGATTGATTGAAATTATACTGACATACTGGTATTTTTCATTAACAGCACCAACTATGCTGATTAAACGGACATCAAATCTACTTTATTAATTTTGCAGATTTCTGATGGAAACTTAACATGAATTGCCAAACAATGTGAGCTGAGAAGATAGCATTTATAGTTTGATGGATAATTTTGCTGATAGTTTGAAAAATCCAAGTTCTTACGTGCTTTCCAGTGGCCAGGTTACAACAATTGTTGTAAAAAGCAACATATTTGCATGCTTACAATGCTTACAACATCCACTTATGAATCGAGAAATGTAGTCATGATATAATAATGTAATGCAATTATTAACTGGCACACACTGACCGTTCTACTACTAATGAGGTGTGTCTTAATCATCCTTTGTTTTAATCATCTTTTGTATTATTATATATTTAATTTATAATTCATAATAATTAACCACTGAACATGTCCGTAGTAAAGCTTCTATTCTTCTTGAGCAGCAATAATGCTTGATGGCAGCACTACCACAGAGCAGGTGGCAGGTGTTGTGAATCTTTTTACAGTCTCCTCATAGAGACAAATTAGTAATTAAATAGACACAGCTAAGGCTAATCACAATAGACTTTGTTAGAAGTGTTTTATAGATTATTTTAAAATTTGATCTCATGTGGAATGAGTTAACCATTTTTTTCCAGCACCCTGCTTTCTCCCCTTTTTTTTTATCTCAGACTACAGCAGACCCTGAGGCTTTGTCAGGCTATACATACTGTAAGTCAAAAAAGGTCACAATAGCATCGAAAAAAGATTTACAATGCACATTTGATCCATAGAGCCTCTCACCTCTATCAGGAAGCACAACAGTCTAAATCGGAAACAATGAGTTAATTTCCCTGAGTATAAATGCTTGTGAAGTAAAAGCCAAGAAACATGAGTTGGCAGTTCTTTGCCACAAATACCATAAACACACTTCATGTACAATATATCCTGGCGACAAACCATGTAGCATTTTATAGGTCAAAATAGCATTTTTAATCAGCAGTAGGTGACTCTGGGGGAAAAAAATAAATAAAATAAAAAGATACAGCAGGCACACCCCAGACAATCTAACTTCATGCAATCTTGTATAATTGCTGTGCACACACATTTGTAAATCTTATTCCAGCAAAATTCAATTTTTGTTGTCGTGAGTTGATTGAATTCAATAGTGATTTTGGAGGCTGGAATATGTGGTGTTGTTGTGTTTGATGGAGATGCCTTACATGTAGACAAGTGAATGAATGTAAGCCAAATGTCAGATGTAAGTGTGCACTTACCATGTTTACTTTATTCAGCTATGCACTAAAACAAAAGATGGCGTTTGACCTCTTTGATGTATCTGCAATGACGTCCTCATTATTTTTCATACACAAAGAGAATGGATCAAAAAGTAGTTAAGAGAGGGGGATTGTAAAGACACATGAGACTGACTAATAACCTTGCCAATGGCGTGTGTGTGTGTGTGTGTGTGTGTGTGTGTGTGTGTGTGTGTTGGGGCAGGCACTTGGTTGTGTGGGCAGGGACTGGCTAGCTGAGACAGCTTGTACACACCCCAGCATCTCTCTGGCCCCATACACACACACACACGCTCATCGGTTGGTTCCATGTGGAGAGGAGCTGCAACCTTCTCACCATGGGGTTTGGCTTGTTGCCTTCACATCACTTAGCAAACTGCTTGATCGTGAACTCTTTGGTAATAGTAATTCAATTTGTCAAAAGTGTTGGAGGAAATTGAAAGGAAATACCAGTGGTAAACATGCCAGACCGTGTCAGCATTTGTAGTCTGCATTCAATGAACATCAAAGCAAATTCAAAAAAAGAAAATCCTCAATGCGCGATATTTAAAATAAAATGTTGAAAATTTATTTTTGTGCTGCTGTATAAACATTTCTTGTCACACAACAGCCTCTTTTGATACAGAGCAATATTGAAAATGTAAGATAATAATTGTATTATTTCCACATCACAATTTCATAGACTTGAAGTAAGTAGAAGCCACTATATCGCTGTAAATATTACATGAGCCGGGTCATTGAGAAAGTAATTGGCTTTTAGAGTTGGCTGATACTGCTCCACTGTCTCCGCTGAGATTTATATTGTTGACTTACTGTACAAGACAGAGAGGGTAATCACTGAGACAGTTTATCCTAAAGCTCCATCTGTCTCTCACCCTCCGACATTGGGCAAGGAGTACAATTGTTTTAGGGCAAAACAGGTGTCAACCTAAATCAACTTGGAATGCTTCATGGATAAAAAGGCCGGATTGGGGGGGAAAAATGGAAGGTTTAATCTATTGAAATTAGATCCAGGGAGAATCTAATGCTTCATTCCGAATGCATTTTGTTGTATTTCCTTTTCATCTTTTTCTAATTTATCTTCCTCTCTCCCTAAGTCTCCCTTGGTTTCCAGGTTTTAGCTGAAATTAAATTGATTTGCATAATGAAAGGAGATCAAGTTTACTGTACAGAAGTCAAAAAAATAAATAAAAAAGGACTTTCCTCTGAGGGTGGTTGGGGTATGAGCCACAAGAGGAAGGGAGAGGTGAAAGAAAGAAACAATAAAATGCAATTATACAACTTCAATAAACCCATAATTCCAGCACGTACAAAAATACCCAGATAGACGGTTCACATTATTTCATTCGACAAAACTATAAAGACTCATTCAAAGCCGCAGCGAGCCTTACAACACAACAAATTGGCTAATCGCTGGTGTTAAAATAAAAAAATAAAATTTTAATGTCGCTAACCCTTGTGACAGCCTCCACTTTCTAGGTGTTATTACTAATTACATTTCTATTATCATGGTAATGCTTTGCAGCCTTCAAGAAAGAATCTCATCCAATTATTATTATAATTTGTTCTATATGTCTGTTCTGGGTATTCTGAGGGATCGCTTTTGATTCGGATACTTCCCAGCTTGTCCACTAAAAGTGCTTGTTTTTGCCACTGTGACAGGCTCAGATTGTAATTCTGACAAGTGTCTGACAACATTATGGAAAGAATCCCTACAGACATAGACCTTTTTGTTAAAGAGTAAGATCCTTTTGTTTAACCAGACACTGCTGCTATGGCACTAACCCCAACTCAACTCAATGAGAAAAGACATGAAAGCATCTCAGAGGACTGATATCTGAAGACCAATTTCTATTAGGGCCTCCCCTCTCTGCTGCCATGCAATTAATAATGTATGAAGGTTAAGTCTTCCTGTCTGCTTCCTCTCTTCATTGCTGAAATGTCAGAGGTGAGTAGAAAGGAGATATGAACAAAAACAAATGTCCTTACACCTTTTGAAGCAGCAATGTAAGTTTCATACCTACATGCAGGCAGGCACACAAACATATATGTACACTTTCCTGAAAAGCCCCTGAAAACTTCAAAAAGTATTTGACTACTTCTAAGTAAATGGTCATGACTAATTAAGTAAGAGTCAAAGTTAAACAAATCTTTAAGTTCATTAAGTTTAGTTTAACACTCAAAAACTTTAAGTGAATCAGCTTTTGAAGTATATGATGTCACCTTGTTTCAGCTGAGTCCTGCCCACTTCAAACAGCGAGAAGGGCACAGAAAAACAATGAAATCCAGAAAACTGATGTGAATAATGTGTTCATGTAGGACTCCCATTACTCATAGTAAGACGCTGATAGAAAATAGGTTTTCTGGGCCTTTAAACAGCCACAGTCTAAAGTGTTGTCCACGGGGGTAAATTCCTAAAACATCCTAAAGTGTGCAGGGTCTTTATTTGGGTCGACAATGAGGTCATGTCCCCTCTATTTTCTGGAAATTTTAGCAACCTGGTGAGGGTTTATATTGCACATGGTGGTTATTTTATAGGTTGATTCCAGTGTTGTTAGACTTAGTATATTTAAGTTTGACTTCTTTAGGGCAATAAATTAATAAATTAGATACTATTTCCCCTAAGAATTATAGACCTTGCAACACCTTGCCAGGTGTTGAGACAGCATTTAGATTTAGATCATACTTAACAAATCTAATTTGAAAAATCCAAATGATTGAAACCAATAGTTTGACATTTTGGGAGATACGCTTATATGCTTTCTGGCCGAGAGTTAGATTAGAAGATTGGTACCACACTCATATCAGCAGGCGGTTAGCTCCGCTGGTTGCCTGGCAACCTTACTGTGATGACAAGGATCCAGGAAGTTACTGCACCAGTCCAAGAAATGGTACATAACCCCCTATAAAACCACAACTTGTCATTTTAACAAAGGTTTTTGTATGGATTAAATGAGATATAATGTGTTAATGAGATTTAGAGGTGCTGGTAGGCAAATTTTTGTTATTTGTGGACAGTAAGCGTAGCTAGTTCACCCTTTTTCTAGTCTTTGAAGGTAACTTCATATTTGAAGGTAACTTCATATTTACTATGCAGAGAGAGTGATATCAATCTTCTCATCTAACGCTCAGCAAGAAAGCAAATAAGCATATTTCCAAAAATGTCAAACTATTCCTTTAAACATTTTAGAGACTTTATTCTTGGTATCTGATAAAAATTTGCTGGGGGGAGTGGGGGCTATGCATTTTTTTTTTCCCCAGCCATAAGTTTCTGTACTCTAAAAAAGGTACAATTTCACTCAACCTTGTACTGTGAGTGTCTACAGGTTGCCAGTCTATCAAAGTGCCAACACATTCAGTGTAGACAGACAACCAATTTCACTCTCGCCGTCAGAGTTTCCAATTTACCTAACCTGCATGTCTTTGGACTGTGTGAGAAAACCCACACTGACACAGGAAGAACAAGCAAACTCCATACAGAAATGCCACAATTGGCCAGCTGTGAGGCAGCAGGGCTAACCACCGGGCTCCTGTGCTGCCCTTTAGTATATTACCATGTATTTTCATTAGACAGGATCTCTTCCTTTTGTAATTAAAATGACATGCCCATTGTTCAGCCACTAGAATGACCATACCTAGATTAGGGTGTGTCTTATTAATGCAGGCACATGTGATTTCTAATCAAAGAGTGCAGCTAAGGACAGACCGTGGCTCTCTTAAATCCATTGTTGAAGTAGCCTCTTCAGAGACTCAAGCCCTTTTTTATTGAGATGACCTTATAACATCTTCTGCTCATGAATAGCAATGAATCGTAACAGCATTGATGACATTTCTAAGAACCAAGTCACAGCAGATTTTTGACAACACAATGCTCATTCATGTGAGACACAAAAGTGAGTCACATACCCTGTACATTACTTTTCCTTTATCTTCACAGCATCTGTTGTGCCAAATGCGGTTTTATGGCCAATTTTAGCGCGAGTGTGAAAACAAAGTGCTGGCAAGCATATCAAACTGGCAGTACAAGCCTGTTTATTACTGTTCAGTTACCATTTACTGGAGTTTATCTAGCAATGTTACTGTATACTGAATGCCAATTCAAGTGATTGGTCATTGTTTGGTAGCTCATGTCTGCAAGGCCACTATAAATGTTTGAATAGTCAATCAAGAGGTAGAGAGTGTAAAAACCATTTAGTATTACATACACACATAAAATAAATCATTCCCCAGAAATTGAGTCCAAAACAACCAAAACAAGATGATTTAATGAGTGATTTGACAAAAAGCACAGGCATCAAAGACAGACTTTGAGACACACAATAAGACAGCTCTACCCTTGCCCTTGACGAGTTTGGTAGTTTGTCAACCCTGAGCTGAATTACGATCTCAATTTAGAGGACCATTGATCCAACCAGGGCAAGAAATTATGGAGTATAGTGGGAGAACACCTCTGCATGCAATGTCTTCCTAGACATATAGAGGCTAATACAGTATGGCTTGCGGCATGAGAGACTCAAGTTTACCTCCCTGTGGGAAAAGAGGCTTATGTTTGCAACATCTCTCAGTAGAGAGATGAGCTACCTGGACACCCATTAATTCATCCATAAATCTTAAATGTGAACATCACTGATGAAGTGCTGAATGTTCAATAAGACAATAATGACATGTGTGGGCCTATACATGTCTCCTTGGATAAATCTTTGCAAGGTGCTGGTTAAATGGCTGGATTAAATAATATTAGTATGCACCCCATGTTGCAGGCACTGGATCAGAATCTGCAGACTCATTCCTGCTGCATGGGGCTTGAAGGGCGAACAAAAGTAGCTTTTTGTTGTGGGGCATATGACGACATCAAACATGATTGTCTTCATCTTTTTGAAGGTGGCATTTTATTTCATTTTATTTTTTTAAAGGTTAATGCCTCAAGGGGTCTCTTGTTAAGGGACAAGAGATTTTTTTTAAACATTTACGGTAGATGTGATGACGGTTGATGTCAGCTCAAGCAGAGTGATGTTCTTAGGGAGGGAGGCATCATCTAACAGCTCTGGTGGAGCCTTAGAGAGCACAAGGCCACCGCAATAGGGTCTCAAGGGCATCTACAAAGAGATATGAGAGTCGATCAAGCCACCTTGCAACTGTATAAACTGGGTAGTTAGATTGTCGGTTTTTCTCCTCACAAAGGCTAGGCTTTTGCTGGTTTGCCAGAAATGAGAAAGTAAAGGTGTGAAGAGAGAAGAGGTTTCTTACACACTAAAATTTCAGTATTAATAGGGAGATTATTCTCTGACCAGGACATCTATTTTAAATTTTATCCTCAAAGTTAATGATATTCAACATGTAATATAATACATTCCTGTTGGAGTGTCATCACAGCATGGTATCAGAAAAAAGGTAGTTCATTCTCCCATTGAATTCTCTGCAAGCCAATTTTATATAGTTAAATTAAAAATCAGATTTATATCACCATATCAATAAACTGTGACACATACAACATATGAGAGATTTTTTTAACCGATCAAAATAATTCAGGATGTGTCTTTTTAGCTTGTAACTAGGTCCGGTACAAAACATTTCTTCTTCCTTGAGATTCATGTTTTCCATTCAAGTCCCAAATAAATAAATAATAAATGAAAAATAATACAAATATCAGCAATGGTGGCTTATGGTAAGAGAAGAAAAATGTTCACAAATGTTCTCTATTTTTGTAAGAGTTTGTTTCCTCATCATACTGCTGAGAGGAGCACTGTGAGCAACACTGCTATGGTTTTCTGCCTCATATTTTTGCGTGTTAGCAATATATAAAAATCATTATGTACTTTTTCCCCTCATGCATCTAAAGCTGTGAAATAATGCTCCTCACCACACCCACACAAGCCGCATGTCAAGAGACTATACAGCGATAATGTTCTCCACATCGTACAGTATAGTGAGGCCTCAGTGAGATGTCCTCCTTTATTTAAAGTGACAGAGATGCTGTAGAGGCAGACTAAAATGTAGTAACATAGAGACAACATCAAATCAATTGTCTGCTACACTGCCAATGTTCAATGAGGTATAGAGGAGTCACAACTGACCTCTATTTCAGGTGTATACACTTCAAATTGACTGTTACAAAATTAAGACTAGGTACAACTTTTAGTAGAATCATAATCTTTGAGCTCTGTGTGGTTACCAAAATATCTTTAAAGGAGGAATGTTTGTTGGTGGTTTATGTGACAATCTAAAAACTTGAGGGCCACTGAAATGATTCCTAAAGTGTTTCATTGTAGAAATCACAAAACCTTTAAGTGTTTTAAAATTTCTGAAATACCGTGACTTATTTTTTCTTAAAATTTCTCTTTGCAATGGACTTTAAAACCCTTTGATAAGGTTGTGGGGGCAGCAAATCTGGGTGGCTTGGAGCACCAACAATAAGAACAACCATCTTGAAGCTTGGTTCAGAGCTGTGGTTTTTCACTTGGCTTCCTACACAGTGCAAAGCTATGATTGCTTTAAAAAAAAAAAAAAAAACACAAGGACATAGAGAGGCCCCCTCAGCTCAGACAAAAACCTTGATGAAGGAAACAGCAGCTTTAAATACCCCATGGCCCAAACCACCTAGACATTAGCAAGGGTCAAACAAAGCAAACAACTAAAGCAGTTGGCTACATAAAATTATTCATTTAGTTTAACTGCACAATTACTCTACAACATTACCTTCAGACTACAGATAGTTTTACTTGGGCTGGAAAGAAAAACAAATTCAAAATATAAAGAAAAAGAACCCATGGCTTTATCCCTCCCACAAATCCCACTTGGTAAGGTCCAAATTGCAAACACCTGGTAGAGCACTGGTTGTTTATGTGCACATGTTAATAAGAGAACCACACCCAACCAAGAAAACAAAGAAAGAAATCTAGTAATGAACAAAACTGGATAAAAAAACCCAAACATAAATACATATAAACAAAAGCCAGACGAGGTGAGGGAATGAATGTAGCTCCATCTCACTCTCCTTCCTTCAGTTTTTGATTTTATAGCAACAAGAAATCAACATGTATTAACCTAGGAGAGTTGCTGCAGGGTTATAGAGGCTTTGCATTACCATAAACCTGTGTAATCGCCTTTCATTTCAGTGACACTAAGAAATGACTGAAACATGCTCCAGCTCCCTAAATATCAACTATTCAGACAGGCTAAACATGCTGTATACAAACTCACATCATTCCACCACACCATCTTGTAAAGATATGTTCATCTGCTGCAGGCTTGCTGTAAGTGCTGTGCAGTGAGGGGTATTTTGACAGTGGCAAGAAGCTCACTTGAACCAGACATCAAGGATAATTACAAAACAGGAAGGTTGAACATTCATGCACAAAGTCCTAATGTGATTAATCAATATGGTGCTCTAATCAATTCCATAACATGTGACTGTTGTAGGTGCTTGTTTTCAGGCACACTTGTCAGTCAAACTATAGCACTTTATCACTTGCCTGGACAAAAAAAAACACCTAAAAAGCCATACATTCATCAATATGTGAAGTGTCATTCAGAATTCAACTTTGAAGATTTTTGACCACAAGAAGGAAAAAAGTCTCCATAACAAAGCAGCAAGCCTCTATAAACCATGTCATCTTATCAAGTTCTTGTGGCTAGCATGTTAGTTGCCTACAGTTGCCTCACACATTAAATACTTACACATCCAGAAGAAACAGGTGAATACAGGCATGTCCCACCGATGAGGAAAAAATCTCTTTGACTTGGTGTGCATCTTATTTCATCATCATGCACCATTGCTTACTTTGGCTCTCTGCCATTTTTGAGTCTTGTTTTTGGAAACTTGTGGACTGAAAGTTACTGAAGAGTACAGTTTTATGTGGGGGAGCTGTAGCCAGAAGGACTCATCAAAACAGCAAGCAGATGAAACTTGTATGAAGCTAAACTACTGTAACTCTCTTTATTGGAGTATAAAGCATCCTCCATGTCACCAGCCTGCAAAAAGCAAAATCGTCAGTATAACGCATATTCTACTGATCACCTTTAATGCCTGGTTAGGTTGTAGGTTGGTCTGGCCCCTGGCTATACTGCACACATTTTATCCCTCTATGAAGCAGTGCACAGCCTCTGATCCTCCAGCAGGGACATTCTGGCTGATCCAACATTTAGAATTAAAAGAAGGGGTAACTGGGCTTTTTCAATCAGGGCCTTTGTGATTTGGAACAACCTGCCTGAGGAGCTCGGCCAATAACAGAATCAATATCATCTTAACAGCTTAAAACGTATTTTTGTAGATGTGTTTTTTATTTGATGGGGGCACTGTTGCCACAAATCGAAAAGGTCCTGGTTTTTGATTCCAGTGGCTCTTTTCTCTGTGGATTTTGCATGTTATCCACATTCCTGCATGGGCTTCCTCCAGGTTCTCCTGTTTCCTCCCGCAGTCCAAAGCCGTGCAGGTTAGGTGAAGAGAAAACTCTTAACTGCCTGTGGGCCTGTGTTAGGTCTTTGATAGACCAGCGACCTGTCCAGAGTGTAGCCTGCATCTTGCCCATTGCATGCTGGGAAGGGCTCCTGCCCCACTGCAACCCTAAACTACCAAAGTGGTTTAGAAAATGAATGCATGTTGTTATTTGATGCCTTTATCCATTTTCTTCTACCCTTATCTTACCTTACTTTGTTGTTTATGTTTTATGTTGTTTTATCTCACAAGGTGGTTTCATTTGATTTTCAAGCACTTCCAGTCCTGTGTCTTTAAAGTACTATACAAATGGTATTGTGTTTGATTTAATTTTGTATAAAATAAATTGAATGATCTTCACTGTAATGTACTGTCACAAAAACAACAACAACAAAGTCGTAGTCATTATCCAAGCTTTGAATGAAGTGCTTCTCTGGGCATGAAAAGGTGTCATTTTGTGAATAAAACACATGCTCACGCAATTCTCTACCTGAGTGCCTTTTTTTTGTAAAGAGTCAATGGCCATCTTACTATAATAGTCATCTCACTTTATGAATTCTGCTTGTCAGAGTGCTGCTTTTGCATTTGTTTTGGTAAAGTCAGGTTTGTATATGCAGTGTACAGTATTTTAGCTAAATGGATTTGTTGTTAACCTGGTGAAGATGAAAGCTTTGTTTTGCGTGTGTCTGAAAACTAAATAACTAATGCTATTCAGCTATTAGGCTATATATGATTGATATTTTCTGCAGTGCACATTCATATTTCCCCCCAGTGTTTAATCAATTGTCATTACCCAGCCAAGTACAGAGAGAAGAGGACATTTAATGGGCACTGAGCTGCACCCCTGGAGAACTGTCAATCACCAAACATCTATCTGCATAACTAATGACACTACAGGCAGGAATGGTCTGATTTATGGCAACACATTCATATGTTCACATGTGCAGGCCATCACTAGGAAGTGACATCTTCTCCGACAATGATGGAAGATGAATAAAAGGCTCCTTTGCAGGGAAAATAGGATTGAAGTGACCAGGGGAGCTTTTTCCTCCTGAATATGTGCTTCCTCTTTAACCTCAGCTTTCACAGCATTAGTCACATGACCTGTGGCCATCCAGATGACATCGTCTTGTACAGAGTTTCTTTAAAGGCACACATGTATTCACCGCTCCTTGTATGACTGTGACTCTGGAGCTGACACTGACCTACATTTGTGTATATCCATCCAGACCATGACATTTTCTTGTCAGTTAGCAAATGCTGTTGGGCTAAAGGCTATGATTAATAATGGATGGCCAAATCACTCTTTGGCAAAGATACACAAATAAATACATACGCCGCAGCAGTATAGGTCAATACAGTATAATAGAGTATGCTGCATAGTGACAAAGGCAGCAATATAAAATGTGATTCAAATTGTGAATTCAATTTAAGTTTGAACTTTAACCTAACTTAATTTACAAATTTCCCCACACTATTTATCCATGTCCTTGGTGAATTACACTTTTAAGCTGGTCATTCAGATTATTAATAATTATAAGTACAACCCTGCAAGACTGCAACTTTGTTATAAAACGAGCAAAACCCAAATTTCCTAATTGTGGCATCACCCCTACACTCGTATGGACAAAAAGGAGTGTGACAGCTGCAATACTTTTGTATTTTCCAAAGTTGCTGCCACTTCAGCTCCATAACAGAGCACTAAAAGTCTGGAGAAAGCTTTTTTTTGTTTAGCAGTGATGGATAATTTATGTTTGAAACACAGTCAAATGTCAGCTCTCAGCAATCAGTGGATATACTAGACCTACTAATGACCGGGAAAAAACCCTGACATTTTCTTTGAAACCCAGTTGTGAAAGCAATTGAATGTGAATCCCAGCCACTGTCTGACTGGCCATTTTAGCAGCAGATCATAAGATGAAAGCAACTTCATATGCCTCAGCATCCTCTGGTGACTATGACAATTACAGCAGTTTGGCAGAAGGCAGCCAGGAGGGAGCCACGCTGAGAGGAGAGTCTTTGTTTGGCTGTGGCCTGTCATATGGTCTGTTTGTTTCCATCTAAGACTATTCTCTGAATCTACCCCTGGTGTAAACACAAGCTAGCTCCACAATGATTCATAATTCAGGAGACATATTCATCAAACAAGTGGCAAACAAAAATTAGTAACACAGATGCTCTATTTACTTTATCACTGTGATTTCACTTACGGAGTAATTCACTGAGTAATTTAATTTATTGCACACAGCGAAATGTAGGTTTTTACCAAAAAAAATTAAATATTTATTTGTTTTCATCTTTTTTTAAATTTTCCATACATTTGCAAGTTAAGGTCAACATTGAATAGGTTGTGGATATCTGGTGGATGTCCAGTGCATTAACCCTCTCCCTCTTAATTAGACACAACCGTCCTGTTGTCACTAGTTGCCCCTCCCTCCCCCATGGAGACAGAATATCAAAAGCAAAATCAAATGTCTCAGGATATAAAATGAATTGAACATATTGAAAACATTCACACACAAATCTGGAATGACAACTGGCTCCCCTGTGGGACAAAGCTGGCCACCAGCCAATTCCATGAAACAGTCATTTTGTTTAGTCTGTTGCGATTTGTGCCTTATTGCCTTACAATTGGCTGTGAAGAGGATAAGAAAAGAAATTGTTAACACACTATTGTCCTCAGTTTGTGACCTCCAAAAACCCCTAATATAAATCATTAAAATACAGCAAACTTATGTCAGTCTCAACCGTTCAGACTGAACTGGTAGCTCTTTTCTTCTGCAGTTCTTTCACTCAGTCTGTTGTCTCCTTCTGTTTGCCTCTGCTTTTCATCTATCTGTCTTAAGTTGGTTATTTTACAAAAGTGGTCATAGAAAATAAATACAAATATTTTCTAGAATATCATTTTTATATGACCCAGATGTCACCTCTGCACCAGTATTCTGTGGAGTCCTCAGCTACTGCAGTCCTTCTTTCTTTCTGTCTTCCATGTTGTCTCTCATTCCTTTCATAGTCCTCCTCCCCTTACTTTTTCTTCAGCACTTCAGCAGAGTTCACTATTGCAGTTACCATAGTGATCATAGTGTAAATAAATAAATAAATACATAAAAACAAATAAATACATAAATAGTTCTTCCTTAAATAAATACATGTTTGTCAGACAGTTTGCCTTGGCATGGTTTAACCCTACCTATGTAATCTTGATACTCTGAACTTATAGTTCTTATAGTTCAAAATAAAGGTTCTCATTTATGTTTTGGGAGAGAGAAAATCCTCCCTTCAGACTAAATGGCAATTTTGGTGACTGGACATCTCTTTCTTTACTCTTTCTCATGTCATTGCCAGAGCTTTCATGCTGAAGTCCGAAAACTCTCACAAAAACCAAAGAGTGTCAAAAACTTGAGTCCAAAGTTCGGCACTGTGACTTTTCTTTCCAAGAGATAAAGAAGCGGTGCTCTGTCTTTAAGGAGTACACAGTGCTGGCTCTGATGATCTCAGTTGAGTGCCAGAGGGTAAAAAGAGGAGGCAGAGAAGAAGAAGCAGGAAGAAGAGGGAGTTAAAATGTCTCTCTGCAGAAGAGGAGCTGTGCTAGGACCCTTCCTCTTCAGGGTTTCCTGGAGCGTAGTAGCCTGCCAGTTGCCTGAAACGTGGACCCCAGTCGCTGAGGTAGGAGAAATCCTGCTCCGAGGTGGTGGACAGCGTGTGGATGGAGCTGAGTGACAGTGCTGGTGAACTGGTTCCCTCAAAGGCATACGTCTGGAAGGAGTCATACGGCGGCACCGACAGGTCAGCATCAGCCTGTTCCACCTTCTTTCGGATGTAACCTTTGAATAGGGAGAAGTCTGCCGCCGCTGCTGCAGCTCCCTCTGCACCACCACCTACCCGGTTAGCCTGTATCCACTGCGGCAGTGAGCGGATGTCCGGGCCAGAGTCACAGTTCTTGGCTTCTGGGAAGTCATAGAGGTTTCTCAGGGCACTCATGTCGTATGCCTGAGTGTCCTGCTCCCCTCCGCCCTCGTCATTGTACTTGATGACGTTATCCCTCATATCCTCCTCATCCTCCGCCATCCTCTGGCCCTTTCTGTGGCGTTTCAGGGTCAGGATCAGCAAGACGAGGACTGATGGAGAAGAGGACAGAACAAGACAGAGAAAGAGAGGAAGACTGAAATTGTAAATCCATGCTAATGGTCAAATATGTACAGGTTAATTGTACAAGTTTACAAAGAAAACAAAAGGCAAAAGGGGAAAAGCAAATGGAAATATAAATAGTTGTCTTTATATATTCACATTTATTTATTCTTTTATTTATTTCTCTTTATATTTCCACATTTATTGTCTTATTCTTTCGCAGATATATTCTTTTTTATGGCACTCTTATGACTCCATAGACATGGATTAGAAATTGTCAGGCTGGGTTTAAAGAGCTTGCATGCAAGTTCCTCTTCATCTTGCTAAGAATAATGACATACCAACCCAGATTCAAGACATTCAGTACTAAGGAAAACAACTGTTCTAAAGAAAGTAATTGTACTAAATGTGCCCATCCTGTATAGTGCTGCTCACTTTTCATAATGAATTTGCAAGTACTTTTCATGGGAAAGTTTCTAACTACTCCCATTGTAACTTTGATTTCACCTCTCAGGGCAAAGGCACAGCAGGGAAAGATAATATATTATCAAGTTTTACATTTCAAATGCATGAGCATTGATTTTTCACAATCCTGATTGCCTTGCCCAGAAATATGATTCAAAAGGCCTAATGGAGAGCAATCTGTATATCAATACTCATCCAAGTCAGGGTGAAACTAAAACTTTGTAGTTCCATCACTACTTAAAACCAGAGACAACCACCTTCAAAGAGAAAGATATGCCTCAGAAAGTTGCGTCTGGATTTAAAAAAAAGGAAAACAATTGAGATGGATCACGTTATAGACTAATGAGATGAGAGGAAAACAAAGGCTGTATGCACAGATAAATCAATGAGGCTTTAATTTCAGCTTAGTTATTTTAATTACTGCCTACATTTGTGATTAGACAAGTCTCACTTAGCTCAGACACCCACCCCCTGACTCCATCATCCGTCCTCGGGGCTACACCCTTTCCTCTGAAACCTCCACCAGATTTGTCTCAGACTTGCAGCAACATCAAATGTAATTTCCCGTGATGATAAAAAACATATTACAGGCAGTTATGAATGAATTACGCACACTGAGAAGTATGAGAAAGATAATGAACAACTCAATTTAATAGTCTTGTGGATAAACAGCAATCAAGCCCCTTTTTGATCAACTACTTGGTAAATACAAACAGGAAACAAAAATTAAAAATGCATGACATAAGCATAATATTTGTGTCACTAATATTATGCAGAAACACATTTATTAAATCAAAAAGACAACAAGAGGGGTGTTACTTTCACGCAACGGAATGATTACAGCTATACCAGAAATTGCTGATCAAAATAAATGTGATTCTTTCCAGAAGATGTGTATTTCTGCTCTTTCACATCACAGTATTGTCTTAATTAGTAAAGTTAGTTGACATGTGTATTTTTTAAACTAGTTACTAATTACATGCTGTACATACGGTACATGCCGAGAAATAATTAATATCATAGATAAAAATCAGGCTTATTATCAATGAATTTCTGTGATAAAAAAGTACACAGAAAAATATATAAAAATGTTTGTCCATAGTAATTTAGTTTTGATTGGCAGCAGGATGTGTTTCCTGTTGCCAGTCAGCTATGGACTGTGTTACTGAACAGAAACCCTTTTTCTCCCTTTTAGCAGGGACATTGAGAAACTACTCTAAAGGGGTGCCAGTGAAGGGACATTTAGATAGATCATTAACCAGTAGGCACCATGCATCTTCTGGAACAGATAGCCTGTTGTCTAAAACAAATGCCTACAAGCCCACAGAGATAAAAAGACTATCAATTATAAGACAGACCTGTGCTGTCTGGAACGGTACAGATTGTCTGATGCTCTGAACCCACCAGAACACCCATCCATACATTGTGAAAATGAGATATGCCCACATCGTTTCACAGTCAAACTAGATCAATGTCAAATCTCTATGTGCTGCATACAGGAAATTCACTCATGTTAAAGCATATCCTGTATATTAGTATGTATGGGAAAAGCCCATGGACAAATGCACTCTTTCAAAGTGACCTTGGAAGTCAGGATGTGGGTATAAAGCACCATGTTTCACCTTTGCTTTCATGTCCTCTTTTCTTTCTCCTGAGCAAAGTGCAAAATCAATTGCAAGCATATAATCTGTACAAATGACTTGTTGCTGCTCCCAGTAATTTGGTGTAAATGGCCTAAAAAATAACTTGTGGAGTGAAAACGCCCCATGCATTCCTTGCCTAAAGAGCTGTGCCAGCCTAAAGAGCCTTGCTGATCTGAATGGGGATTTTATGCAGTATCTCGGACTGATAATGTACATTAGTTCTCCTCTTACATTGTTTGCTGGGCTCCATTGGGAAAGCGGTGTCTGTAACCATTGTGTTTCTTCTTCTCCTCCATGAATGGGGCGAATTAATTGCCACGGGGTTGAGGAAGCAGTCATGGTTTGTGGTAAATTGCGGCGCACACTACTATGCATACTAAACAAGCGCTAAGACAATTACTTCAAATTCACACTAATGAGGAGAATAATAGGAGGTAGAAAACTTGATGTTATGAACTCCCTCATACGTGCAGATCGGCTGCTTCTTCAGTAAATAGTACGGAAGGAGTATGTGCAGCATGTGGTAGTTCAGTCTGAAGCAAAGACGATCAGATAACTTCACTTCTGACAAACCCTTCCTTGCTGATAACATGTGAGTGTCACTGCCTATTAACTAGACAGATGCTTGGACTGTAAGCTATTGAAAACCTATTTAACTTTCAGCACACCCAGGCAATGTTAATACAACACCATGTACAGAATTTACCTTTGTAGGAAGCATATGTAGCTACCTCCTATACATACAAAGTTGGTCCCCATGTGTACAGATGTTGTGATAAGCTTTCCTGACAAGATGGTTAATTTACCCTTGGGCGGCGCTGGTTGCCCCCACCCAGGAGTTCATCACAAGCAGATGGGAGGTAATTGGAATGGATGCATGCAGATGCTGCAACGCAGTGGAATGGATTCATCACATCAGGCCTATAAACGAACTGATGGAGGGACTGTTTGTTTGTAAGGTAATTAGGCAGAAATTTGTTTTCATTTTTCTCATCATCCAACAATTGATGTAATAGAGGTGGTCCAGCCTCTGGAGAGAGGGAGTGCTGGCTGGCTGTCTGGCTGGTTAGGTGTGTGTGTGTGTGTGTGTGTGTGAGAAGACAAGGTGCACACAGTAATGGCGCATGGAGAGAACGGATTGCACTGCAGTCAGTGGGTGAGGAGTGATTTGTCTAAGCGTGTGGATGTGTGCTTAGCATGCATGAGCAGACACACACCAAATTTGTGCGTGTGTGTGTATGGCAAGTAAAGCAGGAACAGGGAAAGTGTTGGGTAATGTGCAGTCGATAAGATTGCTGCCACATGCCTCGCTCCCGTCTGTTATTCACACCACACGATAGTTGTGAAAACACTGCTCATCCCCCTGATCCCAGACTCTGCAGCCCTGAGATTTTACTGACTGGCAGAAGCCAGGTGCTCCAACTTAACCTGTGTTTCAGTGCTTTGATGAGGCGTGCTCAGTCCATTTTATACCAGTCAGTATCAGTCACTCAAAGTGGCATGGACTTAACACCAATTAGAGTAACTGACACTATTGGAATCAAGATTGCATCATTTCATTAGTGAAATCAAAATGACATGTAATATGAAATAATACCAAAGCATCACGTTCTTTAAGCATACTACTCTGCATAATGTATGTTTCATCCAAATTACCAAGGCTGCAATGAAAAAAAAAATCTTTGTATCTAACTCTATTTTTCTGCAGTGTCTAGCTTTCCACAAGTTTAAAGGCCAGAGAATCGTTTGCAACTCAGGCCTTTTGAGGGGATGTCATCTAGCCCAGAACACCAAAACAACGATACACAGGCAAACACAGTTTTTTTTATATAGCCAGCAGAAGTTGCCTCAGATTTGTACATAACATTTTTGTTGAGGCTTTTAAAACCATGATGAATAAATGATGCTCTGCTTTTGAAGTTCACTCCAGTAGATGGTTTGGTTAATGGAGGCAGAGTTTTAACAACTCTCATTAGAAAAGCTCTTAAAAGAAATAGATAGCAATGTTAGTCACAGTTAAAGCTGCCTGGTGTCACATTATCCATCATTCACTGCCTGCACAATGTAAAATGTGTATAGGCGCGAGCGGGTGAGACAAAACAAAAAAGCGTTGTCATTTATTTCTGTCACTTAGGAGTGGGATGCTAAGACGTACAGTGGGGGTGGGGGTGGGGGGCAAGAAGCTAACTCATAAAATTTTCAGATGACAATTCTAAACCTCTTCGGCCCATGAGAGGCTGAGCGTGGGCATGCATGTGTATGTTAGTGCGTGCATGTGTGTACGTGTCTGTGTATAAAAATCAGAGAATGTCTGGAAAGCCATGTCTATTTAAAGCCTGCTGTTCCAGAGGTACACAAGTGCTGAGGCAGCTCTTTTGCCTGTTTGCTCTCTCTAACCCCCCCACCCACTTCACTCCCATTCATTCCATCTCCGTCTGTGTTCCAAGGATCACAGTTGCTTGATATCATTCATAAACGCAGGCATCATCTGTGCTCCTGTGTAAACAAAAGCTTTCTTCTCATGAAAGCAGCAACAAAATTTATCTAGATTTTCATGTAATTCATCTTAGCTTTTTGCCACTGCATGTGCAATTTCATTCGTGAAATACAGATAACCTCTAAAAGAGGTCAATCCATTAAAAGACACATGCTTGGTTGCATGATTTTATGTGTCTTTAGGTGCAGCCCTCAGTCTTGCCTTTTTACTAGTCGATCCCTCTGAACGATAGATTCCCCATTGAACGTAATGCTCCTGGTGGTCCTGCTGGAGTAGTTGAACTTAGCAATGACCCCAGATAGGCAATTCTAATGAATTATGCTTATCCATCCATCTAGCCATCCATCATACATCCATCCATTTATCTCCACAATCATCCATACATACATGAGTACATCCGTCTGCTTACCTATGAGGATGAGCATGCAGACCAGTAGAGCTATAAGTGCCCCAGGGCTGAGAGCAGCACTCATTACATAGGCTGTGGCATTGCAGGACTGGATGGCTCCCTCTGTGTTGCAAAAGAAAAAAATAGCATTACATGTACAGATTCAACACCAGTTATGAGTCAGTTCAGTGGACAAGGATTAAGCAGTGTTTTATCAAGAGAAAAAAACAATGGTTTTACCATGCATATATTATATTTTCACCCAGCTGAAATCACTGTTGAGGGCCATTTGTCTGCAGATATGTGGCCTTGTGTTATTTGGTATTCCACAAATATAAGCTGATAAGAACTGTTTGCTGACCAAAACAATGGCATGCAGATGACCTTTTAGTACTGCTGCTGCTGATGCAGAAGGTGACAGTGATGATAATGTTAGTAATGGTGCAGTAGTCCTACAGTAGCTCTCACCTGTGTCGCAGCCACAGACGTGAATGGTCAGAGTGCCTGTGGAGCTGAGGGAGGGAGGCCCGCTGTCAACCACCAGGATAGGCAGGAAGTACACATTCTGCTCATGGCGGTTAAAGCCTGACCGCTGGGTTCGGATGCCAGCTGTGTTGTCTGGTGAGTGTATCGGGAGGGGGGGGTCAGAGAGACAAGGTTAAGCAGAGAATTACACGAGAGACTTAATATATATAAACCTCTCATGTCAGGATAAATCATAGTTTTCGAGACCTGGCACTTGACAATGTAAGATGTTTGCCATTTGATTCAAAAATAACAGTGAAAATAACTTCTTCAAGAAATGGTCAAGTGCTCAAGTGGTAAAGAAAAAGACAAACAAAAGTAACACCCTTGTTATACATAGTCTGAATAAATCATTTGCCATAATGCATAGTTGAAGGACTCCAGACAAAGGGTGTCAGGATTGTCAAGTTTATCTTGGGGTTGAATGATATCACTGGGGAAGTGAACTGCTTTTGGGCTATTAACATTTATCATGTTTTTTTTTAAAGCAAACAAAAACAAGAGAGAAAATGAGTGAGAGAGCCACTGTTTGAAATTAAACTTCACCGGTGTATATATGAGCCCTCTCCCGGAGACAAAGATAAATGTAACACAGAATACAGGAGGAGGCTTTGACAAATAGAGTCAGAGAAGCTTTGTGGGCCTTGCACAGAGGATACCAAGCAATCCATCTCCCAGAACATATATCACCGTTGTCCATGTCGCCCTAGAGCTTCTCTGGCACATGTAGAACAATCTTTATATTGCTGTTTATGTACGGGAACGTTACGCCCCTGAGTTTGTCCTTTTGACTTTTACACAGCATTCTCTTCCACGGCTGTCTGCTTTAGAAGAAGATTCTCTCCAAGACATGTGAATACATATAGACTGAGGCATCTTGTGTAGTTCTGAATCGAAACCAATAAAGTTAAAAAGTTGGTCATACATAAAGTTTGATCAGAACAACCTCACACATCCACGTTTATCTCAAAGTAGTAAATAAAGTGATTGTTGTTTGCCCTTATTGGAACTCCAGTAGGTGTAGTGACATGAACCTGACAAGTTCTGAACAAGTTCTCTAAAATATACAACATTCATTGTTTGTCTTTGCCTTCCAGGATGACACATGTGAGCATATCTGATGACCCTATTGGGAGGCTGACATTGTTTGCAAAAACAAGACTAAGAGTCTACAGCCAAGCCAGCAGCTCTGTGAAGCTGTACTATGGCACAGCGGTGCTTTGCGCTAAATGTCAGCATTCTCACACTGACAATGCTAACATGTTGATGTTTGGCAGGTATAATTTTCCATGCTCACCATCTTAGTTTAGCATGCAAACATTTGCTAATTAGCACTAAACACAAAGTACAGCTGCACCTGATGGCAATGGCGTTAGTTTTGCAGGTATTTGGTAATACAAATAACCAATTTTTTGCTGGTGATGCTAGATGGAATGTCAGGGAATCACCAAAGTCATTTGCATTCATCCTCTGGGGACCATGGATATCTGTAGAACTTTTCATGGCAATCCATCCAATAGCTTTTGGGATATTTCAGTTTCAACCAATGAGGTGGTGTGCGTGTGTGTGTGTGTATATATATATATATATATATATATATATATATGAAAAACAAATATAGCCACCAAAGCCAGAGAAAGATATGCTTGACTCCTCCTGTATGTTGTATAAATTGATCTTTGCCATTCATGCTTTATCAATTTGTCCTGCAATGGAACATGTGCATTAAGGTGTTAAAGTAATCCACTAAAATGTGAGTTTGTTTTTTTCTTCAGCTTCATATCATATGAGATTTCTTTTTAAGCATGATGTGGGACATTTTCCTGGTAAAATGATGGCAGTTTGTCATGTAACAGCAAAGTTTATTTGGTAAAGATGAGGTTTTGCTCTACAGACTGCCAGCAACGACTTAAAAGAATTTAGTAACATGGGGGGAAAAAAATGCCTTTTCATCATTGTGTGTCAAGGCATGGAGACAGAACACAATGTGAGGCCATGATGGGGAAAAGAAGAAGTGACAGATTGAAAGTGACAGGCTGACAAATGTGTCCATGAAAAGAGACACCAGAGTGGAAAAAAAGAGGGGTGGGAGGATAAAAAGTCTGTGTGGGGTTTTGTTTGTCTTTCACCAAAATATATATACAGGGTCTGCAGTGGTGTTTGTGTTCGTGAATACAAATGTGTGTATTTGTGTGTGTGCGTATGTTTGTATGTGTGTGTTGGGGAAATGAGGCAGGAGGTGTAACATTTGCATCTAAGCATGAAAATACTTGGATTATTAATCATTTTCCCTAATCACCTACATACACACCATTTCACACAAAAGTTGACACTGATGGTCTGCATGACGTTGTGGTGTGTGTATGTATGCATGTGTGCATATTTATGTGTAGAGAAGAGAAAGAGCCTGGGGGACACTGCTGTCATATTTCTTCCTTCCCATCTATGCACATGGCGCAGTATATGTACAGTATGTGTGTACATTACACAAGGCCCATGTTATGTGTGTATCCATTCATGTGAGCGGGACTGCAGCAGACCTCGCTGCTTTCCCACGGTGACATTTCCCTAGCTCGGGCTGCTCCCCTGACATTTTCCTGGTGTCAGATCAATCTTGATTTAGCCAGATGTCACATTCACTTAGGTACACATCTCTAAATGAGCAAGCGCATTTGCAAAAACACAGACAAGCATGAAAAAAAACTCATCTTCCTGACAAAGGAAAGTCATCACTGGGGGGAACAGTGATTTTAATGTTTCCTCACATTTTGCAGATGCGTATAAACGTTGTGTTTTTACGGAATGCAATTTTCATGATGACACTTGAGAAAATTATGTTAGCTGTTGACATTCTATTTAAGATAGAAGATTTAAAAGATTCGGTGTTAAACAAAGTGTTCAAAACAACTCATATATTTAAAAGAAAATGACATTCATATAAAATGCTATTACTGTGGAGTTAAGCAAATTTCAAACAGTAAAAAATGTCTTTTGCAAGTACAGAATGTCAGACATGCAGTGGGATGTAATACTTCTTCTAACAATTTTACTCTGCTTAGAGGACCAGAACACGTGGTGTAATAATAAAAAATAAAAAAATAAAAATCTGCCTGATTATCAGGCAAATAGCAAGTAACAGAAAAAAGAAACTATCTTGCATTTACTTTGAAAAAGTATTTTGCGATTGTCAAAATCTTCTGGTATTGTACTCAATGAGTTGTCTCATTTTAAAAACATCAACCAGCTGGCACCTAAATTAGTAACCAAGACATTGACATTATTGGTGAGTATTTTGAAGTTTTTGGAGCTACAGTCTTTTAAACTAACTCCACATTGCCTTAAGGTCTACATCTACAGTGCCCTCTATCATTTCACTAAACTCTCACATTGCCAATCACTCAAGGAAATAGTGAGATCAACTCTTCCATCTTTATGAGCCTCATCATGACCGTGAACATTTGTCAGTTAAGCATAGTTTTGCTGCACCTGTGCACATTCAAAATGCGCACACCCCCTCACACAAAATATAACAACCAGTCTTACAGACTCCTGCTTGTATAATTATACCCTAAAAATCTAATTATGCTGATGATGCCATCAGGACAGCTGCTGAAATATGCTTTTTTATCAATAACCCGAGTATAAGACCTTTGCCCTCTCACCTTTGACATCCCACAGGGTGAAGTGTCGATTACTGGAGGCTTCAGGGGCCAGGGTGAAGTAGAATCGATGTCCAGATTGTGGCTCATCTCTATCCACCACACTGATTGTGTGAATTAGCTAAGGAAAGAGAAGCAACCAAAGCAGAAGAGGGAATAAAAGGAGAAAAAAGAAAAGAAACAGGTTAGATTTTCAACTCAGATCCACTCAATGGGAACAAGAAAATGAATATGAAAAGCACTTTACACTTTACATTTCAAATGCCTCTTTCGTGAGTGAAGGAATGAGGTGGAATGAGTATACTTGGATGCAACAGACTCAGAAGGCTTCCTATGAAAGTGCAGTTCAAAGGGGCTAGAGTCACAAAGAAAGAACTTCTTTCTCCAGAAAGCTGACAGCAATAAAAAAATGTCTTAATGTTAGAAATGCAAAACTATCATAAAATGCCTCACTGAAAAGCTTTTTCGAACAGTAAAGGACAGAGATATTCTGTGAGGCTGCCATATTTGTTCTAAGAAGGAGCAAAGTCAAAATGCTAATGTGCAGCGGAACAGAAAGAAAGATACAGAGACTCGGTGAGGCTGTAGTCCCCCAATCTAATGCAATAATAGTGATCCGCATTCAAAGATAAAACTCAACTGTGATCCAATTTTGAGATCTCTGTGTGGGCACAATAAGGTGAGATAAGATTCACTGTGAGCAGAACAGACATCAAACAGCCCCTGGAGATCCTTTCACCTTAACACAGGCCTCTCAGTGACCATTCATCCTCCTCTCATTCTATTCATCTGCAGCCAACGTCAAACCACGAGCTGATATATGATATTTTCACATTCGTCGGCTCTGTTTCCTCCTCTGCTGGCACACTACATATAAGTCCACATATTTCTCATTATTTTGATTTCCTTCACCTTTGTTTTTTACTCTAAAAAACAAAAACAAAAATCTACTCTTCAGTGTAGCTGAATAAAATAAAGAATCAAAGTTGTAGACAACATACAGTGCAGTACAAACACAGAGTTTGTTAAAATGTGTTTTTAAAAGTAGCTTAAATGTCAAAATTCTCTACATGAAAGAGGTCAGTAGACCAACAGCAGAGAAGAATGATGAGCCAAGCTATTTAGATGTTTTCAGGCAGAATTTTAAACTAAACTTGAATTCCCTTGTGGTATTATTTTACATTTAATAGTGTAAAAAACCTAAATCTGGCTCTTAGCAGTTGCCAGGCAACCAGGAAGGTACTACTACTGGCCAAGAAACAGCGAATTGTCGTTTTTACACTTCATTTTCACGGATTAAACAAAAAAAAATGTAATGTGTTAATTAGTGAGCTTTAGAAATTCTGGTAGGCTAGTTTTGTAATCACTGACAGAGCCGGGCTAGCTGTTTCCACCTGTTTCCCGTCTTATATTGAACGGACAGATATGAGAGAGGTATAGATCTTCTCGTCTAACTCTCCATAAGAAACACGTGAAGATATTTCCCAAAATGTCGAACTATTCCTGTCAAGTCAATTTTGAACTATGAAGAAAAGCTTTACAAAGTAATGAGTGACAGTAGCACACACCATTAAAATACATTTTGAAAATAAGCATTTTAACAAGTATTCATATGCATCTGCTACTGTTATGTTGTCTATCACAGAATGCAGCAGACACAAAGCACAGATGGCATATGTCATTTTGTCAATAACACAATCATGTTTTTTATCCTGGTTTACAGAAAAAACTGATTGCTGCCACTGAATTTGTGGAAACTCAGTTTCTTCATTTTCTGTCTTAGCTATTTGGATAGCTTATGTATTTGTTTAGCAACAGTTCATCCCACTCAAATCAGCCGTTGACTATCTGATCTATAGTCAGCTGTTCTGCTCACTTGCCTTCTAATTCTACACAAAGGGCTTTCTTGGCAAAAGATCTTCCCTCTGAATGTAAATAATTCTACATTCCTCAATAATCAACTTAAGCCCAGTTCAGACCAAAGATGCGCGACGATACGATTTGAAACTTGCAACTACTTGCAATGCGCCGGGTCGGCAACGTTATTCAATAAGTCACATGAGAAGGAATTAGAACACATTTAAGCGGGTCGGGAGGCTTGTTGAGAGATTTTTCCATCACAAACATTGTACTAAATAAAACAAGACTATATAAGTTGGGAATAGTTGGGAAAAGAGACTGAGAGTCAATCTCTCTAACATCCATTTTTGTAGAATCTTGTAAGAAGACCTGCCAAATTAATTTTGATTTGAACGTCTGAGAAATAGTAATATTTTTTACTTTTTTTTTTGCTAATTGCATGTCCTAATAAATGTTCTTTTTTCCTGTTGTTAAGGAAGATAAGTTTTATCACACAATAAGTCCCCCCCCCCCCATACACACACACAGGTGAACTGCTCAGAGGCACTGTTAAATCAGCAGACACACATGGCAAACAACCCCCAGAACTACCATTAAGTGAGACATTTCTCAGAATGATTTAAGCAGGATGTTTGATGTTGAGGCTGTGATTCCTCTGTCTGGTCTCACAAAAGCTTCAGATATCAGATAAGATCAAGGGAAATATATCATACCATTACTCAGCTGTTACAGTAGCAGTCTCCTCTTTTAGGGGCAGGATACTTATAAAATGTTAAACATGGCTTTGTTTACTGGACTGAACCCTTCCTCTGTCTATCTTTTCTCCTCCACCTTTCTGCCTCTTCAGCCTGCTCTCTCTATTCATCACTGTGATTTCCCTTTTCTCTTATTCCTTGTCCTTTGCATTTATCTTCTACAAAGTATCTCCCTCTCATTCTTGTGCTTTCCAGAAAAAATGTGTCCCTAATTTATCATCCACCTGCAAATTGATTATTTAAACAATAATACTGTAGATATACTCCACACTTTACTCGCACATGAAGATATCTGCTTTATTGTGTGATTTTTAAGCTCATGTTGCCTGTCTGTACGAGACAGCCTCATTCATTTAAAGCATTGCACAAAACTCTGAATTATGAGCCTGAGCGGTAGCTATGCATTACTGTGACTAAGCTACAGCCGAGCACACTTCCGGGCCACAATTGTACCTTCACAATAAACAGCTCCTCAGCATTGACGTTCCATCACAGACACAGAACAGGCTTAGTCATACCCATAGCTCAGGGAGGCTGTTTGGGATAATATGGCTTACTTTGTAATTACAAAATGCTACGGCATGATTTCAGGGTAAATCACACGCTCCTTCCTTAGCACGCTGCTAAATCTGCACTCGAGAAACACACAGAGACACATGGAAATGAACCAAGAATTACTGCGTGTATTCCTACAAAGGTGATTAAATAATCATTACATGCTATCTCAAATCTTACCCATGGTCCAGGTTGCTATAGTTTCAGAAACTGTGATGGATTTTACTGCTTTTGAATAGGATAGGCTGAAGATGTTATGCTGAGATGCAACCTTATCAGTTACATTATATTTCTGTAGAAAAATAATTTGCTGTAATGCTGTCCAGATTACATTTCTCTTTAACATATCAGACCTAATGTTCATACTGCATTGAAGGTACCTGGAAAACAATGACCGCTAATGCTTTCCAACTGGATAGTCTACATTATCCATGCTTGGCAACTAAAATATGATTAAGGTACCATACATTCAAAGTTAGGCAAATAAAACCACTTTGCTAAGGGTTAAGAGAAATATACACCAGCTGTTTACAATGTGCATCAGAACAGCTACATGTTTTGTTTTCACTGGCAGTTGTTGGCACACTGAAGGGTCAGGATACACCGCTGTCCTCTTTCCCAGCATCGAGTTACAGCGGTGCTCCAGAAAACACTCAATTTTATTACATTTTCTACCTGCATTGGCACATCCTGACTACAGTTCCTTGACTTCCTATGTCTGTACAGCAGTGTGTGCTATGGGTGTCAGGAGAAATCATGGTTAGGGTTAGATAAACATCACACTACTTCTTGCTTTGGCTCTGAACATTACCAACAAGCACAAATTCATAATACACAGTAGCTGCAAATGAATGACATTTGTAGGAGACGGGATTGCAAAGTCTGCCACGCTACTGCATGACTAACTCTCATAATTTACCGTACCATGCAGTTTTAAGTTAAGTCTCATTATTTCAATACAATACATGCACAAGATTCAACAAAATTATATTATATTAAGTTGTTGGATGGCCCGACAGCTTTTAAAGAAAATACAACCAAATATAAACAGCAAACAGTGTACACTTTAAATTACCAGGTATACTTTTCAGTTTGTTTGAAAGGAGAAGAGGAAGGAGGGCAGAGGCGACAAACCGCAAATGAACTAACAAACTTTTCATTTAGAGAAATATATTAGTTATTTGTAAGTCTGCTATTTTGAATTGCAACCGACTTCTTTACGTGTGTTTGTTGTAGAAACACTGAGATGAAGCAAAGACCACCACGCATCCAGTCAATCCACAGTGATCTATGAAATAGACAACTGAGTTTGCTGTATGTCAAAACAGGCCTGATTCTCACCATTCTTTGAAGCCGTTTCAGGTTTATTTCAGTCTGAAAGTAAAAAAAAATAATGAGCCAAGAGAAGACGCTTAAAGCAAAAGCTTTATTATTAGCTGAGGGATGAATCTACTCGTTTCTTTGAAGAAATATGAACAGCAGTGAAAATGTAGTAAGTGAGCCATGATCTGCATCCTGTGACTGTGCCCTCAGCAGGGGGACTCTGAGGCGGCATCTCGGGGTGAGTGCAAACTGCTGAGGGAGAGTGAGAGAGAGTGAAGTGAGAGAGGGAAATGAGAGAGGAGGAGAGCGAACGTGTGGGAGTTTATCGAGCAGCTAGTGAAGCTCCCTCTAGCACAATCACCTAATTAGATTTCTATCTAGCAGTCCCCTTTCCTGACCCCCTGAAATCTCTTGCATATCTGGAAAGCTAGAAGGGGAGACTTTCCCAAAAGTACATCCCATCTACACTAGAGGTGTCTGAAAGGTCAAGGTTGTGAGAGGGAGGCACCTTTCTCATTTGGAGCAGAAATCAACCATTTCAGTTCCCACCTTCAGTGGGAAGGTAATGAATGAATAAATAAACAAAAACACAGCTACTTAAAATGGGCTGAGAGAGGTTCATCTCTGAAGCCTGGAATGCACTATAAACGTCAGTTTGAAAACACATTAATTATTTTCAGTGGTATAAAGCATCCTCTTGGCGTCCAGTGGAGCATTAAAATGTATCAATGCATTGCTCTGTACTTGATTCAATTTCAGGGTGCCAGAATGGCTCTTTTTATATTTTTTGCGGCTACAGTGTCAAATGAAAAGAGCTAAGACTATTGGATCTCTAATAAGCTATCATGTAATAAAACCATGTCTTTACTATTAATGTGTCACAAGGATTTTGAAAGCCAACCAATTCGTTTTTAAATCTTTCCAAAACAGAAGGAGATTGTAAAAATCTACATTTGAGTAAATATTATTTTGCCAGCAGAATCAAATTGTTTACAGGATATTCAGCCTTCGTTTCATTAGAATACAATTGTTGTTCTAAATACTTGACTTCTTTCTCTACAGGGATTGTATAACGACGATAATGTATGTCCATGAATAGATATGAGTTAACTTAATTCTTCTTTGGCATTGAGGAGCTGTATAACAGAGTTTGCAGCTGTGTTTGGTCTATGGCATTCTTCTGGTAAAACTTGTTGAGTTCTTGCTTCTTCACAGAATGTTTGGTTTGTACGCCCCCTGGCGTTTTGGAGAATACTGCAAGAGATAGCGCGTTGAGCATAAATGCCTCTGTGCGCAGTCGTAGCTCATGCACCATCGGCGGAGTCCTCCGCCACGATGTCTCGCGCAAGCATAAACAAAGCTATGGGCATAATTCAGGACTGTTTGCCTCTATTCATTTCGAAAGAGCAATGGCCAATGGGGAAATTCCAACACTTGACTGACCAATGGTGTAACCTCATCACTCACTCAGTAAGTCAAGGACAGACTTTCACCTTTTTAGCGCTGGCCCCACTTTGCTGCAACCCAGCCAAAAATATTCCTGGAAAAAGTGAATATTCCAGTCTCTCTAGTCTGCTGATTTGTCTGCTTCAACGTTAACATCTGAGAGACAAAAGGAAGAAGCATTTGGTGAGTAGAACAGATGACTCACTCAGTTTCTTACTCATGAAATACTGTCTGGCAAAACTGTGAGTATGTCTGGGTTTTTTTCCTCGTCTGTGTTGGTTTGCTTCTTCTTTTACTCACTTCTGTTGTGTGTCTAATGTGTGCCTTTGTGTGTTTGTTTCAGTATCCTTTCTGGACGTGCACTAGGTGAGTAAGTGTTGCACTCACGTGTATGTGATGTGTGTGTGTTTCAGACAGGCTTAACATTTAGCTATTTCAAACGGACTCTCCCGGGGGTTGGAGGTTGGCAGTGCCATGGCCAAACTGAGGTGATCTGTCACAGTGACCCACTCAGCTAGCTGTGAGATGGCACAGCAGAGCTGACAGGCCTCCGTTACCTCAGGCCATACTTAGTATTTGGCTTTCCACCCAGCCTTTTTTCTGCACACATGGCACTATATGATATCTGTCCCTCTGCATTCAGTCAGATAAATACCACGAGGTGGGCGAGGAATGGGCTGAGAGGCGAAGATTGTGTTCACGTGTCATTCAGTGAGGTGCAGCAGATTGGGAAAATGGGAAAATCAGGACATGGATCCAGAATGGTAGAATGATGGGATTTAAATCTTGTGAACTATAATGACAATAGCACCACTAAGCTAAGATTTGTATTATTTTTGGCTGATAGAATACAAGGCTAAATGGTCATACTGTAGTTAACTGCCTCACTTCTTAAAGGTCCATTTAGAAATTGGGTGTTTTAAGCACAGTGATCTATATGGCATTAAATTGCTCCATGGTGGGCTTTGTTTATGTGAATGTACTTGCAATAAGATAATTATATGTTTGCACTTTATGGAATTACATAACACTGTTAACCAACTGTTAACTACAATAACTGAAACAGCAGGATATGTTTCTTCTGAGTTTGACTCAGGCCTTGACTCAAAGTGTATGAGAGAAAGTGTATGATTAGTTTAAAGGAATAATTTGTATTAACAGTAGAATATGAAAGCAATAGTCAAAGGGTTTATGTCATCATGGAACGTACATCTTATGTCATGTTACTTATTTTAGATCCCAAATAGTCCTTGAGGTTTAAAACTTGCAAAGATGCTTATGTGAATCATCACACTTGTTTTTCTTTTGTATGGTAGGGTTAAGGTAAGGGTTGGGTTAGTTGTGAGGGTTAAGGTTGTAGGGATAGGGAATACATTACAGTCAATGAGGGTCCTCAAAAGCATAGCAAAGTTCAAGTGTGTGTGTGTGTGTGTGTGTGTGTGTGTGTGTGTGTTTGTGGTGCAGTTTGAGAGTTTGAGGCCCAGAGCGAAAACCAGTAGGACGCTCTCTCTGCCTTGCTTTACGCAGTCATTACTAATGAGACAAGAACACGCTTCCAGACGAATCCTAAGTACATTCCAAAGACATAAAAAAATCTGACCTGAAGAAACCTAATTTGGCATTCTTTCGAATTTCTAACAGTTCTACTTGTGTATTTTTATGCAAAAATCGAAAGTGCACATAAAAAGAGGTGGATAAAAATATATTAACTGTGGAGATTAACCTGTAAATCTAGGAATGGATTAAGAATGCAATTCTTTGTGGCATGGTTGTGCACATGTGTTCTACATGATAGTATGATGGCATGATGTGCGAATCCAATCTGTATTTACCGTGTTCCTTTTTCCTTGCATTTCTCTCTCTAATTCTGTCTTACTGTAAAGTCACTTATTTGCTTTCTCTTTCCATCTGTGAATGTCAACCTGCATAAGACCCCTAGAACTAGGCCCCGTAAGTGAAAGGTGAGAAGAAATTTAACACTTTGTGTCATGGCCCTGTCTTGAACTGTGTCCCCAAGCAAAAGCTGGTTAGCCTGTGTCACCCATTTTTTTAATTTAATTCTCAGCCAACCCTTCCCCCTCCCTCCACATGCATTCTCCCTCAAAACACAAACAAAATAGGTTGTGTTGCCAACTCTGAAATGGGATCAAACCCAACCGCAGTTAAAAGGCTTAGGTTAATCTGATTTTCTCTGTGGTTCCACCAAAAGCTAGACCTGAGCCAGGGAGGGACACGCCATGAACGAGCCTGGGTGATAACACAGCACACAACAGGAGACAATGGAACGCTCCTCATTACCTCAGTAAACCGGGGGTTGATCTGACATATTAAGAGTGTGACAGTGAAGGCTGAGTATATACAGCGTGTGTGGGGGTGTGACCATACATGTCTTTATTTTATTGTAGCATGCAGGGACAGGCATGTATGATTGTGTTTTTGATATTTGTGGTAAACAGAAAGAGCAACGTCACTGTGAAAACAGTTTTCACACACAAAGAACAAAATAACACAAACACATGACTTGCTGACCTGTGTTTTCACAAAAAGAACACAACACACAGTGCGTTATATGCCTTGTTGTTGCATTGACAGCTTGATTAAACGATTTAGCTATAAAATAAATTAGTTTACTTCTAATTAGCCATCAAGTCCTGCTATCAATCAAGTGACACTCATAATGCCAATGACAACATGCAACTAAAAGACCACTCTTCTGTGAAAAGTTTTTAATCTCGAGCCGAGCAATTCATCGGTGAATTCAACTGAAAAATAACAGGTGTTTTGTTTGCTCTAATTAATTCTGCCAGTATAGCAGACCTATAAAGAAGGTGAAACAGGCTAGACACTGAACAAAGCAGCCATAACCCTTTCGAACTTCAGATTTCCTTTTCACAGAGGCCAGATGAAGTGAGCAAGGCATGGACTGGAGGCATATAATATGCTCTCTAGTATTTGACATCTATTCCAGGTGAAAGAAAAATGGACTTTATTATGCCTATTTCCAAAAGCTGCTGCCCTGTCGTTTCAACATTGATTAACAACATTCTGGGGAGCTGAAACAAAATTGAAGCTCATTTTACACGCAAACATCTGTTGGCTGTTGCTTATATCTCTGAACTCCTCCTTTGGCAGCTTATTTTACTGAATAAATAAATGCATCCTGGGAAGCAGCAGACATAAAAGTGCTTCAACATATCAGGCAACAGCCCTCTGCTTCAATATAACCGTCCAATTTTCACCCCTGAATTTATATTGTAAAGTACGAGAACACCATAGAAAATCTTAAAAATGTGGGGAACCTTGTTCTAATGATAACTTTACACTTCGTAGCAAACTTGTACAGTAGGTTTATTTTTATGCCTGATTGTAAAATTGTCAGTTCCAAGCAGAAATGGGTCCAAAAAATATTTTGTTTTGTAGTCTCTATCTTCATCATGAGTTTTGTCACTACTACTGTATAACACAACAGCCTCACCTTCAGATAAAGACAATGAGATGAGATTTAATGTGACATTCTTGACTATTAGTAGTTTTATTCCCAACAGATACCTCGTGAACATGGTTCTGTACAAGGCTGGAAACATTGACAATAAGTGGTTGCGAAATGTTCATTGAAGTCGTTCTTTCAATGTGATAGGACATTGGCTTTATCTTCTGCTGATTTGAGTTTGAAATGCACACTTAGTTCAATTTTACACCAGGCCTGTATTAAAGTCTGATGATTGCACAGACCAGTGGACCAAGTGGACTATTCAAGTATATTGTTAGTTATAATTAAATAAGGTTTGCTGAGACTGTCTGACTCTATTGTATGAATTAATAAAGAGAGCATAAATGGCAGATAATGAATTGGGCTATGTTAGCCCAGCAATGGTCACATGCTACCTCATGACAAACCTAAAAACATGCAACCTATCTACAGTGTCAACTTATGCTCCTACTGTATGTATCATGAAGTCAAAAGTATGACTATATGTATTCATGTGATTTTGATCATAAATAATAGCATAAAGCCAAATTTAAACCTTAACAGGATCTTTGTGTGTGTATGTGCTTGCAGGTGTGTGTGAGTTTGTGGCAGAGAGCTACTCTGTGCTGCAGAGGCAGAATGAGGAGAAGAAAATATGCATCCATATATCAATGCAGAGATTCATTAAGGCTGTGTGACATCATCTTGTTTGCTCCAAATGCCCAGACCTAGAGTGCATGTATACGACCTCTGCCTCATCATTCCAAAAAGAATGACACGTCGGTGTTTCTTGAAGTCACAAATAAAAGAAACAGGGCAAGTGCTAGCTTGAACATCGGATGTGGCCAAATAGCTCTAATCAGACAGTTGCCAAAAAACTCGATTACCTCTCAAGAGATCAAAGGGTTTTAGAGGAGGGCAGAGTGCCAGCACTGCTGATTTTCTTAGTAGTATTGTGAATCAAAATTTCACTTATTGATGAGGAGGAATTCAGCAGCATTAAGCCGACTTCTGGTTGCAATGCTATTTTTTGGTTCAGCCTTGTTTATTCTGTTATCACCTAAACTGTTATTGGTCTCCCTTTAATCTAGAAGCATATGTATGATATATGAGTTATTCATTAGTCAGTTGATTTACTCATTCACTTCTCTCTCCGAGTTGAATAGAAAGGCTCTATCCTTGCCATTAATTAGAGAAAAAATGTTTGTTTTTTTCGTAGACACAGCGAATCCCCGGGCCCAAAACGTTTTCTTCACACTACTCACTCCAGTTTTCAAAGGTAAAGATGCAGTGACTGACAACAACTAGTGGAAACTAGTTTTTTATATTAGTCTGAAAATAACATGGAGGAGAAAATTGTTTCTCCCATGCCCCCCAGTGGTTACCCCTGAGGCTGAAAATGAGCGTTGGAAAGCCTTTGACCCAAGGCTAACACATTTTCATTCAATCTCTCAGCTGACAACAACTCAGCAGAGCACCCCCACAACAACAGAAAAAATGAGACTCTATAGAGAGGAGACAAAAACTGAGATTAAAAAATTGAGAGGAAATAAATGAATGAAAATGAACAGATATTGTCACATGCTCCTGTCATTTGTCTGCCCCTTGCAGATAGACATAATACAGAAAAAATATAGATAGATAGATGCTGGAATAGATAGATGCTAGACAATGCTGGGAGCCAGCAATGGTCTTTTTGCTGGAAGACTAATCATCTCTGTGTGATTAGGAGCTGAAGGTTAATGTGGGCTCTTGCAGATGGGAGACAGAGCGAGGTGGGAGTGAGGGAGATCAGACCAGACAATGTTCTAGAAAGGTGCAGGCGGCCGGCGTTGCAGAGGCACAGGGGGGCTATAAGTGGTTAAGAGTCTGTGGATCACGGGGAGGAGAGGCCTGAGCCTCATTACACATGTAAATGCAGCTTCCAGCATGGAGGCCCCACTTTAAAGCCTTGCTTTTTTAATTATTCCTTTGCTCTGCACATGATAATTGGGTCTAACTTGGCCCAGGGCCTGTTGACAATGTAAGGAGAATAAAACACCCTAATGACTTTGTCCATTTTTAATGGTGATCAGTGGAATCTGGTCTCCTATTGGATTGGAAATAACCATGGTATTGCCTTTTTCTTGATTTTTTTGATTGGTGCTGGGTAATGATGCACATAAAAATCATTCTAGCATTTAATTTTGTCACCTGTTTGCCATTTAGGAATTGATGTCAATCTTTGCTAACTGCTATATCACTGTTTGTGTGACATAGTTTAACAAAACATAGGTAGAGAACCACCATAAGTAGAACTACATTTCACTGGCTGTAGCTTTTGTAGCAGTGGAAATAGTTGATGATTGATGTTATTCATGAAGAGCTTTTTTAAGTGGCATGCAGAAAACCTTTTGGCAGACAGAACAGTCATACACACTGTGTATCCATTCTAATGCGAATTCCCCAAAAACTATTCAATTTAGTTTAAACAACCACATTGTTGACAAACGGAAATCCAATATTGAAATCTGTGAGATATGAATCCTACTGACTTTTAATCTGCATCTAGCATAAAACAAAACAGAGAAAATAAATACATTCTTTGGAAAACAGTTTGTTTCTGGCTCTCTTACTGACACTCTTTGGAAAATTGAGCGTTTTCCCAAAAGCTGAGGTATAAATTGCCTTTGGTTTGAAGTGTCAGATAGATAATAGCGTACAATTGAAAATGATCCAAACCAGTTTTATGAAAATAATAAGGCAGAAAGACAAGACACAGGCTGGTTCATATGGGTGGGACAACAAATCAATACAGAAATATCTGTGATAAAATATTCTAAACTCAAGGTTCACTTACTGCCTTTTTATGAAGCTTCTGACCATATCCTAGGGCCTTCTTCAACGAGTAGAACTTGTTTAGGTGTCGTCATATGTCATAGGAGGATGATATGTGATATGATCTTTTTCTTTGTCTTTTCTTGGTCTTATCTATGCACTAGTACAGATATCATCATTTTAACTTGTGATGTAACCTTCCTTTACTCCCGGGCATTTTATCTCTTTAAGTCTTCTGCTTTCCGTCAGTTCTGCATTTTGCCACTTTATGGCTTTTACATTTTAAAAACAATAGTGTGTTAAAAAGGCTCAGACTCAATTTCATTGTTTTGTTTGTTACACATCATTAAGTCTTATATTTTACTTACCAGTCATATATCCTTCACTTCTCTTCATATACTATGTATTGTTGTAGATGAGTCTCTCCATGGTGCATATAACACCCTGGAAACTTGCAAGGAATATACTAAACATTCTACATAATTCGCTTTTTATAGTAACCATACAGGCTTTGTGTGAAGCAGAAAAAGATACTTATTTAAATACAAGCCGGAGACCATGCTGCTATCTGTGACTCACCAATTTAGTGTAAATCAAATGAGCTTGCAACTAGTTCTCAGTGTCAGACACCTTCATTGACATTGATCTAAAAAGTTCTTCTGTCTAACAATACGTCAGAATTAGTGATTGATTACATTTACAAACTAAACAAATTCTTTTTTTAACGGCTCTTTGATATGAACGAAGGGAAGTGAGTCCTAGGTGGTGAGAGCTGTTCTTTTAATCTTTGAGCCCAAATTTCACTGCTTGCCCTAAATCCACTCCCCTTTACATGAACAGTGAGAACCAGCCAGTCACAGTGTTGAATGAATTTCATTCAAGGCAAGGCAACTCTATTTACATAACACATTTCATATAGAGGGTAAATTCACTGACAAAGCAGAGGGATATGGCGTCATCTTGTGTAATGTTTACAGTGCAGATCATTGACATTAATTCTGTCAAAACAAGTCATTTAGTGCTGCTAAACCTAGTTCACACAGGTGAAAATAAATTATATTGGTGGAATATCTAAGTTTGAATCTGATCCAAATCTTACCCTATCATTATCCTAGTAATTATTTTGCAGATAAACCTAGTAAACCTCGCTCCCTAAAAAAAAGAAAAAGTAAAAAAAGAACAATAAGGAACAGAGCCATAAGATCTGGCTCCCTTGAAAGAGCCGTAATTCCCATCACTTGTCAGAACTGAGAACTTTGTCTTCTACTTTTTGTCTTTGTCTTCTATACTGCCTGCCTGAGTGACTCACTTAAGATAAACCAGCTTTAACAACATGGCTTTCAGGTATAGAGACCAGTGAAAATTAAGAACATTAATAATTGTTTACAACTTTAACAATTATTCATTGTTTTTCTGTGTATTTTTAATGATACTTTGTGAATTGATTTGAATGGAGCTTTGTAACTCCCTTATTTTTGTGTTAATTGTTTATGTGTAAATTGCTTGTTTAAATGTATCCACTTCTTTCTACAGTATTATTATGATTTATTTATAACGCAAGACAAAATCACTGATGTTCTAATATACTACCCACAGCTGAGTACACTTCAGCTGACTTTGCTTATTAGCAAAATTAGCTTTGAGTTTTGTACACTAACAAATGTGTTGTGCTCAATATTGTGTGGGCTGTGTGCTGCTTTTGGTGCTGCCTTTTCAAGCTGAATAGCTCACAGGTAATAAGTTTCTTTGTGGCATTGTTACAAATATTGTTTTCTTATTATGTTAATGTAATATATTAGTGCTTTGGTACAACACTGTACCAAGTGCCCTAACTCCTGCCTTCATGATCATCAACACTAATGAAATGGAGGATCAATCTGTGAAGAACATTCATCTTTAACTTGATGCATCTCATTTTCACTAAATGTATAGATTAAATTCTGACAGTGAAAATACAAAATTATCTGATTTTAATTTTGAATCAAGAAAAACTTACCTGGCCTGGTTTGGCATCTTCACATATAGAGGCTTCGTATGGTGTGGCCAGTTCAGGAGGATTATCATTTACATCCAGAATCCGAATACTCACTTCTGAGTAGGACGCCATGGTGTGGTTATCTACAGGAGAGACAGAAAAAAAAAAATCAACTACATCCATCTAGAGATATTTTAATAGCATAAAGTGCTGTGGCAGATATGTCTTTGCCTGACATTCAAGCTGCATTTGCAACAACAAAATATTTAGTGACTGATGGTGTGAAACAAATCACAATGAACATAATGGTTGGATAAAGTAGGGGTAAGACCGCCACACACCAGTTCCTGGAAATTGAATGACTGAGGTTGGAGTGTTTCTCAACAGGCTGTCTACACCGGAGGCGTTTCAGTCACAGTTTTTCAGTCGTCCATCTTGTGAGCATCCAACGGTACAGATATGCTTTAACGTAAATCAATAAAGCTGTCTACACAGGCTACATAATGACCTGTGTTTCACTTGTGCTTTACACATGTAACTGCATCACAAAGAGTATTTTCACATTTCAGTTTTCTTTAGATGTATGTGTGTAACCACAGGGATGGTGTACTGGGCTGTGAGCGCTGCCAAAATGCAACTGACCACACAGCAGTCTTTTGGCTAAACAGACCCAGTGTAGACACTGACAGAGGGCTGCAGCTGCTGCTGGCATGCTGATTTTGCCATAAGAAACTGGTGTAGACAAGGTGTAAGAGTCCATGGGCAAGAGTCTTAGGCCTTGTTCAGACTGCCAGCCCAAATCCATTTTTTGGCATATCCAGATTGTATCCAGATTGATTTTAGAAAGTCTGGACAGCCAAAAAAAACACATGAAATGTGAGTTTTGCAAATCGGATCTAAGCCACAATTTGAGGTGGTTTGAAATGAAATTCCAGTCGGATTTCTACAAATGTGTCTCAGTCCGGACACGACGACAATGTCAAATCCAGAGTGACGGAAGTGCATCAGAGTGACTATATACCAGCTTCCTCTCTGACACAAGACAAACTCAGCATCTCTGCACCACAACTTGACAGCACGATTGTTTGGAGGGCAAGTTGATGGATCTCCATTACTCATCCTTCCGCAATGGAAACCCATGTCTCTAGCATACGTAGTTACACCTACGTCATTACCACAGCAACCCATGCAAATAGGTTGGTGAACACACATATCCAATCTGATCACTTGAAAATAAAGCCTCAATGTTTTTGTTGTCTGTCTTCAGTATGAGTGAGACAAGACTCAGACGGATGTAATTTTCCACAAGGAAGCAAGCACTTGGTTTGGCATAGTGGCTAAGTGCTGAAGGATTTTAATCTAATGCCTCCTCAAATTGCACCCATTACCTGAATAACACTTTCTGGCACCAGTGAGTGACATGGAAATGGTACCAAAGATTCCATTTTTGTCTCTAGGTCCTCACTATCTGATGATGACAGTACAGTATTTAGCTGTTTAATAGTCTGAGTGCAGGAAGCATGATAATGACAAATAAATGCTTTTGAGATAATTGCAAATGTAGTGCTGTCATTTTATTTTTCATGCCATTTTCAACTAGATAAAACCCAAGGAATAACCACAATGCACTCTCAAGACATTTTTCTTAATGGGCCAGAATGTAAACGTGGGAGTGGAGAAGATTATATAATTGGTACAATCAAAACCCACTTCAAATTAGCTCGACTTCTCTGTGAATCTTAATTCCCAGTCTTAATCATATGATAATGTCTGATGGAATTTCCATTTTACTCATAAAACACTATGTACAGCACAGAAGGGAGCCTGAAGCCCCTAGCGTGTTTGTGCTTATGTGAGAGGTGAGATAGAGAGAGAAATAGAAAGAGAGAGAGAACGTCATCTCTGTGTTAAATGAGTGATCTGGTTGGTCTGAATAGCCTGGTTAATTAGAGTACATATAGCTTATGAATAAATCAGTATACACAGCTGTCACCACCCAGTTAATAAATCCTACAGAAAATGTAACAGGCACGTACTGACAACTATACAATGGTGGAAAAACACGCATAAATCCTTGCAATAAAAAGAGCTCCACTCAATGAATTTAAATTGTTGTAATTATGTAAATGTAGCAGATAGTTAAGTGCAATTAAGTGAACTCACTCTTAAGAATGAGTACCTTTACCTTGTGATATTACTGATGCTGTATATGTAACAATTAAATTAACATGTTGGACTGCTATCCCTATCACACAAGTATGGATACATTTGGGCTACTACAACTGCTCAGTTAAGTTTAGGGAATTTTTGAGGTCAAGGTTAAAGTTAGAGAAAGATCATCTTCATGGTTAAAATACACAAACACTGACTGCTGGTAGACCTCACAATACTTCTGTTTTTGTCACTGTAAATAAACATGTCATTTCAATGAAGAACCAACACTCAACAAACAACATGTATTGTTTGAACGATTGCAAGAGGTTGTTTGTTAGGAAAAACTACAAATTGGTAGTTTTAATAAAGATCTGTTGTTTCTGATAATTGCCATTTGGTCCTCTAATAGCCCTGGAGACTGGTCCTTAGAAAGAGCATCGATTTCTCTCTACAAAGTCAGTCTTTTTTTCATAAGGATTTTGATTCTCAGTAGTTACTTCTCCTCTAATTTGTATCTTAACAGCAATTTTTGAAATTATTGTTCCATAAAGAATACATTAAGGCTTAAAGAGTGACATGTTTGGAGGCGCGTTTGCTTTAATTGATAAATCTCCCCCACACTCAGCCGTGGTAATTGTTGTTTTCTTGCCCCACCTCAGCTCCACCCTGTTTCCTCTTTGTTGCCCACATTTGGATATTCTGGCTCTTGTCATTTGTCACAAGATGATGTCAAGGGTAAACTACAGGCTTCAAAAAGTACAACAGAAACCTACGGGTGAACTCAGAGGCACTATGTCTATGATTTTTTTCCACCTATGACAGATGACAGATGACAGAAATGGCGACCGCTGACACACAGGTGGGCCACAAGACGGATAGAAGAAAAAAGACAAGCTAGGCAAACAGATAATCAACAGAGTTTTGCAGACAAATTCTCAAGCTCTCTCCCTCTATCTCACCACACAGATCTTCCCAACAGTGGCACAGCAGCTAATGAGAATGCTGGTCTCAACTAATAGCATAATCCTCACATCAATGCAGGGTTTTAATTGACTGCTTTTTGCCAGAGCAGCAAGAACATAAATGCAAAGAGAGCTCCACCATTGCTAGATATCGCCTCTCTTCTAATTCCGTCTTCACATTATGCTGCTGTCCCCGCTGTGCCAGAATGAAAACCAGCAATCATCAGATGTTACACATTTTACATTTCAATTCCCAGAATTGAAAACAGATGAAACAATGTGAGACTGCCCCGCCTCTACCCACCCCAAACTCCCTCCATGGGGAGAAAGAGTTATTCAGTGAGACAGGTTCATTCATCTGGACCAAGTAGCGCTGTTCTAAATCTGTCTACAGATAGAGACGAAGAATAAAAGGATTTCAACAGATTATTGGCATGCTCTGCATCTGTGCGGCACTCACCAGCTGTTGCGAATCTCTCAAAATGACTGTATAGTAGATCTCTCAGGCACTGAATTATACTGACATAACTTCAGGGAGGACAGATAAAGGATGTGAGAGTGTGAGTACAGTCTTTGCTTACATGTGCGTACCTGCATGTGTGTGTGGGTGTGTGTCAGGAGAGCCATGCTCCTTGTGAGCAAATGGTTCATCTTCTTCGCTGGAGGAAACAGTTGGTTTAAAATATCACTTTTGTCAGGAGGGGAAAACGAGGATAGAAATGTACTCAACAGCGTCTGCTTCTGGTCTCTTTACTGAGCCAGAGGCCTGGCCACGAAAACACAGAGGCAACAAAGTATTACGGTCATTTTTCTTGAGTTGCATAGTTCCAATATTTCACACACTGACCAGTGTCCCAAAATCCAACCAAAATCTCTTCATTACAGTTTGAGTATATGTGTGTTTAAGAACAGCTCTAAATGCCCCCATGTAAACAAAACATTTCAAGACCTTCCGAACACACTAAATAATTAAAAATATTCACTAAAATATTTTTAAAAAGGAAAAAAAAAACATTCCACAATTACCCCAAGTGTTGATTCCCATTTATAGTGACGGCCACTCATTTCCATTACAATATCCAGGCAACAAATAAGGAAAATAATTTTCACCACTATCACGATTAGACAGGTTTATCAACTGGGAATATGCGCATGTCTGATACACCAAGGACAATCAAACATCCTTGTATATGCATAGGTTTTCTTTGTGCTGTGCTGGCTGCTTTTCATTCATTTAAAAAAAACCTTTCAAAATGACAACAATTTTGCTAAACCCATAACATCAAACACATACATAAAATGCCAATTAGACTTCCCATCTAAACACCAACTGAGCACAAACAACTTGGTGTCAATTCTACCCATGTTAACATGAGCCATAATACGTGATTCAACAAGGCAGCTTCGGGGATAAGAAACTGATCAACCCAAGCAACTAATTAGAGCGACAAAGAGACATGCTCAGTGTAAACGCTATATGAAAAATACTGTACACACTAATTAATGCTTCATAAATATCACAAAGATGGTTGTATGAAAAAAATAACTTTACCAGCATTGACATTAGCTCTTTATGAGAAAAATGTTTCTTGATGAATCCAGATTTATATTCCTTAGGAAGCTCTGTTGCGGTCTATCAATGTGATGTGATTAAGTTTTGTGTTAATGCTGGAAGTTTAGAGTGACCGTAATCCTAAAACAATGACCTCTTAAATGAAACTTGTTACAAGGACAGCTAGGGTACGGCTTAGCACGCTTTGACCATTCTGGCAGAAACATTCTTAACCTTCTTGCTCTCCTTCTGAGGTACCCACACAGTCTCAATTAGTCACGAGGTTCCTTTTTTGTTAAGATGTCAAGACACATGTCACGATGTAACACAAGACTGTTTTGTCAATATTGCTTAAATAGAACTGGGTAATGCTGGAAATCTTCAACATCCTTTATTTGTTTGAACACACAGAAATAAACTGCGGGTGATCATAACCTCATAGTGTCTCTGCCAACACACCTCTGCTGGTGACTGAAAACTGTGAAGGGTCTTTATCATCCAATCAATGTGGTACATTTTTGGTCTTGGCAATGAGATGCAGAGTTTAGAAAACTCTTGTCATGTGAAAGTATTTTACATCCCTCCCGAATCATATGGTGTTTTGATTTCCCACTGACTCCACATTTTTTGCTAACTGAAGGCCATACTTGGCTGTTGGAGGCATCCTCTGCAAAAGCTAATATTAACCTTAGCTTCTGAAAAATGTTGTTGCTTTTATCAGTTTACTGGTGTTTTTGGATATAATTTAAATGAGGACTCTGTCCAACTTTAATAAAACCAGCTAAATATTTGTTCTGACTTTGACATGCTTGCTAGATGCCAACTTTTGCCAGCTAGTACCACAGGACTAACAATGTCAAACAATAAAATACACACAAAAAAAACCAAACAAACAAAAAAAAGACAGAATTTGATTGGTCAAGTGCATTCATTCATATTATCTGCATTTAAAGATACGTCAACCAAACTCACCCTTGTATGCCACCTCAAAATTTTACTTTTCCATCTTTAGATGGACAAAATATTGAAGTGAAGGTCTTATACAGAAACACATTGGAGAGATGCACAATTTCCCCAAGTTTCCTAACAGTCAAACAAGTAATGATAATCATCGCAGTAATGTGCAATAACATGTTGCACACCAGTGGTAGATGCATCGATTCTCTGTGTTTCATCAAAATTCACTGAGTGGGGTTTGAATCATCAGTGGACAGACAATGAAGCAACCAAACAGAAAGTTCACTAAATATTCATCCCAGTAAAAACTGCTACTCAAACACATCAATACACAACAAACAACAACATTTAAATAACCCTGATGACAATGGTACTTCTATGCAACCAGTATCTTTACAATATTCTGAGACTAATACAATGCAAGTGAGCAACTCTGTGGCCTCAAGTGCCAGAAATTTCCCACAAGCACTCTACATGATCACTATTTGACAAATTAATTATGTCAAATGTACAAAGCAAACAACTGTTTGAGTATTCAGGATCTCCTCCTCCTCATCAACTACACTGACAGTAAGGACATGTGAGTGATTATATAACAGGACAGACCAACAGTACACATTAGCCAGGTCACAAACTCTGGTCCCTGATTACACATTATTATGTCTCCCCACTCTTGTTGACAGATGTGCTTTGCACTACAATAGCATCTACTACATTCATCCAAACAGAGCACTTTAAACCCTCTGTGGTGCATAATTTGTAAAAAAAAAACAAAAAAACAAAACACATAATAACATCTCCTGTTCTGTATATTGTTACTAATCTCATTTTGACTCCCAGATTAATGTGAACTTTGCAAATAGGACTTGCTTTTTTTGCTTTGTTTTTGAGATCCACTTTTCTTTCGCATTTTCCAACTCTGATTGAAAAGAGACATTTATCTCCCTTCACAAAGTATGTTGTTCATTTGGAGTTGGAGAGAATAGCGTTCTGACGCCATACAAATCAAACAGTGTGCATTTGTTTGCCAGACACTAAATGGGAAAAGTTATGCTGTAGAAAATGTCTCTTCCCTGCAACAGTGCAAGAGATAAAGACTTTCCAGCTACTTCGGTATCTTTTGCCCTCAGGGTGATGCTCATTTTTTCCACCTACCTGTCTGGGTAAAAAAGCAGTTTTGCAAGGTGATATCATACTTGCTATCAGTTCTCGAAAATTATATGTCACTCTAACTTATCCCGATATGTTTCTATGGAGAAGACTGTCAGGTAGTACGAGTACCCCGACTAGTGACAGTGCAGTTAAATGCTCCTCCTGTACTCAGGAGGTTCTGTGTTCTCTGGAAGGGAGACAAGTACTATACAGATGAGAGGTTGTTTCCTCTTTTACAGTGACAATGTCTGCAGGATGAGATGCTAGTGGGTGCTTTTAATTGGGTGAATTTGAAGACATGCAGTGTGTGCATGTGTGTATATTTATGTTTGATTGCTGGGGTATCATCAAATTGCAGTCTGCTCATAGTTGCACTTGAACTAAAACATCTTTACTTAGTCCACAGACACATACGGTAATTGACATTAAGCGTGTTTCTTGGAGTTTTGTAGCCGGGGTTAATCCTTGGGCACGAACTCCGAGCATTATCAGAAAGCTATTGTCACTTGTCCAATGCTGATACAGTGGCAATACAATAGTTCAAAGGTCAGTAAAGGACTGGGGGAATAATTAAGGGTTATGCCACAAAATTCTAGTCTTAACAACCTCCTCAGACAAGTTGACCTTGGCTCTCTAGCCTTAATGAGCAGAGGGATCCAGCAAAAAAAGAACAAAATCATTATGGGGAAAATGAAGTCTTTCTTAAAATACTCTAGCTAGCTGCTTCACAAGTCCCAGCCTCCCTCTATTCTCAACTCTCGTGGCGTTTTTTTCTTTCTATTTCTCTCCATTCTGTCTCCTGTCTGTGCGTCTACAGCTCTCAGGACTCCGTGAGCTAACACGCGATAAAGAAACATTCTGGATGGGAATTCTGAAGGCGTTGACCACTGACCAGATGTTTCCTTGGAAGGCAATGTGAGAGGCTTTATCTATCAAGTGCAGGCATGTGTTTATGTCTGATATTGGAAGGGTTAGGGCCGCTTTAAATGTTCAATTAACATTAAAATGTGCCTATGACATAATGCCAAGCACAAAGAGGTAGAGCACAAAAGCACCCAAATTGCTCTGGGAATTACAGCTCGAAAAAAAAGACTCTAGTATAATTTTGTCTTGATGTTTGTGTTGGGTGAGACTGCTTACTATTCAGTTTGAGGCTGTATTGATTATTGGAGTAATCACAGGCTGAGGCTATATGAGAGAGGAACAAATATGAAGACATTTTAAAATCAGCTTTGTTTATGTGCATTGTTTTCTTCTTCCAACTTGTGTGCGATGGTGAATACCAGTTAGATGCAGAATGCAATCTCCTTTGCTTTCACTGCAATCCCAAAATCACTTCATCTGTATGAGATTGAAAAAGTGGGGAATACCAGGCCTCCTCCTTTCTCAAGTTTACTTCTAATGGTATAGTAATAACTTCCCAGCTCCCTAAAGTTATTACATTCTTTATTTTCTTTGCAATGACAAAAGGACCCAATGAGATGAAAAAATATAAGCCCTTCCTTGTTTTGTCATTGTCAGTGATATGTTTGTCAGCTCTAAGACAAGCGATAAAATGATGACTGTATTTTCATCCTGGTATCAGAAAGATGACTACCACCGCATGGATGGCTACCACCGAAGACTTTTGACATCCTTGTTGGGTTGGCAGAAAAACCAGCTCAGTGCAGGATCCAGCTGACCAGCTGTTTTGCCTGTGAAGCTGAACAATATACAGTAAAGATATTTGTGATTAAACAGTAAAGACAATGGTAGCCCAACCACCAAAACTATAAACTTCTAAAGGACTGGAAGCTGCTATCACTCCTACATTGATTGACAGGTCTAACAAGCGCTAGGACAACAAAGAAATCTAAACTAAAAGGAAGTTATTTATGATTTCTAATGATGTAAAAGTTGTGTTTACATTAGTAATGTGTGTTAAAGTTTGTATAGTTAGTATATTTTCAATTATGACCAGTTAAGAGATACATAAAATGCTTATTTTCCCTCCATGAGTCAAACAAGCACCAGCGGGTGCTACGTGTTACTCAAATGAATCCCATTGAATGAAGAAAATTGTATATTTTTCTACTTAGAGTTACTGTTGTTGTCATTTTTATGAGTTATTAATCCATTTTCCTCCTTTGACAGTGTATCTTGTTCTCAGATGATCCATTTTGTTCACAACAAACTCGTACGTCCATTTAAGTGCTGTTCTACTACCGTACTTTACTTTCCTATTTCCTGCCTTTCTCAAAGCTACAAGCTACAGCACTCTGCTGCTAAAAATGTGCCAAAAGCTTTGGTAGGTAATGATGCACAGCCATTTGAGGTTGTCTGTCACCCCAGATCACCCCTGGTGGGAGTCGGCAAATGTTGGACAGCTAATTTGGCTTGTACAGTCTCCATCACTGGCAGGCACTGGGTGTAGACAAAGCTTTCCAATCATGAGAACAATTTAAACTTTCTTATTTTAAAAACTGAGCCATTAAAGTGTTTTCCTTTAGAGCAATTTTAGTTGCCCCTCATCTAAGTTTTCTTATTGTTTCCTTAGTTTTGACAGTGATATGAGAAGGAGGAATACATGGCTGCTAGACTGTAATTGTGAAAGATTTTAATTATTTGTTCATTTCACTGCTATTATATTGCTGTATTGTCTGAATGTCGCGTTTCTTCAAGGCTTTGTTTTGACATGTTAAGATTCACAAGTCTCACAGAGTGAAAATGTCAAAACAAGCTTTTTAAACAACTCATTTTTGGCTCAGATTGCACCTGGTGGGGTTAATTATACACACTTGTTGAAATGGATTTTACAGAGTAGTTTCAGCAACTTTCAGAAATTTTGGCAAGGTGAAAAATTCATTAAATAATCTTCCCAGCCGTATGAAGATGTACAAATCCTATGTGTGATGAGCTCAGCTTGAAATGGGATGCAATGTACCTGCTTCTACAGCCTTCACAGTGATATTGTGCCAGCCTGCAGTCTCTCGGTCCAAAATCTTGCCCAGTGTGATGGCACCAGAATCAGGATCGATATGGAAGATCACCTCCTGGTCTGTGGTCCGATCGATGGAGAACCTGTAACAAAAAAATAATATATAGATGTTGAGAAAGAGAAGCAGTAAGTGAGAGCGAGGCGAGAGAGTTAATACTTATGCAGAAATGTCAATTGTTAAGTAATTTAATTAAGGTATTTTTTTCTTAAGAGCTTAACAAGTACTTGAAGTTGACTTTGGGCTACACTGAATAATAACAACTTATACAGAAGGGACCAGGGTTAAAGACATTTTATTTTAAAGTAATTTTGAGACTTGTCGCAGATTCTGTGACCCTAATAACACTGTCCCTTAACTGCAAGTGGCTATATAGTGACTCTGTCTTTGTCTATTCAGAGTAAGAAAATAAACATTAAATTTTCATTGTGCAAAAAACCACAAATGCATCTTTCCCTCTTTGGGGTACTTGATGCTCTGAAAAGATTGGTGAGTCAACAAAAATCTGCTGAAAGGTTTCTTTGTTCTTAGTTCCTCTCCCCTACCACACACACACATACACAAACACAAACAGCTGGCTGCCCACATAAACCATAATAAAGTACCATGGGCATTATAAGCACATGCCAGTCAGCATTCTTCCAGGTCTCATGAGAATGATGGTCACATGTTGTAGATATATAACATAATGTCAAAAGAACCATATGCTAAACTAATGTGGTATAGAGAACAACAAATGGATTAAATAGGTTTCTGATCACGCATTCATTTATAAAATAGAGTGTGTGCAGAATTGCATTTGCGTTGGTATTTAATTCATGTCACCGAATGTCCATAAATGAAACTGATTCTGATTATTAACTCCAGGAGAACCAATATTTCTTCTACTGTTAATTAGCCATTATGTAAGTAGATTTGGATAGAATGACCTCAAGATAACCTAGGTTTGAAATGAGATGTTGCCTGTTCACATGAATATCGACTCTTGCATTTCAAACAAAACCATGGCCAGTGAACCACTCAGTGTTTAAAATACTGAACTGAGGTTACACACTTCCACACACACACACACACACACAATCATACGGCCTACATGTGCTTTCATGTACTGTATTTGTCAGTATACAGCTCTGTTACATCTAACATTAACATGCAGTGATTTGATTTGGCTGGATTACATTTTAACCTGCCATTGGCATTTGCCTCCAGTATAAACATAAAAATTTGATTGATTTGACTTCACCCTCCTTACAAAACCTCAAATGGTGCAGCACAATATCTCGCTGAATCTTTCTTTTTTTTCTTAGAAATTAGCCTCTTAGAAGTTTTTGTCTATCCTTGTCTCCCGACACACCTACCATGACTATTAATCAAAAGAAAACAAAAAATGAACCTTTGGATTCCAGCACATGTCAGTTTTTGTGGGATGGGAGTCAGGGGACATCATCACCATGTTTTTAGTCCCAACAATCCCTTTGCACTCCATCAGAATCAAAACCCCCTTTGTTTCCAACCTAGTCTTTCTGCATTACAAAACAAAAACTTGACTGCTGCACACATGGTTTTTCCGCATCTCCATCATACAGGCAAAGTAGTGTTTATTTTCTTTAAACTAGACAATAATTGTTTTATGTCATTTGTTTTGTATAAGAGCATTTTTGACAAGTGCATCTAAGCAGTCTGCCAGCTGTTTCATAACCCAGTTGAATCCTTGTGACACTGCAGCACTGCAACATGGGAAGCCATTCCACAATCCCACTATCATGCGCTCACTGCATCCTGCATGTAGTGTATATTACTTTACCATTGTAGATACATTTTTATTAGAGCAAAATTTCTACTATGAAAAATGTGACTTTGAAGAACTAAAATGCACTACCTACAACAGATACATTGGTAGCTGATGAACTTAAGGGAAAAATCTTTTTTTTTTCCAATTCCTCTTGACAATGGAGTGAAATCCCAAGCAAACGGTGAACGGTGGGACTTGTACAATGGATGAAGCTATACTGTATGGCTCTTTTTTTTTCTCTCAGATCACTATGTGTGATAAAAACAATATCATCCGGTAATCTTCTGTACCAAGATCTGTGGTTTATATGTCCTCAGAAGAGCAATTGCAGTGTGAGAGGTGAATGTAGATAAGGACTAAGACAGTCTCACTGACAGAGTATACACCGACACATGCAGTGCCTGTGCAAATTACCCCGATTAAAAATGCATGAGGCTCAGAGTTCCAGGTGTAATAAAGTAAAACACAATGGCAGCGCTGTCGTTCACCAGCATCTTGGCAGCCTGGAGCTGCAAGTGTATGACACGTGTGTAAGCATACACGAATGTGTGTGTGTTTATGCGTGTGCATGTGTTTGAGTAAGTGAATGAGTGAGTGTGTGAAAGGGAGGGAGAGTGGTTGGCCAGGAGCCACCTACTGTAAGCGAGCTCATGGCCTCTGGCATTACGCAAGACACCCTCTTTGACCTCTGCATAACCATACAGATGAGGTTTTAGTGCAAAATATGCATGCACTGTGGATCTGATCAGCAAGACCACCTTTTATTGGTCAGAGATTCATTCTGCCACAATAAACATAAAAACAACAACATAAAAATTAGGTACTTACTGTCATGCAAAACTTGCTTTGTAATGCTGTTATTCATATTTAGCAGTAAACTTTCCACAGTGATATTTCATTGCCAATGTTTTGGTTGATATATTTTATCAAGCTACCTACAGTTGCGAAAAGCAGTTGTGTACCTACAGTATCTAAGTACTGTTTTAATCTTACCTCTACATTTTCATCTATATTTTATATGTCAAATTTTAACACATTTTTCAAAGATTTTCATTTATAATTAATTTAATATTATTATCAAATCAAATCAGTACAACCTCAGTACTATTGGGTCAGAAACAATTCTCTCCTTTAAAGCTCCAGTCCACTCTGTCCATTATATTTTAAGTAGTAGTAGTATGCATTCCAATGTGGGTTATGATTGTGTTGTTGTATATACCAATCAGGGTTTGGTATTATAAAACCAACAGAGACCTAAGTAAACTTCATCACTCTAAGCAAGAGTTTACATGTAACTCGTGAGCAAAAGTTAGCCATAACGTTTTTTCTGACACAACAAGGAGCTTAAGTCTGATATGCATTCTACCATTTTCAACACTATAATGCTTTTTTTTTCTTTTTCGTGAAGTTGGCATTAGATTTCTTGCTGTACCTGACAGGTTTATTCTTCACATCTGGATCCCTGGCAGTGACAATGCCAACCAACGCTCCTACTTTGGCATCCTCCTGCACTTCCATAATAGCGCCCTCTGCTGGTTGAAAGATGGGTGGCTCATCTATGTCTGACACGCTGACCCGGACAATGGTCTGGTCTCGGAAGGAACCCAGGTCCACGAAGCGAGGGTCAACATGCTTATTTACTGCCTCCACCACAACATTGTGTGTGCGCTTGCTCTCAAAGTCCAGCGACTGAAAGAAAAACAAGATTCTGTTTCATTCTGTTTCAAGAATTGTTTCATTCTACAATAAGCTTTTTAAGGTGACACCATGCTCAGTACTGACACTGATGGCCAGAAGCTATATTGCAACAATAGTAATGAATGAGAATAGACTGTTGCAATATCGATTCCAGCCACCAGTGGCAGCACTGAACCAATGCATCAGTGTACACGTATCCCTTCTTGTTCGACTTGATGGTTTCTTTCAAGTTATTGTTGTGTCTGCTGCACCAGCTAACCACTAGGTCATCACCAGTGGTCGGTAGAATGATAAAGATTGTCACATTGTTGACAGTCCATTGAACCAAAACACTGCTGCTGCTGAATGTCACATGTTCAGTCTGCCATTAGGCCCCATTCACAACACCAATGTGTCACTTAGGAGAAACACTTTTCAAATCTTTGTATTTCAATGAAAAGATATTACTGCTAGCATTCTGCATTTTTTCTTCTTGTCATAGAGTGCAAGGTGAAAATAAGTTGAAAACAGTTCAACTTTTGAAGAGACACAGCACTGACAGCACTTCTCAAGCCTCAGTGGCCAACCAATGATCATTAATCATCAAAGACCAATCATCTCTTTTTCTCCGCAGTTTGAGTTTCTCTGTCTGAACAGGGCCTAAGAGCTGTTCAGCTTACTGAGTAGAAAGACTTAGCTGCTAGGCACAAACCATATTAACTTTAGCAAAAGAAAGCTTAACCGTTTTTGTTGAATGCTAACCAGCAAAGGCCCAGTCACTTTTCATGGGATTTTGAGAGCTAGAGATAGCACGAAGTAGCCACCTCTTGATTTTCATTTATAATAAAAACACATACAAAATTGTGTTTGTAGATTTGTAGCACAAGTACAAAATAATTCTTATCTAGCTCATTTAGCTCGTTAGTGTCATGCTGTGGTGGAAAGAGAGACTGACTCACCAAAAATTGTTTGCAATGAAAAGTGGGTATTTAATCTGAGTTTTTCAAGTCAAAATTAAGTGTATTTGTATAATTTTTTTCTATACTGGTAAAAATCAATATTGGCTTAACAAACAACATTCACAGTTTTCCTTTTTTTTACTGTACCTTCTTGATGGAGACAACAGCTTCCTGTGTCTCAACATCAGTAGTGACCTTGAAGAGCTCCCCTCCCTCTTTGATCAGGTAGCTCATGTCTGTGTTCTCGCCCATGTCTGCATCCGTGGCAATGACGCGTCCAACTGGTGTCCCCACGGCCACTCCCTCTGACACCGAAAACTGGTACATTTCTGATGTATGGAGTAGGTGGCCGAAGGTGGAAATTGTATGGGTGGATAAAACAAGGAGAGTTAGGTTTAGCAAAGCAACAGAGGGATGAGGAAGTGACAAAAACAGTGTAGGTATAGAAAACACCACAAAAGAAGAAGGATGAGAGAGAAAGGCAACATGGAGAAGAAGAGGAAAAATACCAGTGGAGGTAGGATGAGGAAAGATAGAAGGATGGCCATAGGTGGAAAAAAGAAGGTGGGAAATGGGGATATTGGTAGAAGAGATGGATAGGGAATAGAAACAGAAAAGTGGGAGGAGGAAGGGATGAGAGAATAACAAAGATAAAGAAGGTAAAGAGTGGAAGAGACAGGTAATGGAAAAATGAAGTTGGGAAGGGATGATAATGAAAAAAACAGCAACAAATAGACTTCAGTTAATGTCAGTGTGATCATTGCATTCACATAAAAGGAAGTGTAGAAAATAATTTATCTTTTGTCCATACATAACAATTTCCTGCATCTGAATAAAGCAATGTTTTGCTAGCACTACATTAACAGTTGACACTAGCCATAATAATAATAATAATAATAATAATAATAAAGCATGTATTGTATTAAGTGAGTGGTGTGCATGATCAAGTATTATGATAATTTATATATTTGTGTCAAAACTCATGTCAAAATGTATACGATCTGCCAGAGACAATTATGAAGAAGATAAAAAGAGGAGATAAAACTTTGTTCCCAAGAGGGAAATTATGTGAAAACATCCTTAGTCCTTATACTGTATATACAGTATGTCATCCTCCTTTGCATCTTATTTATGAAGCTGCTTTCCAAACTTTATCTATTCCTCATACTATACAGTGGAGACACTCCAATCCTGCAGGGTTTATCCCTCTGACTGGGTAAATATGATTTACTGAGATGAAAAAAGGATTTATACAGGAAAAAGAAAAGATGTGTGGAGACATATCAAATACAATCAACTAGGCTGTCAGATGGTGTTCCTCCAGCTGTAACAAAAGTAATAGTGTTATGGTTTAACTCGAAAAAACATTGCAGAATACAGAGTCTAAATAAAAGTAAGAGCGGGAAGTACTATTTTTTTTCATAAAACTAATTATTATTCAGTTAGGAGTAGCATTTAGCATGAGAAATATGTCTGTAGTTGGGAAGAACACCACACATAGGTGAAATATGACTTTTAATTTCAATACACCCACTTTGTATTGTGCTACATGTACTTTTGTTGGTGCAATATGTCAAAAAATAAACCAGACTCTTTCAGTGTTGGCTTCAAAAAAGGCTATCTTTCTACTGAAATACGTGTTTGTGTGGTGAGGTGAGATAGATTGCCTTTTTAGCTGAATGTTTTAACTTTACCTGTTGTGCATGCGTGCACTGAAAGCCATTTAGCCCAAAACCCACCTCACCATCATAAATCCATAACAATTCAATGAGGGAACAATCAGCCATATTGATTCAGTCCTCTCTTAAGCCTCGCTTAAAAAAAATGATCAAACCTGCAGTGGAACGCATCAGTTCTCCACATTTGATAAACTACTTTGTCATGGGCTGAAGGTTTGATTGGCACATAAATTGAAGTTAGGTGATTTTCTCAGACAACATGCAGGCCATTGAGTATGGTCACTGATACTGCCATTGCTTATTGGTGTCAATGGCCCGCAGGTTGCAAACTATATTGTGCGTCTTTTATCATCTTCTCAGTGTTTCTATGTCTTGGCTTTCACTTTCCTCATTATTTTTCCTCCCTCTCCTCCTGTGTCTCACCATCTCTTTCTCTGTCTAAAGTAAGCTAATGCACGGGAGACACTCACTCTGTGGGAAGCGCGGTGGGTTGTCATTAACGTCTGTGATCACTATGGTCACCGTGGTGGAGCCGGAGAGACCACCCATTTGTCCTGCCATGTCTGTTGCCTTGACGACCAACTCGTAACGATCCTGCGTCTCACGGTCCAAATCTGCCACTGCTGTCATGATGATCCCTAACGATTGAAGGATGGAGGGGAGGTTGAAGGAGAGAGACAGAGGGATGAAGAGAGAGTGAGAGTGGGGAAGAGTAGGAGTAGTAAGTGAGGCCAATGGAAAGGTTACATTAGTGTTTAGCAGTTATGCAACAACCAACTATATTTCCCCTCATAGTTTGAATATAAACTTCTGCTAAGCACTGTATTATGGAGACACAAGTGCAGCACATTCCATTTCACCTCCTCAGACTGGCTGGATGGAAGAGATTGTGTCATATTTGCTCCTCTGCACATACACCATTTTATGGCTCAGCTGTATTAAAATGAATAATATATAGGGGCAGAATGAAGGGATGCCTCAGCCACCCTCAACAGCATTACAACTCCTCCATGATGGGTAAGACTGAAATCAAACCTGAGAAATGGATTTCAAAAGCGCAAGCAAGGGACATAGAGAAAGTGATATAATGTAGAGAGTGAGTTTGAAGGCACACAGAGAGCTTCAGTGGCTTAATTTACTCCGGGGTGCACATTCTGTTGCATTTTAACAGAGTCAGTGGTCAGTTAAAAACAGGTCGTTGACTGAGTTAAAACATGCCAGTCTTCCAATTTAAAGAACTATTATAAAATGTAAAAGCGGGAACAACCTAATTTCAACTGAAGATCAGCAGAACAAGAAAGAACTGACAAAACATTGTGGTAACCATGACAAACATTTGTGGAAACAAATCTGGTCAGCTTACTATGGCCAAATGCAGAGAGCCTGATCAATGCTAGTGAAGGGTTATGTTAGATATTCTGATGTACAGTGCTGTGAAAAAGAATTCCTCCCCAGGGGCAATAAAGTCTAACTAACTAACTAGATGTCACTTCGGACAATAATGTCTTGTCGCTGTTGGAGTGGGAGTATATGACATTTTCTTTGTGAAGTTTACATAAAAACGATATTTGGATGCTCAAAAAGCCAGTACTGTGGTCTCTCTTTTTATTCTATATCTGTCTCCCTTGTGCTCTCACAAAATAGCACATGGTCCATCTTGGTTGGCACATCTCTTCCTTATTGGCCCAGCAGCAGCAACATCAGTAGCTGGCTGGTTTACTGTGCAGTAGTAATATAATTCCACTTTACCCCTTGGGATTTCCACATCAGAATCTATTGATGCATTTCCTGGGCTTGGTGTGCTGTCTCACTCCCAAAGGTTTGCATTGTGCTGGGTACACAACTCACTGATTCCAGTCACATTTAGCCCTGGGCCATGTTCTGTGAGTAGTCAAAATACAGTACATGCAGCACTGGAGTTAAGGAGGGAGGCAGATGACATGCTCCTCTTTCATCTACCAAAGACCAGAGGGGATGCATCTAAATTAGGGCTGTCAAAAGTAAAGCCCCAATCCGCAACTAGTATACAGTACCATTGCTCCAACATCACGGTAGAGACTACATGGTCTGTATTCATGAATGCAGTCAGTTAAGTCTATGCAGTCCATCTTCCAATGCATATCACGTAGCCTTAACATTAACCAATTTAACAGAGTAATAGGACTGTGTATACCAACTGTGAAATAGTGTCTCAGCATGGTAATGCATTACATTAATATAAAATAAATGATGATGTTCCAATCATTTTTTTTTACTCACATCAATTGCATTTCTGTTTTCATCTCACTAGGCAATGGAAATCTAATTCTAATGTCTATCTACGAAACGAGCTGTTCTGTCATTTGGCCCTTCATAGCTAATATAAGATTTGAAAAGAAGTAGTTTTGCCAGGCTAAGGTGTCAGCTTGCCTCACGCGACTGTCAAATGGCCATTCCCTCTGCCGCTGTGTGTGCTCTGTTTCAGCAACCAATGATCTGTACATATTGCTGCACTCAAGTTTTCACGGGAGGTGCCATTGAACTCTTACAGTGTAGTAAGCGCTGTGGACAAATCTACAGCCAGCACATAGAACTGCCACCTGTGGTGTGGACAAAATCAGGAAAAGTGGCACATCTCTATGTCTACACTTTCAACCACTACATTCATTTACAGAACCCATGTTGTGGGGGTTTTTTGTACTTGCTTCATTGTTCTTTTTGTCTTGAAATATAGAGTCAAAATGCCAATCATAAACAAGGAACAATGCACAGTCGACACAACTGCAGATCACAGTTTTTTTCCATTTAGAGAAGTACACAGCAGTTCCTTGCAGAGAACACACACAAGCACAAAAAGCATTCAGAGGCCCTAAAGGCAGACTCAGTGGTACCCCATGCCACTGTACATTGCACTTCATATTGTGTGTTATGGATATTGTTTTAATTATTGTTATTATTCTGTGAGTAAAATCTACTTACACAAACCTAAGGTAATTGTAGGTCCCACATAGGTCAGTCATTTTTTCATAAACCACTGAAGTTGACATCAAGTACTGTATTTCTGAATGAAACATGCAGGGGTATATATTTTTAGTCTATCGTTAAATTATAACAGTAATAGAATAATCCAATAGATTAACAGAATAGTAAAGTATATAATTATATCAAATGTGTAGGTACTGCTCTTTAAAATTATTATTTTTGTAGTTTCCTATGTAACAATGGTATCATGATCTACTTTCAAATGAAAAAAGGAAATGTCCCTTACAGTGTATGGTTCAGTCCTTTTAAAATCACCCCTTTGACTCAGATACTCAAAAACACCTACAGACAATTCCAGCATGACCAAAGCGACAGAAAAAAACACAGTGACTTGCTGTTCAGTTTGTTGTCAGGGTGAGTGAGAGTGATATTAATGAGACAGATTTCACAGCTGTTCTGTCTTCTCTTCATTTTGACCTTCTTGACTCGCACCTATTAGGCTGGCCTGTCTGCCTAGAAAATGGGGAAAAGGGGTGGGTGGAATCGGGGTCGTGAGACAGAAGCTGGAATGAACCATCCAGTCTCCTGGCTAGTCCCACCAAGGTAGAGCCATTTATCATCCACGCTCCCAGGCTGACCAAATCAAAGTGGTGGAGACCAAAAAAGGAATCATTAAAACTTCAGTGCTTTTCCCTAGAGGGGCATTCGAAGGCAACACTGATGCTAAGCTACTCCTGAAAGACTGTGGGTCAGACCATATCACTCCTATAAGCCCCAGAACAGTTGGGGAATCCATTATATAACTGGGGGAGATTCTTCATCGGGTAAAACTGGATCTAGTGGAAATAAAACCCAGGACTCTGATATAAATGCTAGGTGATTATTCAGACAAATTTGCTCTTCTTTGATCTTTAGCACTAGTGGGGCAAAAAATGTTACCTTTTTAGGCTTTACTGTGCTTGACTGATGTACACCAGCAGAGTCTAAACTAAAGTCCAAACTAAATCAATATATATATACAATTTTTTTTTCTCGCATTGAATGTCCAGGTAATATGTGCTGATTATGTTGCCTGTTTCTTACATATACAAAATAAGGTCTTAAAAAATCATCTTGAAGGTGGCACTAAACACTATGTTGAGCCAAGCAATTTATGCCATATGGCATTTTGAGTGTTTGCTAAAAGGAGCCAGTAGTTATTGGCTAAAACCTTATGAAGTTGCTTGTTTTTAGCTGACTGATTTGATGTTTTTGGCGACAAAGATTGATTGATCTGGGAATTCTGGTCTCTGGGCTTGCTTAAGGTATTATAGAAAAAAAAGAAGGAGCACAAGAAAATCTTGGTGTAGGGTGTGCTGAATGTGTGTGGTCTTTATCATTTTTACCTGTGTGTCTGTCAACAGTGAAAAACCTTTCTCCATCCAGTACGCTGTACACCACTCTGGCACTGCTGCCGTATGTAGGGTCGTCAGCATCTGATGCAGTAACCTTCATAACGGACGTTCCTGTTGAAAAGAGACAACATAATTTAAAAAAAAAGAGATTAAAAACTTCTGAGCCAGAAGGCCACTAGGGTAACTTTAGAGAAGTGCTGGAATGTAGTTAAGTTAGTGTACTGTACACTGTAGATGGAATGGCAGATGTGGGGATGTGGGTGTTTTCTTTGCTTGTGTGCGTGTGTAAAACTCCTGTACGTCTATCTTTGTGAGGACCAATATGGGTTTCAGACCTTGAGAGTGAGGACATTTGTACAAAAGTAGGATATTTGCACATTTGTGCACACACCTATGTGTGTTCATGCATACTTGTCTGTGATTATACTTGGGAGAGGGAGGTTAATGCATTTGGGTAACACTACACCAGGTACCTATTTCATCTCTATGCACATAATTTTCCAAACAAATTTGTGGATGTTTCAAATTACCTTTTCACTACACCAATGCTCAGAGTTGTTTTGCCTCTCACTGGCACAGAAGTTGCACTCAGAGATAAAAGGAAACATGGATTCATAAAGTCAACATTATATCTTCAAAGGCTGTTAGAAGCTCAAAAAATTTAAAACAAACAATTACTTGTGATTACCGGCACTTAGGCATAGAATAGAGTCATTTCTACATGAAGCCTTAAAATTGGGATTTGTGGAGCAACAGTGTTTAAGTCATTATTTCCCACTTAGTGTAGTATATTTGTCAACAATGTGCATATACAGGCCTCTGGCAGGAAATACACTGGTGCATCTCTCTATTTAGTCACACAATTTAGTCAAAGCTCAGCTTTAAGCCTATAAAACTTTAAGGTTCTTCATTTTTAGGTTAAGACCACCGTATACCATTGCCCTTTAGCATGTGAGGACATTTTTCTTCTTTCTATAAATAATTTCACCTACAAGAAGAAGAAAATAAAAAGGGAGACATTCCTGGGTGCCATAGGTCCTCAAGGACAAGGAGTCAGTCTTTGTCTCCATCCCTCTGGCCAATGTTATGGGTAATTACTGACAGCTGGTGTTGTCCACCAAAGGTCATCGCTGTAGCCTTTCTCAGAGCCCTGTCATGCTACTGTCCAGCCACATAATGGCCGTATGCTAATGATGCTAATTAGCGGGAAGTGTCAGAGCACTGTTTGTTTCCTGTCATCCAACGGAGCTCCTGAGGGGGAAAGAGGGAGGGAGAGGCCAGTGGATTATCATTAAAGTCACCCAGCCATTAAATCAGACAGCTCAGATCACTATCCTGTTGCTGTCACCTATAGCACTCTTTTGTTCTCCATGTATGTAGATAGGAGGTGGCCGGTTTGCATGGTAACACATAGCTAGCATATGATGCAGCACTCTACCTGTTCCATGATACTAGTGAAACAAATGAGGGTGTGCTATTTTGCAGCTATACTGAACTTCGTGGCAATGTGACAAAGTAGCTCAAAGGTAAAAAATCTTCAGAAACAATTGGTGTGAAAACACAAAAATAGATGGATAGATGGATGGATCAGTGTTTCTCCAGTATGTGCAACACCAAAGAATTGTGAATTCTGGTTCTGTCAACAACCTTGTGTGGTTCTCAGTTAAATCCAGATATATTGAAGCTCCCAGTGCATATTAATTAGAATGGAATGAGCTTTTAATTCATATTCTGAGTCATATCATACAGTGATTACATCCAAATATGAAACAGTACACACCAGCCTGATCCTTAGAAGATCAAGAAATGCTGCGTCCCAGTTGGGGGATGAGTGAGATATCATTCTTATCGTATTGAAAACATAAGGCTATATAGAGGCTAGGCATTTTCATTACTGGCAACAGGCAGGGGTTTGTTAATTCTGTCTACCTGGTTGGCCCTACTGCTGTGGGTCCAACAAAGCCATTTTCATCCATGGGATTACTCCCTTATCTTAATTTTCCCCAGGTAACAATCAGTTTGATGCTCAGTTGTTTCTGGGTACTGGCTGGCAGCAACGTCAGGTGGCTTGGAAGAACTATATAAATGCAAATGATTCTTTATTGTGTTTATATTAAAAAGAGAAGTGAAGCAGTGAGTTTGGCACTTGGGTTCTTATTAAAGCTCTGGCTTGCATCAGTGTTTTCATTGGGAGCAGTCATTACTTACAGTATCTGTTGGCATGGTTGGCATCTCACTTAAGCAGTTTCTACTGTTGATGGACTTGTGGGAATTCAATAAAAATTATTGACTTCCTCATATTCGAATGTAATGCATATTGCAGTAATAGGAGTATGTCTAATGGGGAGAAGCTCCAGATATTCATTAGCTAAAGAGTTGTTTTTCTCTCACCAACTAAAACTTCAATCACAAATTGCTCTCAGATGAGACAGCATGCACTGTAGCAATAATAATTTTAATTACCAAAATATACAGGTTTGTCTCTGTTTATTCCCCCTCATGGGCACATTTGTTTGGGCTGAGTTTGGTTATACAACAAAACTTTCTACATCAGATTCTTCACATATCCATGCAATAACACCACTGATGAAATTAAATGACACAGTCAATTATACCTTGTGTTATTGCTTGCTATTTTAAACTTAAACAGTAGCTAAACGCTCATCAGTAATTTTGCTAACACCTGGTGGTTGATTTCTGAACACAGCCAATCAGGCAAGGTCAAAAGTGCAACTGTCAACAAGAAGTGGTCAATGAAACAATACTTTTCAGCTTGGTTAAGTCAATCTTTAAACATATGCAATCTCCATAATTTTGTCAGAAGTCTGAGCCAACAGTTGAACAAATTCATATTTAGTCACCTCATTTACTCATGCCTTCAATGCCTCTACTTAGGATGACACTAATTTATGTATCCTGCAGATATTTACATTGTTGGTATCACCATCAAAACAGTACTAAAAGAGAAAAGTCAGCATCGTACTAATTTTCATATGCTAATTTTCAAATGTAACACAACTGATTTTCAGTATAACAATGAGATGATGTGACAGCTAATTATAATTTTGCTGTTTCCCTAGCATTCACCAAAGCATTCATGAGAACAACACTGTTTAGCAATGTTTCTCCCAGTGACTTGCCTCAGCATGGAGGACTAGACAGGGTTATAACAATCTTTGCAACTATAATGAGGATATGGCTTTGTTATTCACTTAATTCTCTAGCAGAGCAAAGTGCCTCGGACATAATTGCCGTTGAATGGAAGCTGTTAATTTAACATTATTTACCACTTCTATGTAATAGTTGATATATGTTACAATATGGTAACTCCTTTTTAAGGCACTAAAAATCCCACCAGGTATGTGAGAGCTAATTAAGTTATAACTTAAGTATATAACTGGAGGTTACTGGTAGTTTAGAAGTTATTCCTTTCTATTTATTGATCCGTTTCTTACTGGAACACGTGATATTTCTGACAATACAGTAACATTGTCATTTTGGGAAGAACGTGAAGGAAGTCAAGAACAGTCATTCCAAAATAATAACATACCAATACAGTCTGTGTTGCATGATGATATTTAAGCAGTGTACAATATCCCTTGAAGGATAATGTAAATAATATTCAGATGAAAACTAACCCATCTCTGGTGAAATGGAGTAAGGAATAGGGTTGTTTTTGGGGTGTGGATGATTCGGTGGAGGGTGGGTGACGATGGCTATATAGTAAGATTTATGCATGAGTTTGGTTTAATGGTATCAACACTGGCTGTTGGAATGGCTTCCCACACCATTTCAGCACTCTGGGAGAGATGGTTCAATTACTGCGAGGGGAGCTGGAGGAGTGCACCACGTGTGAGACACTAGACTGACAGCTATTTAAGAGGCAGCCTCGTAAAAGAGATTTGTGCCTATCTCAGCTGGTGCCGTACTGGTGCGAGCTTCAGTGGAGGGGTCTAACGGCTGCAGCACTGAGCGTCTTTGCCGCTCCGACCCGCCTTAATATGCAGGACTGAGTGCTCCCTGCCCGCATTATGGATCATTTAGTAAAGCCATAAAAGCTGAGGTGTTTTCACATGAAAAGTTATTTCTTCACTACTTCTACTGTGATTCATTCCTCTCTCATCCACATAAATGCCCCAGGAGAGAGAGGAGGGGGGAGAGTGAGGGAGAGAAAGGAGGGTGAGAGAGAATGAAGTATAAAGGGGAGAACAATCTGCCATGTCATAAAAGCCAACGGCCTGCTTACATTCATCCTCTTTGAGATCTCTACAAGGATTTAGGGATATTTTTCATCTCTCCTGACAGAGATTGTAAATTGAATCTTTGTTAGCCTTTGAACTTGTGTCTTTTCGGATCACTATTTGTTTTGTAGACAATATTGTGGGCCAGTGTAGCATGTCAACTTTAAATGTTAACCTCATTTTTAAGCATTTGTCTCTAGACAAACAATGACAAAAAGTTATCTCTAGCTCTAGAAGAATGAACATTAAGGTACAGAAACCTTTTTGTGCAGAAAACTTTCTATACTTTAAAAAACAAACAAACAAACAAAAAAACCAAACCACATTTATGAATTATTAGATTTGAAAACCAGGTATCAACATCATTGTTTTAAACACACTGTATTCTTTTCACAATGTCAAAATGTATAATGTAAGAAACTAAAGACCATTCCGTGTTCATTCTTCTCAATAATGGAAAAGTGAGAGCCTTAATCAATTTCACAATTGCAATTCTATCGTGGTGCTGTTGTCATACACATCTTCCATGCCTCCTCACACACTGAATCATGCATCCCCCCCCTCTCTCTCCGTCCCCCTGTCCCCCAGATGAACACTCATTTACACACATAGATCAGCCAAAATCAATTATGTTAAGCACTGTGGTTGAGAACATAATGGTGGATGTTACTGGTCATATACATAAAGGTGGTTGGCAGATAATATTGCTCCTGCCTTGGCATATTGCTCTCTCCTGTGATCCTGCTGCTCCAAATGTCTCATCTTTGGTTAGCATGACAGTCCCCGGCTGTCCTAATTGTGACTGCAGCAATTTGCAGCCTCCCAAGCAACCTCTTTGGACCACAGCAACAGGAAGGGTGATTATTACTTTAATCCCCTTGTGGAGCTCTCACATTACATACAAAAGCAGTGGGAAATTATCTCTAATGCTGACAACAGAGAGAGAGAGAGAGAGAGAGAGAGAGAATGGTCAAAAGAACAGGAAGAGAAAATCAAAGGAAATAAGATGTGTTGCTTGTTTTGAACGACTCGTCTGCAAAGGTACCCCTACCTAAATGGTTTAGTTTGTTGCATTATAACCATATACAAAGGCCTCTTAGTTATTGGTTTTAAGGTATGATTTCCTGAGTGTATACAGGTCACATGTCAAAAGAATTCTGGGAAAAGTCATTTTGAGTGTTTGAAAAATATTGGTCAAGTGATATGTTCTAACTGCTGGCTTTTCAGGTATTTTTGCAGCTGAATGTAATTTGTAGTGTCTTAAAATATGAATGAGGATAGTGACAGTGAATTACTTGCTACAGTTGCATTTTTAGTATTGATAAAACGGCGAAAACATAGAAAAACGAGAGGGTCGAGATGACCATATGACTTCGCTATGAGCTGATTGGCTGTTGAAAGAGGTGACATGCATTACATTCTAAAACCAACCTCTGGCGATTTGACAAGCTGAGTCGCGGGCAACTCCATCAGAGTCGAGCTGAGATGGGCCAGTTCACACCGATGCAACTTTTCCCTGCAACATTCTAAAATGGTTTCATCTCGTCACAAATTTTTGGTCTGAACTTGCTTTTAGTCACCACAAACACCCTTCAGTTATGTTGTGTATTTTGTGTGTACGTCTAACATCGATATACTTTTGTACACAGTGACAAATAGGACAGTGACCTTCAGGAAGACACTTAAATAGTACATTCCACAAGACTTGTCCTATGCTGCTCTCTGGGCTTTCAGTCTTGTCAATCTCTACACCTCACTTCAGATATTTTATGAAGCACCTGTCAACTAGATGTCTTTTGCAGTAACAAACAGATACTCTACCCAAACAGATACTGCAAAGTATAAAAAAAGGACATTTTATTTGTTAGGAACTGTGCTGTAGTCATGGCATCTCAAAAGTGTGCTTGATACTTGAAATCGATACAGTTTCCATTAAAATAAACATTTGGTCCAAAGACAAACTGCTACAACATACTTAATAATTACAATTATCCTTAAAAATGCACAGGGTGTTGATGTGGCATTTACAGAGATAACATGCCTTGAGGTACGGAGAAATGCAAGAAAGCCTCAGACGCTGACATTTGTTTGGTAGATAAAAGTGCAGGACACTGTCTTAAAATATATCTCTGTTGTTTAATGGCCTTTGCGGTTTGTCAATTTTTCCAACTTGGCTTCATATATTAGATGGTGTCTTTGATACAGAATAGGATAAATGCCAGTTCAAGGCTACCATGGTGCTACTTTGAACTGTGTTAGGCAATTCTACACTACATCAGCTCATGTCATTAGTAGATAATAGCTGAGGATAGCGGTCAGCTTAATGTCTGTTATCAGACTGATATTTGCCTGCCTGTTCTTTGGACACTGTGCACTGACTTGTCAGTCAGTGTTACCTGAGGTTAGAGGCTATGGCGCAGACGTTGTGTTTTGCCACATCACTGCCACTCAGAGGTCCCGAGGTTCTCTCTAATGGAACCACATCAATCACAAGATTAGCTCCGTGGAAACTTTTCACCCTGTTGTGATTCCACCATCAAGAGCTGCCCCTCCCAGCCCCATTTCCACCCGACTCCTTCGTTGTCACCCGACCTTTGAGTGGTTGGAAAGGATGTCTGCCTCAGTGACAAAATGGTTTTAAACCCAACACACTGTGCTACTTAGTCAGTCAGCTCGCACAAGGACTGAAAAAACAGATAGGCGGATGTCTTAGTATGCATGTTGTAACACGGTGTAATACTGATTTCAAATTGGAAAAGGCCTGTCTTTATTACTTCAATATTAGCTGGGCGTGTGGAGCATAAGTATTAGCTAGGGGTGTCACTGCCAGTAATGTCTCTGCAGTATGTGTCCTAGATATTGTGTCTGAAAGCTCAATCTATCCAATGCTTAAAGCAATATTATGCAAGAATTGGTATTTTTTGCGACTTGGTGCCCCTACAGTTTTCAGAGTGCAATTCACTATCATGGACAGTTACACACGCATTTGTTGACGAGCTGAAGGATTTGGATTTGGTGGGCTGACTTGGCTTATGATCAAAAAATTTGCTAACGCAGCCAAACATCAAGCAAGTGCAACAACATAAGACATAGCAAGCCAGCTAATATAACTAACTAGCCAATGCCTAAAAGCCAATCCAAGATTTCCTCTTGTCCGACCTCTTGCTCAGTGACCTCTTTTTCTCTTCTTAGCTTTCTCCGTCAACATTCTCTTCGGTCTCTTTGCCGGTGCCATCATGTCTGTACCGAGAATACCAAGCTAGACCCATGTATGACATAATACCATGAAGCGTTGCGCACTTCTCGCGGGAGATCATACCTGCTCAACCTAAGTCACATAGTGCAAGAAAAGATATTTGGGGTGCGGAGTGGGGATGAAAGAAATGCCATTCCACCTATTACAAGCCAGTGTACCATCAAAATTATTTTGAAGCTGTTTTTTGTTAAGGTGAAATCTTGCTTTAACTTTCTTTAACAGGTGAAGTGAAGAACATTGATTTTCTCGTTACAATGGCACCTCTCAGTGGGTGGGATATATTAAGCAGCAAGTAAACGTTTTGTACTCGAAGTTGATGTGTTGGAAGCAGGAAAAATCGGCAAGCATAAGGATGTGAGTGACTTTGACAAGGGCCAAATTGTGATGGCTGGATGACTAGGTCAGAGCATCTCCAAAACTGCAGCTCTTGTGGGGTGTTCCCAGTCTGAAGTGGTCAGTACCTACCAAAAGTGGTACAAGGAAGGAGAACTGGTGAACCAGCGACAGGGTCATGGGTGGCCCTGGCTCATTAATGCGCGTGGGGAGCAAAGGCTGGCTCGGGTGGTCTGATCCAACAGAACAGCTACTGTAGCTCAAATTGTTGATAAAGTTAATGCTGGTTCTGATAGAAAGGTGTCAGAACACACACTGCATTGCAGTTTGTTGCATATGGGGCTGCGTAGCCGCAGACCGGTCAGGGTGCCCATGCTGACCCCTGTCCACCGCCGAAAGCGCCTACAATGGCACGTGAGCATCAGAACTGGACCACGGAGCAATGGAAGAAGGTGGCCTGGTCTGATGAATCACATTTTCTTTTACATCATGTGAATGGCCGGTTGCGTTTGCGTCGCTTACCTGGGGAAGACATGGCACTATGGGAAGAAGGCAAGCCGGTGGAGGCAGTGTGAGCTGGGCAATGTTCTGCTGGGAAACCTTGGGTCCTGCCATTCATGTGGATGTTACTTTGACACGTACCACCTACCTAAACATTGCTGCAGACCAAGTACACCCCTTCATGGAAACTAATGGCAGTGGCCTCTTTCAGCAGGATAATGCACCCTGGCACACTGCAAAAATGGTTCAGGAATGGTTTGAGGAACACGACAACGAGTTCAAGGTGTTGACTTGGCCTCCAAATTCCCCAGATCTCAATCCAATCAAGCATCTGTGGGATGTGCTAGACAAACAAGTCCGATCCATGGAGGCCCCACCTAACAACTTACAGGACTTAGGGATCTGCTGCTAACATCTTGGTGCCAGATACCACAGCACACCTTCAGAGGTCTATTGGAGTCCACGCCTCGATGGGTCAAGGCTGTTTTGGTGGCAAAAGGGAGACCTACACAATATTAGGCAGATGGTCATAATGTTATGGCTGATCGGTGAATAAGTACCATTGGAAAAGCTGTTGTTTAAATAGAAAGGCAAATTCAGAGCCCAGACTGTTATGATCATATCCGTTAGTGCTATGAGACACACTCTGCCTGAGGCAACACGAAAATAGGCAATAAATATTTTCCCATCTGTTTAATTCTACAGTCACACTTATTTAGGCTATCATAGTCCACTACATTTCTTTAAATAACTATACACCCTGAACCACAAAGTGTGCCTATCCATCTCTCTCTAAAGTAACAAGACACTGATAATACATAATGATTATCATTATACAAATATTGATTAGTTTTAGCTAAGTGGGTTTTGTAATCTTGAGATCACAATTTTAAAGACAAATCTCACCCGTCTCAATCACTTCTCAAGCATCTGTAAGCTTTACTGCAAGCTAAAATCCAAGCCCAATATTACTTTGGGAAAAGCTGTACGATGAGAAAAAATAATGCCGTACTTGTTAAACAAATAGACACAGGGAAGGGTAAACTAGTTTGGAAAGTAAAACTAAATAATTAGACAACATCAGTAGAAGTAATGAAATGGAGAAAATTAACTAAGAAACAAACAAGCTAAATGATGTTATAAACAAGAAAACTCAATTCCTAACAGATCTAACTGGTCAAATTGAATGAGAAAATTAAATCTACGAAACTCTTCGTACATTCTCTGAAAATGTGAATAGAGCCACAATCATCCTTCTCTTGAAGCACCTGCCTTGTCATCTATTTATGATTCCCTTTTACTGAGAGAAATAACAGTCATAGAAGTTGTCCGCACCACCTAGCACTCAACATCAGCCTTTATTCAGATGAAGCATTGCTCTTTCTACAAAATCCTTCCTTGTCATTACAAGAAACCATCCATCAGGCCATACATCACCTATCAAATTACCTATTTTCCACCTATACATAGTCTGTCATTAAATTACTCATATAACATACACCACCTTGTTCATACCTTTACGCATAATGGTGTAAGTACCTACAGTAACACACACACCAACATATGCAAAACTAAACATGTAGTTCTCCTGTCAGCAACACCCTCATTTATCAGATGAAATACCCTCTCCTCTTTGACCCTGATCTCAAAGGAATTGTTTGACATTTTGGGAAACACGTTTATTTTCCTCCTTGGAGAGAGTTAGATGACATTATCTGTACGCTAAATATAAAGCTAGAGTCAGCAGGCAGTTAGCTCAGCTTAGCATAAAGACTGGAAGCAGGGCAAGCAGTTAGACTGACTCTGTCCAAAATGTATCTACCAGCACCTTTAAAGCTCACAAATTAACACATTACATCTCGCCTCGTAACCTCATAGTGATGTCAAGACTACAGGAAGTCACTGTGCCGGCCAGAAATGGTTCAAGCCAGTAACTCCCCATAAAAAATACAGTTTTATTATTGCGGTTTTTGTACAGATTAAACAAACAAGATATAATGTTTAGTGAGCTTTGAGGTGCTGGTAGACACCTTTGGATAGAGCCAGGCTAGCTTTTACTCCCTGTTTCCAGTTTTTATGCTAAGCTTAGCTACCCAGCTGCCGGCTCTAGCTCCATAGTGTATTTGTGTGTGTATTGATCTACTCTGTAGGAAAGTGAATCTGCAGTCTACTATTCTCTTAAAATATATATCTCACATACAGTATACCACTGTAATTGTCCATACATTTTTACATTATTTTGTTTTCCTACTTGTAAGTTGTCTTTTTTGTTGTTATTTAAAAAAAACATTTGACGTTATCTACCTCTCTTGTATGTTAACATGTTATGTAACTTTAAGTGGTACTTGTCTTGGTAAGATGAATTTGAGGTGTTTTATAATGGAAGGATGGGCATTGTAAATGGACAGACCTGTACCTCTAACACTACCTCGCAAATGGACATGAGGCAACATTAGCTTTTAACATTGCAGGTAATTTACATTAATGATGGGTCCCTTTTTTATTCATAAAATACAGTGGGTTGATGAGCCATAAAGAGTTAGATTACCTGTTGGATTGTAAGTGAACATCTATTAATCAAATAGACCTATAATACACAGTTTCTGATTTCAGAATTCAATACATTTTTATCTCCTTTAAGCCTGAAAAACACACTTAAACATGGCATAAATGAAAACTACAAATATAAGGGAGCTAAAATTGCATTATTCTTATATCAGATAAAACTGTTCTGTTTTCTTTCCACATATAAAGTACACACACATATAATTAATGCATATGCATACAACTTTTACAGTGCAGCAAACCTAGAGAATAGTTTGAGACAATCGTTGAAGTCAGTTCAAGGGCATGCACCAATACCAAAGCTTGTTGAGTTTGAACAGGTCAGATATTTATTCCAACCCACTCTTTGAGCCATTTTCAATGGACACAATGCGGGATATTGTGGTCCTACATCACTATAAAACTGAACAACCTTTTAATGTGTGACACTGAGGTTCAATATTTTCAGCAGGGCAAGTGTAATGCACCCACCCTGCACTCCAGTCACAGGCTAATAGTGGAGAGCAATTACTGTTGTTTGAGTTACGTTTTAAAAGCTGAGTACTGAACCTTTGTCATACAGAGATGCAGGAGAAAAGACAAGGAAACAATGAATTTTGTTGAAGTTCTTAGCACCACCACCAGGGATAAAGGTAAACAAAAGGCAGGATTCATTGCTCCAATGTACCACTATGTCAGTAAAATGTATCTTCTGATGTTTCTAGGACCAGACAACAGCCATATCCATCCATTTTCTCAACCTGCTGATCATGCATCACTGGGAGTGATAGAGGGAAACACCATGAACAGACACTGTCCTGCTAGTTAGTATACTCTTATCACTGTACACTACTACTACTACTACACTACTACTACACTATCTTTCAAAACCATCAAAGTTACACACCAATCTCAAAAAACACTTTAAATTAATTAATTAAACTTAAATTAATTAAACTTTAAACACTTAAATTTAAATTAAATAATTGAATCAATCTTGGTTAACTCATTTTTTGAAACACCAATGTGTTTGTTTTTTAATTCGCTCAGCAATACCAGCTAAAAATAGACCCTGTGTTGATAAGTGAGCCAGCAGACTGTCATTTGTCAGTGAAGCTCTTTACCTCTAGGATACACTGTTGACTCAGTTTGCTCCAACTAAACTACATTTTATAGATTTTGAATGTGTAAAATAAAGAAACTGAACACATATTTATTCAGGCTGTAATTAATAAAAGTAATCCCTAAGCCACATCTTCTAGCCACTTTTGGCTGTGTTCAGTCCAGGATGTCCTCTACCAAGACACTGTATTAAATACATTTTTCACAGTCTTAATCATCATGAGTCAGAGGACACAGCTAGCGTTCTGCAGAGCGACTCCATCCATGTTCCCTCTTCTGTCCCAACATAAAGACATGCACGGTTCTCAAAGCAACATTCAATCACCCATGCACTGCAAATTTGATTTAAGACTGCAATTTCATTAGCCTCACATTTTCCAAAGGACAACACAAAGCTCAGGCCCTCACACTTCATCATCATCTTTGCCACTCCTATTTTATTTGCCCTCTCTTGTCCTTTTTGGAGTTAACCAACCCTGAAAAACAAACAGACTCTGTACACAAGTATTATTTTTGGTAGCAGATGCTGAGCAGGCAGACAGATAGACAGGACGCCTATGCAAAAAGAGGGAGGGGGCAGGGGTTGGAGGCTGTAAAGCTATGACAAAGACGTGCACTGGGAGACATGACAGGAGTGATAAGTAAAAATGAATATGCCTCAGGCAGCTGACTACTGATTACTTTCTTACTATTATGGCCTCACGTTTTCCAAGGCAGTTTGCTGTATGGTTGGCCGTAAAACAGCACAGTGAGCATATCACTGGTGTGGCTAATGCTTGCAACCTGCTTCCTTCACCGCATAAAACGCAACCCTGCTTCAGATCACAGGAGCTGTGTCCAAATTACATAAAAAGTACTGACTCTAACCAGGTTTTGAGTATATAGTGTGTCATCAACAGCAAGTATACACTATTAAAGATGTCAGCGTTCTTATAAAATCTCCTTAATTTTTGTGGTGTTAATGAACACTGTTATACTACAATGCAATACACAAAAGAAATATATATAGCATAATTCAAAAGCAAACAAACTGAACATTGAATCTTTGGAAAAAACATTTTGTTTTAAAGGATAAGGCTGGTGTTTCTATAGTTTTCTTAATACATCCAATGAAAAGACTAAAACCAACAATGCATTTAGTCTGTCTCTCAATACTTTTTGATTTACATTCTCTGTCTACAGCACACAGCCACAAGCCTAAGTAATATCCAAAAACAGCTGGGCAATGCAGTTTTTAGAAAATGTTACTCAGGAGTACATTTGTTGGGGATTACTTTTAGCCGTGGATTAATAGACATTTGGTGCTGTAGTGAGTATTTACGACAGCAGGACACGGGTATGTGGAATTAACCCAAAACACACTACAGTGCCCATGTTCATTGTAATTAAGAAACAGGTCACCCAGTGTAACTGTATGGCTTACTGAGGTTTGTGGACAACAATAGAGGTAAAGTGGAATAAGCTATATCAAGCTTCAGTGACAAAGGCAGTACTTGTTGTTAGGGTCAATTCTTGTTGATTTGGTATTTGTTGACAATAAAAACAGCGAATATACCAAGCCATATCCCTTGACAATAAATTAAACTTGAAGACATGTGATGTACTCCACATTTTGAGCTATGCTTCAAACATGCAGTAGGAGGGCAATGCGCAGAAAAAGTCCATGAGCTGATGAGTGACATGTGGCAGTCCCGCTGGTCTGTCCGGCACCTACTTTTTTTCTCTTTACTCCCTTCAGTTATTGTCATTGTGCTTGTGACCTTATCACTGACATGCCAAAAAAATACTGCTAGCCTTAGCTGATGTTCAACAGGAGAACAGCAGAAAGAAAAGAAGCAGGGACAGGGCAGGAGAATGCCTGACTAAGCAGTAGCTGTTAGCTCATTAGGGCTATAGTGCTCCACAACGATGTTTTAAACATGAACTGCATACTCATTTAGTGTGTAATTTGACTGAGGTGTGACAGGGTCAAACAAGGGAGAGCAGCCAAAGTGGAAGGGTCGTGATCATTCAGATTACATTAACCAACATTAACTAAGCATAGCCTCTATGAATCCATTTATCTCTTTCTTGAGGACATAATAGCTCTCTTGCCTCCTAATGTCTCTTTTGCATCTTTTTTTCTAAATCTCTGCATTATTTCTATTCTGTTTATCTCTCTCCTCTTTTTTGCTACCTTTCAATTGCCCTGTCCCTCACTCTCTGCTCCCCTCTCTCTCACTCTCTCACTCACTCACACACACCCCATTCAGTTTTAGAGAGCACTGTAGGCAGAAATGCCCATGGTCTGGATCATGCTGAGGAAGCAGGAATTAATTCCAATCAGGCTTGAACAGGGAAGAGCCATTACATTTTGCACCACTCCTGGAGTCACTTAAACAAGAGGCACCCCTACGTCTACTGCATATAAACACACATGCACATACCAGTATGACACACAACATTCTGAGCACACATGGTATTGTGATATCGCTTGGCAGCCAAACAGAAGTTTGTTTATTACACATCAGCTGTGTCTTTGACATTAATACCATGCTAATGATGCCGCTGACACCCTCATTAACCTGTCTTTTCCATTTTTCTGAGAATTCAAAGCAGCCTTTGGGTGCCACTAATGCTGTCTGTTGCTCACAATAAAAACATTGTCAAGATTAAAAGCATTGTGGTTTCTATGTCAAAAGCCTTCATGAAAATGTGGTGTACCCTCACCATTATCTACTCTTCTTCAGCACCTCTCCTTGGCTCCTCTTTCCCCCTTCATCATTTGCCTCATAACAGTGTGTCAGAACACAGCCACAATGCTCAGGGAGTAATGCAGTTCATCTCTCCTTTCTTTATATGCCTTCACTGTCTCGTTCATTTTCCATCTCGTTCCTAACTACAGGTCATAGCTCTGACACAGTCCGTGTGGGGATCCTTTTCAAATGCCCATGTAACCATTCTACTTCCTTCTCATCCACAATGAATTCACTGACTCCACATATATTTACATCTAACATCTCGTGTCTGCTTTTTCCTATTTCCATCTCCACAATGGGGGAGAATTTTAGCATATTGCTCTTCTTGGCACTTTCTAGCTTCCCCCGAGCCCAGGACAAAGTATTATGTTACAGACCCTACTTATGCATCATGAAAATAGATGTAATATAACTGGTAATTCTCAGTATGTGCACCTTTGGGCCATCCTGAGCTCAAAGCTTGATGCAGCTAGCCAGATGGTCCCCATCTGACTGCACTACATGTTTCTCGCCTTACCTATGGGTGACAGCTCTGCTACACTGCCGATGTAGGGACCCTCCAAGAACTTGGGCTCACTGTCGTTGATATCCTGGACCTTGATGACAAACTCTGACTCTGGTTCCAGAGGGTCGTTGGAGAGCCGGTCCCGGGCCTGAGCCCTAAGTGTGTAAAAGGCCTTCTCTTCCCGGTCCAGTCTCTCTGTGGCATGGATGTCTCCTGTTAGCTCATCGATGATGAAGATGGAGCCCGCCCCTTCTCCAGAGATAGTGTACTTGATGTTGCCCTCACCTTCATCAGAGTCTGTATGGATCTGTAAATAAACATGAGGACAGTGAGTTCATAAAAGGATATATATAGATTATTTTATTTCATTACACTATGGCAACCCTACTTCCTAGAAATTATGTTTATATGATACTAAATTGCAACAGCAAATACATTTTGGTAAAAACCAACAGTGATTCCGCACAGATTATGTTTTTTATCAACATAATGAGGAAACATTTATACTGACAATTCTTAACTGACAATGTATTTCATTAGTTTTTCCCATTATAGCTGCTCTTGCACTACAACATGCACTTGTAGCAACTAAAGCCTGATTTAATTTCACTCACAGCACTTGATAAGGGTTGTAGGGAAAGTTCCTTTACGTAAACAATGTAAACAAAAAAAAAAGATCTCTCTCCAACCAAAATGCTTTTGTTGTCTCAACCCAAACAAACAGAGAACTCGGGTCAAGTCCAGTCAAGTCAATTTTATTTATATAGGCCAATATCACAAATCACAAATTTGCCTCGAGGGGCCTTACAATATGTATAGCATATGACATCCTCTACCCTTAGACCCTCGATTCGGATGCAGAAAAACTCCCCCAAAAACCCTTTAACGGGGAAAAAATGGAAGAATGTCCGTCTGAAGCAGACAACACAAGCTGTCTGTGGACCCCAGATCACATCTGGTCACAGCATCGATTGAGATGGGTTCAAAGTCATCGACCAAGAGCCAGTCGACGGCCGGAGAGAGATCAGGGATTACAATCTTCTAATATACTGCATGACCACTTGTTATCACACGACCAACATTCCGCACTTAGATCACATGATAACACCTGGGCCAGCTCCATTCATTGATGTAGACTGTTACATATGGTAGAAAGTTCAGAAAAACTAGTACGTGGACCTTTGAGTTGAGATGATTATGTCACACACAGAATGCACAGAATTTTCTATTTAGTTGCAGCCGCTGTGAATACTGATGGTTTTGGTAACTGATAGTTGTCAGAAAATGACATTTGGCCGTCAGCCGTGACCAAAAGAAATTAGTACATTTCTTCCACCCATTCCCTTATCTTATTCCCCAGTAGCAATTGCAGCTTAAGGCTTTCTCAGAGCTCCCTACAGACCAGCCATCATCATTGCAGTGGGAAAAAAAGACACCACAGTTCTAGTGATGATTTACACCTTTTCTGCACATTGTGCCCTTCACAGGATGTGACGCCCAAACTAGGAGATCAAAGTCATTTCAAAGATTGTTAAAGGTAGAGACATGGAGGTGCCGGGGCTGAAAAGTGAACTTAAAAGAGCCCTTATAAATCAGAGCTATAGTTCCCCCCTAATGTGATTAGAAGACATTCCAGAGGCAGCAATAGGAGCAGCATTGGTCCCCCATCCCAACCTCCCCTTTGGCTCTTTAGTGAGCACTAGACCTGCTCTCTCTCTCTCACTCTCTCTATCTCTCTCTCTCTCACACACCTTCTATCTGGAATTATAATTCAGTGCTGTCTATGCAGTGTAACTGTGGTTCAATCTACTGAGCAGACCAGGGGAGAGAGGAGAAATCGCCCTAGCCTCGCTGGTTAATATTTTATAAAGGCTTAATTAAATACAGGCTTCTATCACCCTCGCAGGGGTTTTCATTAAGTATTTGTCGTAAAACCGTGGAATAATGCAAGCCTGTGCCTTGATATTGCTTCCCTCATCCATTTTCCATTCCCTTTCTATCTATCTGTTTTTGCCTTTCCTCACCATTCTGAATCATCCTGAAGACAAATACATGAACAGTCAGAGAAAATATACTGCCGGATACTTTGGGGGTATCAATATTTCAGTTATAATAAAATGAGTTTCATTGGTCCAAACTGTGAGAGTTATCCAATAAAAGTGGGCATAGTCCTGCGCCACTGGATATGTTTCCCCCAGACACTCTCTCGTAACCTCTCACTGTATTTCTAAATTACATTCTGCAGACAAGAATGCGTGTGAGATGTTGTCATCGTGTGTTAATTCAATTGCACGCATGCAACTTCCTACCTACTGTACATGTGCGCACCCAGCCACACACACCTATCTACTGTGCATGCTTGCACACATACACACAAACACACACACACATACATACATACATAGTGAGTTCATCATTCTGCTGGGATGATGCTATTTTTCCCCCCTCTGGCTGGATATACCCATCCGTCTGTCAGTCTATCCTCACTGAAGTGATTCAAGTTGGCAGCTTGAAAAACACACACACTACGCTTAGCTAAGTTGTTCTCTGCAAACTAAAGGTCAGAACCAGGATGTCACTTGCTTTTTTTCTCCATCGAAGAAGATGGAAAAAAAAAACATAGTCTCCACTATCGCTGAGCAAGAACCATAGCTGCTTCATTGGTCAAATCTTCTGAGCTCTTTGTGTTTGAAATTATGCAACTGTGTGATCAGATAAATGCAGTAATATGATGGTGGTGAAATCACCCCTTTTTGCTTGACTAGGGGTGGTGTTTGGGCCAGGTTAGTAGTATTGAGAGAAGGGTATAAACACTAAAAACATACACATGCAGACCCACAAAAACACCCTAAATGTTAAATCGATACTCCAAGCAAAATCTACCTTTTGATGATCAAAAACTCCCCCTGCAGCATAGAAACAGCTTTGGTCAACTTGAGTTCAGTCACTAACAACAGATTATAGTTTTTACTTTTTTACCACAGTGAAAATGGATCACCATTGGAATCCATTGTTACAGGCTGAATTCTAGCTGACCACTGCCACAGATCCCACTCTGTGAAGAAACTAGTTTTTACTCAGAACATATTTTTGGGTGGATAATTCATTTTCCATACATGCAGACATAATGTAATTTAAAGGCAGGAGCACACATCTTCTTACAAATATGTGACGGAGTATGCATTCAGAATTGGTTGGTACAGTATGGATTTTCTGCATTTTGTGAAATTCCTGAAACACAGAGTGTTGTATTACACTTGTATAGTCGGATACTGTAGCATTTTCATTGCTCATAATTTAAGTTTGACATTAACCAACACATTTTGAGAAGAATTTCTTGGGTCTGTTAACTTAATGTGTCATTATGCTAACCCATGGGTTTTCAAACTATGAGGCGTGCAGGGACAGGAGATTGCTGGTGTTGTAAAAACAATGGGAAGGTAGTTATTGTCGTTTGGCTGCGGATTTTTCCCGCTTATCAACATGGTCAGCAGTTGCAGCCGCAGCACAGGGTGTGACACACAGCTCACGGAGGCAATTAAGGTTCTCAAAAACCCTTAGTGCATGACTGCCACAACTTAAAAATTCACACTCCTCCTCTGAGTCATAACTAAGTCAAATCTGAACACACACACGATATACACATTTTTAAATTAGTGTTACACCAAAGGAAACAGGAACTGCTGGAATAGCTAATGCAGCATACTTTTAATGGTGCCAATTTGCCAAAATGTAAACAAATATATTCTATTGAAAAAACAGGGCTCAAGTTTTAGCCCACAGCATTTGCCGCGGTTGTCCTTAAAACCCCTGATAACCCAATTTCTTCACTGTTTGTTAAATGATTCATATATTTTATTATTATTGGATATTAAAACAACTATACAAATTGTTTCAGTTAAAGGATTAAGTTACGTTTTTTGAAGTTTAGCACAGATGATAAACACAATAATCATATGCCCATCTAAAGAGTTATTGGTTGCAGTAATCATACCACCTTAGTTTGGCTGCTGACTGCTGAAGCCTCATATAGGCTTCTGCTAAACTTTGGAAAGCAGAACAAGAATATGGATTTTCTTACTACAAAGAGATTACTTCACGGCCAGTATGAAAAGAGTGATTACTGCGACCAGTAACTCTCTCAACATACATATGGCATAGGGATATAGTAGTAACATACTGTAGATAAGATTGATTAAAAAAATAAACTTACTAAAAATGTGTATTTGTCACTGTAGCTTAACAGTTATTATGATTCATTGTCTGGATTTTAGTTAAACTTTATGCAAGTAGTAGTTAGCAATACCTTAGGGTTTACAGTGGAGGGCTGTGGGGTGACTCAGGGGAGAGTGAGGTTGTTGATGCCCTGTCAGGTTCACCTTTGGGTCATAACAAAGTGTCTAACTGTCACTGTAGGCTAACCTGCTGAAGAGGATGACATATGACTCACATGCAGTGACAGAAAGTTTCCTTCTTATTTGGTAGTCAGCTCTTTTTATATTACAAGTATGTTAAAGCACAAACGCAGAGTCAATAAATGTATGACAGAGTGGTTAGTGATAATTTGGTCATTGGAAAGACATAACTTAACTTAGAATGTTAAAACATCTGCAGAACCTGCAAGTCCCACGTGTTCTAATGAAAATCTTGTGAATTTAAATTTAAAATGTTTACAGGCTTCTACGCACAAGTAAATGTACTGTATACAGAAGAAGACAGAAGACAAAAATAGAATAGAATAGTATAACAAGACATTTGGGGAGCAGGATTTTACATTTCCGATGGAGATAACAGAACGTGGGCTGCACTGAATCCTTGGTTTATTGAGGGTTTCAAAGCGGGAGCAAATTGGCTGTCTTATATTTAAGTCTGTGTAATCAGGAGTAGGCCTGCCACATTTCACTGTAGCTTGTCAAGCTCTCTGATCTTAACAGCTTCAAAGTGTTAACAAGGTGACTGTATCAGAGACAGCCTAGGTGGAGACAGATGTGGGCAAGCAAGGGTACAGACCATGGGAGACAGAGCCAGAGAAGAGAGGGGAGAGTAAATGGCAGCATAGCGGAGGGGAAAAAGAAAGAGAAGAAAGTCAGAGGGAGAAGAGAAATTAAAGTGAGGGGGCAGTGGTGCTGGGATGGGGCGGGATGGGAGGCAGACCTACAGAAGATAGAAGATGGAAATACAGAGACAGGAGAGAGAGGCATAGTATGTGCATTTTTCTGTTGCCCGATTGACCGCGTCCATGGCCAAACACTTTTTCCTCTAATCCATTAACTCACACATAGCATTAAAATTATGCCATCAAAGCCTACTGGGGTATCATGCGGCATTGAAACAGAAAAATATGAAACAGACAAAAACTTATCACAGTTTTCTCCTATTTCACTCTTTTATTTATTTATTCTAACAGTCTGCTGATTTGTTTCCTTCACTGCCAGTCCAAAACATCAAACAGAAAACTACAGTACACACAGCATGCTTATTTTGAGGATTAGGCTATAGTTTAAAATCTAAAACTACACCAAACCCACTGCAGCCCAAACCAGAACCACAGAATATCATATGCCATAAATCAAACTGATGTTCTTCAGAAGGATATAGACCTTTTAGTGAACAAAAACTATGAGACCATCTGTTTAACTTGGCTTCAAGTTGAATGCCAAGAGTTTAAAAAAGGGACAAAGAAGCACATTGGACATGGACTGTACAAGCACTTTTTTCACTGTTCATGCGGAGACAGAATAAGGAAATCCATGCCAGATAAGATCAGAGAGTTGAAAAGATACAAAAAAAACCCCACTGTGAAACTGTACACAAAACCCTTGAACTACACTTTTTGTTGCAGAAATATCAATGCCTATGCACATGCTACACACTATCACACACACACCCTCACGATTGAATTTATTTTTGACAGCTTTTGTCAAAATAGAGGAGAAAGAAACATGACAGACCAGAAGAAGAAGAGTCATTTTTGCCTCTTTTACTTCCCTTAACAACAGCCAATGTCCAAAAGGATTTATTACTTAAATGTACTGACCAGAGCTGCCAGTTTAATGTCATGTGCGTTACCATTTTATTGGTAAATCTGATTTCATTAGAAGAGTAGCAGCAGCCACAGTATGAGAAAGAGCAAGCTTGGCGAGTTTGCGGAGTTGGGGTAAAGCCAAGCACCAACCTCAGGGTCTGAAAAGTGAAGCCAGTGTGGAAGTTCCTTAAACCTGCATTCTTTCTAATGGCCAGCGGGGGGTGACTCCACTGGTTGCAAAAACAAGTCCGATTGTAGAGAAGAAGAAGAAAATGGCCCTACTTCTCACTTGATTTATCACCTCTTGTCCCTAATGAGTTTATAGTCTCAATCGCTAGTTTCAAGTCTTCTTCAATACAGCATGATGTTTATTTTGTAAATTATGCTCCCATTTAGAGAAAAATAGACGATAAAGCAGGGTATGCTTTAGGGTGTGGCTACCTTGTGATTGACAAGTCACTACCATGGTGACCTGTCAATCAAGATAGAGGCGTTTGGTTGTACTAAAAGACACTCTAAGGAGTCAGCTGTTCATATTTTCCGGAAAGTACATTTACAAGCTAACTTTGTTAGCAGTGACTTTGCACAGCGTAGCCTGGAGCCAGGTGCAGTCATAGGTGGCTGTGCATAGTGTCCTTGAGTTCTGGTCACTCTGGCTCCAAAAACACAAAATGGCGACGGCCAAAATACCAGACTCGAGGCTTCAAAACGGAAGTCCACAAACCAATGGGTGATGTCACGGTGGCTACTTCCACTTTTATACCGTCTATGGGTAAAGCAATATGAAAAAGAAAGCTTGAAGTGGTAATTATCAAGTACACTCACACACACCATTAATAGCATTGATAACAATGGCCAGTGCCCTAGTCACATGAAGTGCAATAACTTTAGATAATTTTATTAATAAAATCATTTCTCTTCGCCTCCTGCTGTGTCACTCCCTCGAGCTCCCCGCAGCCCTTTTATATCAGTTCACTGCCTTCCCTGGCACACTGTCCTGTAATGAATCACAAGCCAGTGTATAAAGTACTGTATCTTCCAACCCAGTCTCCCTTTGCAGCCTTCCCTCTTTCTTCGTTCCTTTCCTTACGTATCGCTCAATTTCCCTTTGTTTATCTCTTTGTCCCCCAGCAGACAGACAGTACTGCCTGTTAGTCTTGTTGTTGGTCTTGCCAGTAGCAATGCAGCACAATCACAATGGCAGACGAATAATGAGGATAATTATTCTGTAACACCCAGCCCTGCTGTGAAGAACATCTCCATTCATTTGTAAGAATAGAGAGATAAATATATGCAGATGCAATATTAGCTGGTCAATTGCCATGTCTAAATGATTAGAAACAAGGGGATCACATGATTGATGTGTGTGACTCAGTCTCATGCTGTCTGAATTAATATTCCGTCTTTTCATATCACGTCCTATGTAAGGCAATCGAATTGTACATGCTGTCCACTCTCATCAACTCACTTGAGAAACAGCTGATGAATGGGATGTGAATGAGAAGAGGGGAAAAAAGAAAGCAGAAATATACCCAAATGTACACATGGCACGGAGATGATAGCAAACAGATTTGATTTGACACATACTCATTATCTATAATTACATTTGAAAAATAACATTCAATATTCACATTTCTGGTGTCAAGACACTGTCCTCAACATCAAAGAGAAGGGCAACGCTGTGGCTGTCATCACTGAGTAATGCCGCTGTCCGACCAAATAGTTCCAGAAACTAAGGAGCCGCAGGAACTAAACGAGGAACTAGGAGTCTCTTTTGTGCATTATGTTTCCAACGCATCTGAAGACAAATTAATCTGATTAAAAAAACGACAGTTATGTTTGAGGTGCAGTTTTCACACACACTCGATGTAATGGCCGAATGCAAAGAAAACATGCAGAGTGGAAAAGGAATCTAAATACTCCAGCTATGATCTGCTGATGGTCTGTTATTTCTGCTTTAGTAGGTAACCACAATGCAAGAATTAGCAAATTATGCTTAGTTTGCCTCGTTCACTCTCTCAAACTTGTTGTTTACTGTGTGAATGAAGTTGTACACCGGGAGGCGTGTTTGATTAGTGAACTGTAAAAAATCATAGTAGATAGTTCCTGGATGATCAGAAAGCACTTTCTTCAGAGCAGAGACTTTTGTGATCCAGTAACTATGGCAAAGGAACTACATTTAGACCCTGGTTGCTCTGGTGTAAAGGCAGGAACTGCTCTTGAGTTAAAATTGTCCCTGGGCTCTTGGAAAAGTGCAATACAAATTCAATGAAATACAATTACTGTGTGTTTTAATATAGTGGATGATTTCAGTCATTGCTTAAAAGTGATACAAATCTTTAAGCTTATTTATGTATAGCTCAATAGGTAAATCAACTAAGTTATGTGTTATTTTTATGATTAGAACATGTGATTCAGGCCCACTGCCAGTGTTGTCAATATGTAATGGATATGGAATAGTATAAGGCCATGGCCTTGATATGATACAGGTTTAAGGTTAGCAATAAGTGCTGATACCAAAGAATGTCCAAGTCTATACGTATTATAGACCAGTCAAGACTGTCTGGGTGAAACTTTAGTCATTATCATCTTAAAGTCAAAACTTAGTGTAGGTGATTCACAACAAACTGTTCAAGTAGTAGTAGTGAGTAGTCTTTGGAAAGCTTTTCATTTGAAGCATCAGCAGGAAGTACTCAGTTTGCATTAAAAGTAGCCAAAGGACTTTAAAAGGTTTCAGAGTTTCTACAGCACAACAAAGCAGAGTGGATTAGAGAACAATGAGGCTCCTATCGTTAGATACCAACGAGAACAGGAATGTAGGAGTGAAACAAAACTCAAAACCACAGTAACTCCTACGTTGCACAGGAGCTACAAACTACTGACAGCTGGAGGTAGACACTGTTTTAAAAAATGGCTGCTTCTCTTGAGTTGCATGAGGTCACAGTTGTGGCATGCCAGGGCTTGCCAAAGCAAAATCTGGTGTTGAAGAAAAACACAGTATATATATTTAGACAATGTAATAGAGACACATAGTGTGTTCAATCTTTAAAAAAATGTTTAATGGTTAATGCCTTTTACTGCTTGTTTACTGGTGACAGAGCACCTTTCAGAGGTAGTTCTTTGCAGAAAACCACAGGAACTTCATGTTTATCTCTTCTTGTTCTTAAACCCATGATGGCATGGGCTTGATCTCAAGGGCTATGTCTCTTCCTGCAGGTGCAAACCTGGCTGTGGTGTAAAAATAACTAAACTACTGTCGAATACCGTTTTTTTTATGCCAGTGTCTGTTTAGTAATTCAGTGGTTCCAAATGAAATGGTGGAGTTGTTCAGCTGAAGTTGTGTTTATACTGATCATAAGGTCATGCAAAGTGCAATTTTGACAACAACTTTGGCCAATTTGTACCTGCATTTCTACAAGGCAAAATCACTGAGCACCTTGTGGTTATTGTTAGGGGTGGCACACGATTAGACCTTTCAAAGTTAATGCCTTTAATGTGCGTTGAGCTTATTTCACTTTAATGGAATATTACTAACAACAATGATACAGCTGGTTGTAGATGTGCTGCACAATAAGGCTGTGTCAGACAGTGCTGATATCGTAATAAAATCTTCAGATACTGCACTGGACACTAGCCAAATAAGCACAATTCTGCATTTGCTCCAAACTGCCACATTGTGAATAATGTGTAGCTCCATCAAATGACTTTCTTTTTTCTTAAAGTACAGCTCGAATCACAGTTTTTTTTCATGGTAAAAAGAAGAAATACATTTTCTCTGTTATGTAAACTAGATTATTACAGGGTTTTTTATGGGGAGCTGTCAGTTTATACAATCACATAAATGAACAAACTCTGGATTTACAGTACATACAACAGTGGCATTCTTGTATAATTCCAGATAAAATCAAATATGACCAACACAGCGTAACCTTTTGACTCACTTAATTAGATCAAATTATAAGCAGGAGACAGTAATAATGGAAACCCACGTCTTTGTAGTCTTTGTAGTCTTTGTAACTGCAGAGATTGTATTGTTTTCTAAAATAACTTGGGTGCATCACTATATATAAAAAGTCAGTTGACAAGAATTTGTGTATCTCCTCAAATAGTAAATAAATCTATAAACAGATGTCTGCACTTTTTGTTGATGTATATTTACATTTTGAGACTCTGCTCCTCAAAGAGCAGTTTTTGCTTTGGAGGAACTGACCTGGACTTTTTAATTCTGCTCATCTGAAACATGTCTTCTGCTACGTGGAGCTGATGCAGTTGGGCAAACCCCTTATTGATAATGCATTCATCCTGATGACAGAAGCTTGCAAACATCTGCACTAATTTTACTACAACTTGAATTTTTTTCGTATGAAATCCCTTTAATGTTGTCTAGGACAGTGTTAGTCTTGTGTTTGAGTTGACTGAATCTTAACTACATCCTGATGCGTACTGACTTTTAATGTTTTTTTTTTCTTTTCAAAAGCAACAGTTCAAGGAATGAACACTTATTCACAAAGTTCTTCTTAAGATATTTACATCATAAAATAAGATGTCTTACCTTTCCTACGTATAGCGGCTCTGTGCCCGTGTACTCCTCCACCACAAAAAATTGGTTCCACACCCATCCTCTCTTAACTCGTTCAAGTGACGAGGGTCCGTCGTCCTGTCTACTCCCTCCTGAGGTCGAACCACTAGTCCTTGAGGCCTCACACCAGCCAAAACTGCAGCAGTTTAGAAGCCCCAATGCTGCCAACAGTGTCCAAGCTCCTGCTGTCCAAGAAGGAGCCATTTTGATAAAAAAAAAAAAATAGGAAAAGAAAAAAAAAGAAAGAAATCTGGCCTGGGTCTACATGTAATATAAAAGATGCATGCAGACAGGAAGAGTCTTTCAGTTGTAGTTTTATACCAAATAAAACTCCACCAGGGCAAACTTAAAAGGTCTTTGTGCTAGAACTTGAAAGTGAATCCATGGGATCACAAATAAATCGGAAGTTATCTGCTGAATTCAGAGAAGGTCATGGAGCATATTGGATTCCTACCACCTGCAGAGTACCTGTTTGTATCGTAACATGGTCGGTCATTCTGATTCTTGTATAGTATCTACTCCACTTTATAGAGTCTCCTAAAGTATGACCTAAAGTAGTGAAACAAACAGACTTTGGAAAATGTCTTTCAAGCTGAAATTTTGAACTACAGATTTTACTAGATTGGCTCAATGATCAGTGGGGAAACTAGGGGTAAACAGGGACACAATGGCATTGAGGAACATGCCCCACTGAAGAATGATGATTTCCATCCATTCTTGACTGATTGCAGTGCTTCCGATTTCACCTCTAGCCATGTCACTTCCAATGGTTGGTGCTTGTTTCAGGTGGTTTAATACAAAGCTGTCCAAAATTTATTCTATTGAACTTTTTTTGCAAAGAAAGCTCTTCAGTAGTCCAGTTCCTTGAAAAGTCATGACTAGTTTTGCCTCCTGAAGCAGAATCCTTGAACTGAGAAAAGGCCAACTGATTTTACTGTTGGTGATTTTGTTTGATCTTCAATGGCTTTTTCCTCCAGAACAATCCAGTGGTTTGGAAAGTTCATTCTTCAAAGGTCCTACTGTATTTCTTTGGCCATCATGACAACTCCATCAGTGATTCAAAGGCAGGGAAAGGACAAACCTGTAAGACAGAAAAAAAAATTGTTGTCATTATTATTGCAATTTGGGCTGAATCTGGAAATATTTTCCACTTGATATTTTTAAAGGTCCTTCTGAGCATCAAAATCAGTCAGGGAATGACATAATTTTTTCAAGCATGAATACTGCTGAATGTGTTCCAATTTGTAAACAAGAAATAAAGGGAAACACATCTCAATTCCTCTAACACCACCTTTCTGTTAATCTTGCCTTTATTTTCCCTCTGTGTGTTCTGAGCCCATAATGTGTTGGATTTGTTAGGATTGGATCTGGAAGAAAGAAAGAGAGAGAGAGAGCAAGAGAGCGAGGTCATTGTTCATCACACACCAGACCCAAAGCATCTGCCTGCCTTTCGTCCGACTGATGGAGCGGCCCTAAATCAGCCAGCTGATTAATTGCATGAGGGAGCACTAATTGGATAAAAGTATTAATCAATTAATTCTATCCAATGAGGCAACAACCCCCTAATACTTCAGACAAACACTGGAAAGTAGCAGGCGGGGAGCAGATACGGCTGTTGTGAAACATGACAACAGACAGAGACAGAGAGAAAGGTTGGGGGCGGGCGGTAAATGAGAAAGAGCGAGACAAAAAGAAAATGAAAGAAAGAACTAAAAATGAAATAATGAGTGAAAGACTAAAAGAGGGAACCAGACAGACTGTGTTGTGTTGTGTTGTGTGTGGCTGTGATTAATGGTTTCTTTGAAACATTCAGAACAAAAGGCAGATGACAGAAAAAGGAGAAACAATAACATTTAGTATGTCCCTGGCCTCACGACCTCAAGAAAGGAAGACTGCAACACCAGTCGAAAAAAAGCTCCTCAGGCCAGCAGGTGGTTTAACCTATTGTATTTCTCCCGGCTGGGAGAGGACTTCTAATCTCACTCTCCTCCTGCCTGGTAGCGTGCTTGGAGCTTCCGGAAATAATTCCTTCTCAGACTGTTGGTCAAGGCAATGTCCGTGGTATTGGAAACCAACTGCTCTGGGGGTGTTCAATCTCCAGAGCAAACATTTCAAGAGCAACTTGTACAGCTTAGACCTCTTCGTTCACTTGGTATAGTTAATGGAGGAACTACATTGGGATTTGCACATATATTATGTGGTGATGTTATGGTACATACAGTGTATTCAGCCCTTTAATGCAGGGGTTAATGTGCATGCAGCAACCACATATAATGTGACACTTGTAAGTTGATTAATGTTAATCTTGAATGATGCTTCAGTATTGCACAAGTTGGGGGACTTGCGAGAGACAGATGTCTACAGCCACCCTAGAGGCTCTGTCATTGGTTGAATGTCACAAAGATGTTCCCCATTCCCTAAACCACCTTACAACCACACCTGACCACAGGAACCAACTGAAATGTGTATGTCCATGGTTAGCCAATCAATGATGAGCCTGCCAACAGCCACTGTAGGCTGAAAATTGCTGCTCTGACCCCATTCACATATACTTTCCTTTGGTACTAGACATAACAACACTGAACTCCAAAGAGACAATTCAGCAGTAAAGGATAACTTTGTCTCTCGACACAGATAGACTCTCCCCTTTGTGCCCTGGTCTGATTGGCATGGCAGACCAACACCAGTGGTGCACTGTGTGCCTTGCCACTGAGTATGCTGCTGCCTGCGTCCACTAATAGTAGGAGTGAGCTTGTTGGCAGTGATAGGCCTATTTTCCAGCATTCTCCTCACATGGAGCTTTGCTCTGACAGCAGTGAGACAGAATGTGACTGGGCTCTTCTGACTCTACCCTGTGCCCCTCTCTAGATCCACCACTTGCTCCTACAGCGGATAATGGCCAATCCATGCTGCCTGGCAGTGGAGATGACACACTATTATCATTCTCTGCTGAGGCAGAACTGTGTCCCTCTGCAGCCAGACCACCCCTATTGTGATGTTAAAGAGGAAGTTCCAACATTTTTGTGTCTCCAGTTCCACAGTCGCTGTAAGCCAAGGTTGTGGCTGACTGTCTGCAAAAGTCATGAACAGACCATCCTACGGTCATATCACTGCCTATCTGTCCGCTGCATTGCCTCCCACCAGAGATGCAGAGAACATTGGGGTTAGTAATCTCTTGTAGATATGAACAATGTCCTGCTCCTCCACCATCTGCTCAGGTAAGAGGAGTGGCAAGATCAGTGTGTGTGCCTCTTTCTGCGATCCCCATCAGCAGAGGAGGACCACCTCTTAGCCTTGTAGCACTGGGGCATTCCTGCCATCCAAGCTCAGAGTTAGAAGACTTATTCCACAACACAATCAGCATCATCAGGCAACACACTGCACTGGCCAGTCAAAGACATGTAGATTCCAGGTAGATTACCTTGTGTGTGAACGGTATAGCATTGTGCTAATTCTACCATTTCCCTTGCAATCGTCAAGATGGATTAGTAAAAATATTGCTGCCATGGTAACTTTCCAGAGATGTAAAATCTTGGTTCATAGGGGTATTGTTGTGCAGAGTCTAAGATACTACAAATTTGACCTCCTGGATCTTATTTAATATTCTCACCACTACCTATAGCAACACGCCCACGCCTATATGGCCCCTCATTGGTTTTAACACTATTTCAGTGCTATTTCAGTGCTGAACTTTGACAATAAATAAGCAGGTGCCTGGTGGTCTGCCTGATGCTTTCAGATTGCTGTGAATCTAGAAACACACACATGACATTGTTATTGTTCATTGTTATGATTTCTGTAAATTATATAACAAATAATGATATAACAATGACAGTTGATCAAAACCAAAAAAGGAATGAAAACACTAGCTTGAATTAAATTGATCAAAAATATTCAAGTTTTTTCAAATTCAAGTTTTCAAGTTTCCAATTAGATATGTTTGAGCTATGGAGTGATAACTTCAAAGAAATAAAAAACATACAGTTTATTCATCTGTGCCTCAAAGGCAAACAGCATTGGGAGGATAGAATTAATTTGTTTTTGCCTATCTACAATTTCCCTGTTCCCTTACTGTAGATGACTTAACAGTGCGGCAGGCAGTTTGAATATGTTTAATTAGTGAGCATTTGTATCAAATGTTTTTCTGCGTGCACCAACAGCCCAGAAGTTGCTTTGCAAACTGAAACATTTGCTGAGCACCAACTGCTTGCTAAAAACAAAATCCACACTCCTCCAATGAATCTCCTTCTGTTCTGCCTCCCCACTTAGGGAATTTCATTAAGTGTGTACACATTTACTCATAATTAGGTCTAAAAGTAGGAAACTCTAATGAGTTAGAGGGGGAAACGGAGACAGAGAAAGATTTATGTTAGTGTGTTCTGGTTTCACTCAAACTTGGCCATCACTACAGTGGAGTCATAATCTGTCACTAGCAGAGGCAAATTAGTGGCATGTCAACTACTGCCCTTTCTTTTCTAGTAGTGGCCAGCCAAACTTGTTGATGATAAAAAATATGGCTGACATATCTGTCTCTCAATGTGTATCTCTCTCTTTCCTCTATATCGTTCCACTCCCTCCTCTATTCATTCTCCAATCCAAAGCTATTGGCAAGCACTGTGCAGCCATACATGACCTATTAGAGTGCTGGATTGATTCTAGAGCATGGCTACAGCCTCTCATCAGTGGGCATGCCCAGAGCAGGCCCTTTGACAGCTGGCAGTGGACAGACGACAGCCAGGCAAGACTGATCACTGTGAACTGATAGGCATGGGGCCAATGGCCGGCAGACAGCCCTCTCTGTCTCTCTGACACACACTCTTACACACGCACAAACATTCACATGCATGCAAGCACGCAACGTAGCTGTGTGTATGTGTGTGTGTGTGTGTGTGTTTTTTACAATGCATTTTACCAGGTACCAGTAAAGTAAATGGCTATAGTGGCTCAAATCAGTGACCTTTTTCCCTCTTTGGCTGACATGCTGCTCTCACCAAAACTATTAATAATTAAATATGTATAAATAACTAAATACATAGCAATAATATAAAATAAAAAGTAATTCCTTTCCCACTGCTGTAGTCAAAGGTGCCTTGAAAGTGCTTAAACATTATTATTATTACTTGTATAATGATATTACGCTGTCATTATTATTGTGAGACAGTCCGCCAAGCTCCTGCAAGCACACAATGATGTCATTGTCAAAGATGAAAAGTAAGTTGTTCTTTATCATTATGTTGGTGATTTAATCAGTAATTATGTTTGGCTTAGATGTTTCCTGAAGCTAAGGATATATTGCAAGACTGTTGTGTTCTTAATTGGCCCACATTAATAACTTAAGTGTGCATCTGATGGCGGCCATATTTGTGTGGTCATTGTGTGTTGTAACTGTCATACTTTAGTGTATACAGATGTAAGGAGATTGTCATTGTTAACATACTGCTGATTACTGATTTCATCACATTATAATAGATATCTTGGAGCTTGTAGTTCTGTACTCTGTAGTGGGGTAACTGTTGATTATATTTAGCTGTAATAGGCTAATTGTTGACTATGGTTAGGTAAGGTTAATGTAGCTTTACAAATGAAGCTTCATAATGGTTGTTGCACATTCTCAATAATGACAGCGCCCTCGGAAGAGAGAAGGTAAGGGCAGCATAAAGACAGAGCTGAGTGAGGCAGATAAAGCAAGATGCTCTTTGCACAACTGGTTTCAAAGCAGCAGTGAGTAAACAAGAGGATTATGACTGAAATATCTAGCTGTCATTTTTACACATTTTATCTCAAATACATATTTTTGGGTCTGTATCTTTTGTTCAGCTTGGAAGTAAGCGTGCTTTTAGGGACCGATAAACTAATGTTATGTTTAATATGGTCTGCATTGTAGATGTAAATTGACTGTTATTTTATGTGGTGATGAATTTTATATTTTGTCCTGTGTTTGAAACATACATCTGATCAGTTGTTGAAGATTGGGGACAGGATGGAGGAGGAAGGGGAAGATATATGAAAATGCCTTCCTTTATTGGGGGAAATAAAATCCCATATTTTGGAAAGCTTATATCTAAAGAAATTAGAAAGAAAATTGCAGCATACAACACACACAATAGAAAATATTTAAACAACTGCAAGAGAAAGAAATGGAACCTCTAGCAAATTGTATCCATTGCTGAATTTCTTACAGGGTTCAATATTAAGGATGACTTGTTGAAATGTGCCAGAATGAGGTTGACATGCCGGCTGATTGGTCAATGGGTTTGTCTCCAAAATAAGTTTTTGCTCACTTTTTTCACACTGTGATAAGCTTGTTATCTTTGCCTCTCTGCTCTGCCATTAGCTCGCTCTCCTCTCTATTGTGCCTTCCCTGACCAATCAGATAAGATGCCACTTCAGAGAGTTGGAGTGCGTATGAGTCCTGTGAATTACTGAGTGAAAAATACAAGGCTGCATCTTTTTTCATGGAAACACCTTTTAACTTGGGTTGAAAATTATGAATCCGTCTCTGCAATGATTTGTACCATTTGTCAGAGTAAAGCAGATCAAGCTGGTTCATTTCTAAGGCACTGACAAATATTGCAAACACAGACGCCAAGGCTGCGACAAAAGATGGCAAAGCAGGTAGATGACAACACCTCATCAGATCCCTTAATGTACCGGCAGGACAAACATTTTTCCCCCATGTTACTGAGGTATTGATACATTTACAAAGCCTGAAGTATCTCAGCAAGTATTGGCCATGAAATTTTGTACAGACATTCATGGTCCCAAGAGGATGAAGCCTTCTGACTTTGGAGATCCCTGGACATTTTGACTAGCACCATCATAAGATTGACAGCTTTGGTTTTGAGTGAAATATTTTAAAAAACATATTAATTGGATTGCCATGACATTTGGTACAGATATTCAAGGGCCTGAGAGAATGGATCCTGATGACTTTTCATCTGGTGCCACCAGCAGGTTAACATTTATTGTTCTGTGTGAAATAGCTCCCTAACTGTTGGATGGATTGCCATTTGGTACACATATTGTCACCCTCAGGATGAACCGTAATAACTCCCATCCCATACCTACCATACTACTTTGGTTTATGACCATATACATGCAAAACTAATGCAAACCCATCATCTTCAGCTGTACTTTGTGTTCAGTGCTAATTAACAAATGTTAGCATGCTAACATAAAATTAAAATGTTATAATGGTTATAACACTGTACCTGCTAAACAACAGTATGTTAGCATTGTCATTGTGATCATGTTATCATGCCGCTTTGGCTAAGTACACCCTCACAGAGCATGGCTGTAGACTATTAGTCTTTGTCATATTTAGTTTTCATAAACAACAAACGATATTATAGCAATGCGCATCTCCTTAGAAATTAAGGAAAGTTTGACATCTTTTCATCATTTTTGGTCATGATTGATCTTCATACCCACTGATTTCATAAAAAAGGGGACACTACAACAGTAATAGACAAAGCTGAACATGAACGATCAGAGAGGTTCACACAAGTGAGAAATGTCAGATAATGTCTCCAAACGAACCATTACATCCATTCACTGCTTAGGAAAACAAAGGTAATGTACTGTAGGTATAGTGTGCTTCTGTTAGGTTCTGGACGGCGATGACAGGAGGTAGACCCAAACGCAGACATACTTGATGGAGTGAAGGAGTTAGACGATTTATTGTAGGTAATGCAGACAGGTGAGTTAAACATACAACCAAAAACTGTCCAACAGAAAGGCATGAAGGTTTGTATGGAACGAACAAAGGTATCCTGCGAGGTAGACGAGACTAGAGGCAGTGACAAAACAATGAACAGGAAAACAGGAACGTGGAGTAAAGAACATACCAACGCCGACAACAGAAGGTACAGGGAAACAATGACGTGACAAAGCACATAAGGAGGAAACAGGTATAAATAGACAAGACACTAACGAGGGAAGCACAATCAGGTGAGTGACGAGACACAGGTGAAAACAGTCAGTAGACAATCAATACAAAGGGAGACACTAGGGCAGAAACACACAGGAAACACAAGACATGACTTCACAATAAAACCCTAAACATCAACATGAACACCAAAACAAGACCAGACCATGATAAACTCAAAAACCAAGACAAGAACATAAAATGAACATGAAACAAGACTATCAAAAACCAGAGAAAAACCATAAATCCAACATAACTAAAAAATGGACAAATACCATAATTCCTAACAGGTTCAAGGTTTCAAGACTGTAAAGCTGTGTATAGTGATGTTGCATCTCCACGTCTCTACTGAGTTTCACCAGCAAGCAAACCCGTTCTTCTTCCAACTTCTTACAATACCATCAAAAGTATTGCAACAAAAGCACTGAGTTTGTAGTCAGTTCTTCCCATCAGAAGATGGCACAGGTCTGAGTTCTAACATGACAGTCACTAACAGCTTAGCTGGATTAGTCGAAGAGTGCATTGCAGCTGTGAGTTATAGCCTAGAACCAAAATTTGAACCATGCAATGTTTTGAGGCAGAGAAATATAAAATTCCTCACAGGATTGAATTTGCACATTAACGGAAAATGTCGTGCTTTAATTCATAATGTATGTTTTCACAGACATTAGTGTGTGTTCCTCCTGCTGGGATGAAACTTTTTCCTTCCTGGGAGGCTGGTATAATCAAAAAAACTGAATGCATGCAAAGACACATACACACCAACATTGGCACTCACTCATTCGGAGACACAAACATGCACACACACAAAAATACATACACTTTTTCACACAAATATATGCACAGAAAATGTATGCAAAGGATAACCATTTGATTTTGTTAATGTATGCAAGCATGTACAACCACATACACAAAGGCACACTCTCCCTGTCCCTCCATCATCCATCCAGCCATTAGTTCTTTTCCTCACTCTTCATCGCTCACCTTCCTTCACCATCTTATTCTATATTCCATGCACCCCTTTGCCTTCTCTGTCTTTGTCTCTCTCTGTCTCTGTGTCTAACTCACTGTCAACAACTTCGCTTTTCAGCTTCCCGCTCTCTCCTCTTTCTCTGTCACTTTGTTTTGTTGTCTTTCCTTTTGGCTTCTGCTCACTCTTTTCCTCCATCACCCTGCCCTTACATCTTTTCTATCATTCCTTATATGCTGTCTGCCAATCCACACCACCTTTCTCACTCATTTCTCCTTTGCACTTGGATGTCACTTTTATTTGTTCTTTTATTGCCTTTTTTTGCCCATTGTCTGCTTAACAGTCTCAGCATCGCTCCCTCTGCAGGTTTATCTGTTTGTCCTATTTTTATCTACCTCTTTCACTCCTTTATCTTTTTCAGTTCTATCCTGTATTACTTTAAAACACATTTTCTCAGGTCAGTGTTGTATGTTGCTATCATCTTCAAATCAATGATTGCTTTAATGCCAACACATGCACATTTTCATTGATCTCCTATTGTGTTTTCTGCACATTCTTACTCATATGCATACACTATTTCTCTCTGCACCCTCACATGCCCAAACATACCATGTGACAACTCAGTTGAGCCTGGTATCATTAGGGAATATCGCTGCATCTCTCTCTAATAACAACTTCTCATTTCAAGTGCCACGTTGTTTGAAAAAAAACAAACAAAAAAAAAACAGTAAGTGATTACTATCTGAGGGAGGGAGTTTATATTTGGAAGTTAATAGTCTGAGGTTAACACATGGCCACATTTACTACCCCCAGGCCCGCTTGCTCACGTCAGTATATCTCTGCCTCGGATTGATGTGTGCACTGATTTTGCATTTACTCAAAACCGTCCCTGTGCACACACACAGGCATGCACAGCTTAACACACACACACACACACACACACACACACACACACACACACACACACACACACACACACACACACACACACTGTAGATAGTGAGACAGACCCAGCTCCATCTTCCATTGCCAGAATCTCCCCATCAGATGGATGAAAGCTGCCATCAAAGCCGGGCCCAGGAGGAGTTCAGACAGTCTGCTTATTCGAGTGAACCCGACACCAGAGTCCAATCCCCTCCGCCATGCTTATTAAATAGCCTATTTTGTCATTTCCAATCCCAATTTGTCACAGTCACTTGGCTCAGCGGCCCCGTACCATGTCACAGAGGGTTGAAAAAAAAAGAACCAGAGGCACAACAGAAAACATGTCTGTTTATGTAGCAGTGGTAAAGTTTTAATGGGCCGTTTGTTGCAAGACTGACAAAACAGAAAAAAAAGAAAAGGAAACAAAAAACAACAGCGTGCTTTGGAGTATAGGGTTGCCATGAAAACATGCATGCTAGCTCATGGGAGTTTTGAAAGTATTAAGAAACAGGCAGAAATGATGAGCCTGCTACTTTGTGTCTGCATCTTGTAATGTCTGCATCCTGTTATACTGTATACTGTATATAAAGTCAGTATTTATTTTGAAAAAGACAGATAAAGTAATATCATGTTCAAAGGGCAGTCATACATAAACAAAGTCTATAAAACTGTACACTGAAATGTAGATGAAAATAATCCACAGCTTCAAAGCACAATGTAGTTCTCGTGCCATAATTGTCCAAACATCAATTCCAACTGACCAAAACATATAATCCTCCATTCAAACCACCTCTGCACAAACATCTAACACATTTCATCCATCTGAATTAATCAATCCCACTGTATTTTAACAAGGATGCACACTCCTCTCTGTTGCTGCCAAACATCCCGTACTCCGGCAGCATGCTAGTTGGACCTTGCTATTGTTTGGGTCTCTCTCTCCCCAACTGGACTCTATATTCTGAATCCAAAACCCCATGTTGTATTGGCAAGTCAATGATATGCAGTGGAGCGTGACTGGGGAGAACAAAATCTGCATTGACACAGGGAACTGTCTAGAGAATGGGTACTGTCTTGCATTAGGCTGCTGTGTTTGATTATGGGTTATAATGAGAGGTGACATATTGTCAGTGCCTTGCTAAAGCTGGTCTCCTAATTACACTAATTGCTGCTTTTCCACCCCCGTCCCTCCCTCCCTTTCTCTTCAAATCTCTGCCCCCCCATCCCTTGTTCCCTCTCTCCCATACCAATACTGCTGCTACTCTTCAAAACTCAAAAGCATCCACCCACATACCAAGATGAGCCTGCACCCACTCTCTTTTCTCTTGCTTTCGCTTTACATCCATTCATTTTTTCTTCAATTTCTTTTCATAAACTACCCCTGTTCCGTTTCTTTCTGTCTGCCTCTCTGTCTCTGCCTGTCTGTCTTTGTCTTTCTGTCTTTCTCTTTTCTCTTCCCATTCGACTAGCCTTTGTGCCCATAAATGCCACAGTGTCCACTACTGCTGCACAGGCCCCCATGCTTGGGCTGCCAGCTGCACAATTACTAAATCGCTCATCTCACGGGTGGCTGGCGCTCTGTATCCCCAGCTTTGGCTAGGGGAGAGAGAGAGAGACAGAGAGAAAGAAAGAGAGAGAGGGAAGAGACTCAGTGAGAGAGAGAGAAAGAGAGAGAGAGAGAGAGAGAGAGAGAGAGAGAGAGAGAGCAAACATAACGAAAAGGGCAGTGCAGTGGGATCTGGGGGGGGGGTGGCTGGACTAAGAGCCGGAACCAGAAGCTTGCTCCTCTGTGATTCTGTGTGTGTGTTTCTACTTGCACATCTATGCCTGTGTGCATGCATGTGTGCAAAGGAAATATTATGCGTGTCAGTGTGTGCGTTGACGCATACATGTAGGTGCATGTGTGTGTCTCCGTGAAAGACAGGTGATGGCCAAGGTAGTTGACAGCTGTCAGTGCACATGGGCACAGGATGGTAGAAGAGCGCTGGTGTCTGTCAACACACTGCTCTGACTCTGCCCTTAACTTCAGGCAGACTATACTTAGGACCCTCTCAGGACAACCACAGACCACTGGTGCCTTTCAGAACTGCTTCCAGCCAATGCAAATGCAAAACTAAATGAGTTGGATGGACTACCATAATGTCAACAAGTTGAGTATCTTGCAAACAAGTATGACAGGTTTCTTCGCTCTTTCTATGAAAGGAAGCTTGATGCATCATGGATCAGGAGACTAGTCTGGAGCAGAGGGATTTACATCCTACGTTGAGCATTTTAGAGCAATGGAATCTTACTCTATTGCACACTAGCCTTAGGTTCACTTGGCATGGTGTCCTGGTAACATCTTCCTAAAAACGGGTATACTGTGCCATGGGCACCGGGAAATACTCTAGAAAGACTCTCTCACGACAACTTGGATAGGACAATTTCCTCAGCAAGTATTTTTAACTATACTTGTTCCTTGTATAAAAACATAAAAATAGACATGTAGGTATAGAGGACAAATTCAGCATTGCACACTATGCCATCCAATTTGCTCTTTTTTCCAATTTGTCACCCCTCATCCCTTCTCTAAGCAATATCAGAATTCACCGCATGTGTCACCTGCACATGATATATTCACCAATGTGTTTGGAGAAATCACAGTGTATTGAAGAGCCATTGAAGGGAGGGTTAGGGCTTTGGGGAAGTTGTTATTTTTTTCTAGTAATTGACATCACGTCTCACAGCTAAGTGAGGAAGTGAAAGTACAAAGTTTCTATACGATTTGAAAGCAGGTTTTTGGGAAACCAAATAAGGAGCCGATCCAAGCTGACATTGGGCGAGAGGCGGGGTACACCCTGGAGAGGTCACAAGTCAATCACAGGGCTAACACATAGACAACCACTCATGATCACAATCACACCTACGGGAAATTTAGAGTCACCAGTTAACCCATGCCCATGGCAAATAGTTCAGGATTCTAATCAAAAGAACCTGAATTTCATGAGACTCATCCAGCAGCTAACTATCTACTTTATAGAGCTTCACCCTGCTCCACACATACCCTGCACACGCTGGCCTGACTGCAAGATACAAATTAGTTGCTCTGGCTCACGACAACTGTTGTTGTGTTTGCTGGAAATTATTTAAGTGAAAAAATATTTTGCAGAATATTAATTTGTGGGCCTGGCACACAACCAAGCTGAACTGAATCTGTAATATTACACCACTCACAGAGGAAATTACACTTTAAACTTGAATGCATGAACTTGAGTCCTTTGGCAAAAAATATGGATAGACCTAAGTTTAACTACAGAATTATGTATTTTACTTAATTAATACAAAAGCAAGACAGCAACAAGCAGTGGAAATCAAGTGAGTAAATGTAGATCAAAGGTTAAATCACAAGACTAAACTAAATAACTGGAAATTAGACATCAGAAAGCATTCACATCTATTTTAGTCTATTTGAACTCTTGACTAAATGCCATTCAATTTTCATAGCTAACTACAACTAAATAGATGTTTAAAACATAATAGTTCATTCACAATGTATAACTAATAAATTAATAAAAATACATTTTAGTACCTTTAGGAATTTACTATGACACCGTGAAGGTTGTCGGTGCTTTCATTTGGCCATTTTAGCTCAGCTATTGTCACTGAATTGCCTTGACATTTGAACCTTATCTTATTTAAGCGTCTGTATGTTTTACACACTAGCAAAAAATAAACCATGAATTCCTTTTGGGAAATAAAAATACAAATATAAAATAAAAACAAGACACTTTTACACACAGTTATGGTTTGCCATGCAGTTTTTAACACTTACGTTAATGCTTGCACTGTGTACCAAACCTGCAAGAGTGAAAGCATATCAGTAAGATGGATATTCATAAAGCTCTCATAACATAAAATTATGGGCAAAACCTCAAAAGTGTTTTTCCAGATTCTACATTTCTTACATAACAAAGTATGTTGCTAATGTTTTGTTTTGATTAATGAAAAAAATCTTGTTCTGGAGTAATCTCTTAATCCGTCTCATAATTTCTGTTTATCCCTCACCTTTTCCGTCTCCTGTGTATGTGTGTGTGTTTACTCTCCCTCACTTTGATCGCACTTCAGCTGCTTTGTTCATAATCATGTTACATACAATCTCTAATCCTTTAAAATATTCAGAGGAATAAACATTTCAAGAGGACTTCAGAGGCAGTAACATGTTTATTTAACTTTCCTCTTCATCACTGTGTGAATCCAGAGAAGAAAAATATTTTGACAACAGCCAATCCCAAACGTCAAAGCAAGGAGCAAATATGTACAAAGTAAAGACAAATGCAAACACTGTACACTGCTGTGTCTGTCGTGTGTTTCCTGAGGCTTCTTCTTCCAGCGTGATTAAGAATCATCATCCGTGCCATAAATATATGTGCTAAAGTCATTACAGCCATTTTTTAAATAATAACTGATAACATACATTAAAAATATGTGTGAAAAGACAATCTGAGACCTGAACTCTTTTGTCTCATAAAGAGAAAAGAAAAACATTGTTGACCTCTTTATCACGAACCCGATGCTGTTTCTTNCCCCCCCCCCCCCCATAATATGGCCCTACTTTTCTTCTCAGTGTAGTTCATTTTTCCTGCTGGAACGCTTTCACTAGGTGGCCATACATCCTGACTCTGTGTGCTGTGTGGTGCACTCAGCCATAAGATTCCCATTAGGCCATATTGCGGTCAGAAAGGACCAAGCTTGACTGTGTGTTTCTTCTCACCTTCCACAACTCTGTGATGGTTGAGTGTGTGTGTGTGCATGTTTGTGGTTGTGAAATTGTGTGTGAAGGCCTCCCCAAATGCCTCTCTTCCTGGGTCCCGGGTGCAGCACTGCCCTAGCAAAGGCAAAGGCTGGACGATCATTAGACTCCAAAATAGAAAACAAAAAAAAAACACTACCAGAGAAGAAATATGGGCGCACTATGGAGAATATGATAAAGTTATTGCTGTCGATGCTGCCACTTTGGGCTTCCTCCTCACATATAGAAAGTCACAAAAATCCCCCACACACATGCACTCACAATTATACACAAGTTCACAGTAGATGCAGATGCGAGATGACATCTGTGTTGTTGTGTTCAGAGCAGACAATAGGAAATGACATCCTTGTTTTCACATTAAGGGAAATGAACATGTTATTTGCGGAAAGGTCAAGCCTCCAAGCCTGGGGAACGGGTTGCATAACTGCAGTAATTATTATGTAGCTGCTCAGGAATTAGAGGGAACTTCATGTCAAATGTCAACAGCCAGGACACAGGCTGGTTGAATCTTTATTTACGGGTTGGCAAATGTCAGTGTTGAGGAAGTTACTTGAGAAAAGTAATTAATTAAATAAGATTACTTTACTCAGTTTCTCACATTATTCACTTTCTAAAAGCTATACCAGTCTTTTCCTGTCATTCATGTCTTGTTCAGAATTTGTCTGAAACACTGTATTGAGCAGCATTTCCTCCACTACACAGCCTGACATGTCTCTGCATTTACACCATGCACCATTTACACCTTGCAAGTACATTGACAGACTATTTTGTTAAGTTCACTGCTGTGGACAGGTGTTTCTGACCTGTACATTACTTAAATCTTTGTCAATACAGTTTTTTTAATCTTAACGTGACATGACATAACTTCAAATATCCTTGCTCATTTAATATTTGCATGATTCTTTTATTAGCATTCAAGAAACTAGTGTGTGGGCATTTCTCCTTTTCCCCCTTGTGCATAAGTATTGCCTAGTCTTTGAAGCATTTATGGATGTGCACATACCCCTTGAACAAAATAACTTTACCTGACAGGTTTTGACACAGGTTTGACTTAAGTGTGTTGTATCATAATACTACTTAGATGTTATTTGTAATGCACTAACACAGTTTTCATCAGACCAGTAACTGTAATGTATTGAGGGATGGAAATGAGCACCAACCAAATGCTGGTAAATTATGAAAGTGGCTGACTTTATTTTGACACAAAATAATGATTTACTATTGAGTGGCTGGTGAATTTGAACATTTATCTGCCAGTGGCTAGTTGATGTTCACGTTTTAAAAAGTTGATTTTCCACCCTGAATGTAATTACTGAGAATCTAAACACGATGCATTAGACTACAGTGTTACTGGGAAGAGTAATTTACAGTAACGCGTTACCCTCAACACCGGTTATTATGTTATTATTTAATCAACTACAAGCTTGTGTTTAAAATCCTGGATCCTATATCCTAGATCATATTCAGAGAAAGAAAAAGCTTCCTCCCACTCTGTATTCAAAGTGGTTGATAGTGAAAATCTCCTGCACCTGCTCAGCATTAGCATGGTGGCAACCACCACATACTTTTCTTTAAAGAATTTAAGAACATAGAATTGGTGGATTTCCACACAAATCTCACTTTAAAGCTTGCAAAGGGCCAAGAAAAACAAGACAATTAATACAATTCCACTTGGAGCTGGAACAATCATTGTGGATGCACCTGCAAACCATGTTTGCTAGGGAATTTGAATGCAATGGAGTGCATCCCAAGGAGATGCAGCCTAAGCTATTTTGGAGAACTGGAAGCAATGAATATAGAGCATACAGAATCAGCCAACGGCAACTGATTTCATATAAATGCCACTTCACAGAACGCACCTCCTGATCATCTCAGTGAGAGCCTTTTCCCAAATCAATAGCTGGCTGAACATTCACTTCTTCATAGTTTCACACACATGAACACAAATGCCTCTCTCTCTCTCTTTTTGTCTCTCTGCAGCGTACACGGACACAAATACACGAACAGACACACACACATAGACACTAATACTAGTGTCTAAGGTGTGTTAAAGGTATATATCTGAAAAACATACCTTTTAAAAGTGTCCTGAATTTTATAACAGCTTTTCTGAAGCCCTATAAATATTTTAAGTTGTTCCTCAATTTCTAACAACCCTCTGAGGAAATGATGAGATCCATGAAAAGATATAAGGACAAGCACTGAGGCACACAGGGAGAAACTTGCTAGTTATCATGCCCAGTCATAGATAAACAGAGCAAGCACTCTTGGATAAATACATAGATCACACCCCAAAATTGAACTCTGCTGGAGAGGGTCATTACGGCTCCCATTTGTTTTCTGTAGCAAACCTCTTCTGGGTTAGGGGAACCAGAGTTGACAGTTTATGGGGCGAGAAGTCAAATAAAACAAATTGCCTCAGGTTCAGATACAAGCGAATTTGCTCTACGTGCCCAGCAGCAAAACAAATGGGATGGCATGGAGAAGGTTTCTCTCCCTTTCATGTTTATAATGCAGTTGTTCACACTGGAAATGGCATGGGCACTGCGTATAGCATTTATATCAGTCATATATTTATGCTGCACGTGTGGCTTTACAGAATTCATATTCGCAGTGGGAAGTAATTCACTGAAAGGGAGGTGCATGATGGAAAATACCACGTCAAATGACATCTGTATGTGACCCTTGACCTCTGAGTTAGTTCACATCCCAGACATAAAAGGACAGAGAAACATACAGGGTGACGTGTAATGCAAATCAACTGATTATAGCTTTCCCTTTTGTCAGTTTATTGCCAGTAAACAAAGATGCAACTGTTCACTCCTGTCAGCGGGAAGCCTTTGTTTTCATGAGATGATTAACAAGCTCTTAATTTCAGTGGTAAGAAATTCAACAACAGTTTCATGCTTTGATGTGCAGTTTGGGTATTTAGGTAGGTATCAGCATTATTTATATGTATATTTTTCAGCTTTAGATGAATACATATTCTCACTGACAACATAATTAACAAATAAATAATAGATGAAATGAATAAACGAGTAAAAGTGCAATATGTAGCTCTATTTCATTCTGTAGTAGATTAGTCTATCTTCTGTCTAAAGAAGAGAAAAGGCTATCATTTACCCAAAGAGTTTCTGTTTCCGTTGTCTTCTTTGACTCATCCTAAAACCATTTTTTTGCCCCGCCATGCCTATCTACTAGCAAAATAATTCTGCTGCCTGAGCGTATTTTCTGTCAGACACTGCCCACTTTATGATTGACAGGCTCATTACCCAATCCCCATTACGATATTGCCTAATCAATCTATTCATTGTGCTCTCCTTGAGGCAGAAAAGGCAATCTTTTGCATGAAAATGACCAGGCCAGCGTAGGAAGGATTCCAAGGAGAGATGAGGGGAGTGGATGAGTGTTAGGGTTCAATTTGCGGCTGAGCACAGCAGTGGCGTTTACTGGCGAACTGATCAATATTAATGTCAAGATGAGCTCCATGTAACTTTCCTTCTCTGTCTAATCCAAACTGGCACTACAGTGCATGGCCAAGATCCCCATTATGGTTATATTACAAAATGGATGGACTATCTATAGAGATACTATATGAAGGTGTGAGCTCTGCAGAAAAAAGAAAATCACTGAAGACCTTTAGAGAAGACCTCAGTCCTGAAGTACCTGGCTGTTGAACAGTACTAATACTGAACTACAGGATCAAAAGGGAGAAGTTCACCAAGAAAATGACAGCCACCCACTTGTGCTGCATTGCCCTGCACTCCACTGTGAAGTAAATCATACCTTTGAAGTCAGCTCACTCACTCCCTGCTGCGTTTGCCGTACGGCTATCAACATACTATTGGGAGAGTGAGTTCCCAGCATTATGATCACTATCATTAGGAAAGCATTGAAGTTATTATTACCATCATAAAAAGAATAATGTCCATCAGAAGTCAATCAGAATCACGGCGTGTGGCCAGAGGTGGACCGGCAGGAGGAGGGTGGCTGTGTTAGTAGGAGGGTGGGGTTAGATTCAGCCGCGTTAGCTTTACTTCTTGGACTTCATCAGCAAGGTAAATGATCTCATTTCACTGGTGTGTACAATATGATGCAAACTGAACATTTCTCTATAGACTGCAGACATGACAATTCTGTTATTCTTTGTTTTTGAAACTACTGTAGCTGTATAATAATAATAATTGCTTGAAATGTTCACATATTACTCTGCAGCCCTCAGAAAATATAACAACTGGACTACCACTCGTATATGGAGGTATAAGTTCTAGTATACTGTGTTCAATTTTTGTAAAAAAAACAGGCTGAAGTAAAAATTGTAATATGAACAGATAAAGAATGGATGCATGACAAGCTACTTAAAGGATTAACATTATTTATGAGTGGGGAATAGAAGAGGAAAACTGTTTCAATTACACAGTAGTATACGTCTATTTAATAACAAGCTTGCAAATAGAGAAAAATCTAGTGCAATTTGCAAACTAATACCCTGAGATGAGTAAAATGTAACAAAATTAAGATGTGGAAGTGGAAATATTGTTAATCAATGTAAAAACTAAAGGTCAAATTCTACACTTGACACTGAGTTAGTCAGCCATTTAAAATATCTTTAAAATGGAGCTTACATAGCCAATCTATTCCCTTTGGAACATAATCATGTGCTTAGGATTTGACTTATTACTATGAATTTCTTTGATTATCCAACCACCAATGGTAGCTGTTTCTCTATACCATCCCCTCTAAATCCTCGAGAAAAAAAAGAAACAAACAATGACCAGTGCGATTCCTTTTATCTGGTAAATGTTGACTGCATGTATGAAACCACTACATCCATGAGAGACGACAGTCTAATCTGTGATGTTCTGACATTTAGTTATGACTAGTTAAAATGCACATTTTAAATAGTCATTGCTAAATATATACTGTACTTAAAAAAAGTACCTACAATACAAATCAGGCAACTTAACGAATGTTAAGATTTTGATGCTGTTGTTCTTGATAGATTACAATTACTGTATAGACCCTGCTGTTAGCACTACTACGGCATGAGAAGTACTCTAAGGTACATCCCCTCTTCCTGATGAAAGTCAGATAAACTGAAGAAATATCTTACTAGCTTCTTTAAGCCTCTTCTAATGTATAGCTTCCCATTAGGAGGAAAACTATATATAAAAATGTTGCGTAGTTTAAACAGGCATAATCCCAGGCAATTTATAGCACTTCTTTCAGCTTATTTTATACAAATTTTGTACGTGTTTGTGACTGCCTGAAATATAAAATGAGCCTGTATCCACATGTAATTGGCACCCAGCATTGTAAGGAAACTGTGAAAAATTGGTACCTAGAGCCAGCTTAGTAATAGAACATTTCTAAACAGTTTTTCAAGACTTCCAGCTGTGTTCTCGACAAGAGTGAAATTTCCTATACTGTGCACAAGAAGTTCAGCACACCTCCAAACCTTTGCATTCAGTGATAAATATATACTCAGCAGCATATTACTAATAATCTGAGGTCAGCATTTCAGATTTTTATGTGGATTTTCCAGAGCTGGGTTGATGTGGAAGCTTTGAACTATTGCCCTGAAATACCTGAAACACTGTGAATTACCTTTAAGACATAATTTAGGTTTGGTGCGTGCAGTTTGTCCTCATGAAAGAAACTGATTAGAACTTCAGTGACTGTGTAAGCAGAACACATTCAAAAGAAAATGGCTGACGCCTTAGCTGCATGCAATGAATAAATGCCAACTTGACTGTGGAGGTGAGCAGAGAAGGAGGGAGAAATTAAGTGAGAAAGAAATTGTGAGACAGACAGAGATCTCGCAAAGCTACAAAGAGTGAGAAGCTAATGAGACTTGAATTAAGAAGAGTGCAGTTGAAAAGTGTAGCCTACACCATACTCCCACGTCAAGGAGAGGACAATTATAGTGTGCATCCGTGTCAGCTTTTAAACTCCACTTCCTTTCATTTTTCTTAATTACCGGGCAAATATTCTCTCCTCTTCTCCTTCATTAGCTACTTTGTTGAGTGAGCGTTGAGTGATGTCAAAGAGATGATAGAGGGACAGAGCAGTGAAGCGAGAGGGGGAAAATGATATCACCGAAAGCCCTTGTCTTTAGTCTGAGATTAGGCCCCTTAAGAAGGCCGTCTGAGTGCCACCAGCCTCTATAACTCAACCAACAACTCTGACAACCAAATGACTATGGTTTTGATTGGTGACTCACTCTTGTCTGGCAAGTTAAAGGGATGCTCTGGCATTATGAATTTTAGTGGGTTATCTCTCCTCGCCAGGCTCCTTTTCCATTGTGGGAAAAATTTCCTTATATTGGTAGTTGCTATTGTAGCCATTGTTTCGGATGAGGAATGTAAACAGGACAAACAAAGCTAGATATAAGACAAATGCACACACACACACACTCACAAAGTATTACTATGCAAAATGTCCATTGTATCCCATTAGGAAACAAAAGATATGGTCAGCAATCAACCAGACTTGTATCAAAACAAATGCATCAGGAAGGAAAATAACTGTTTTAGTTCATCATTGCCACTTAAAACACAAAGCTTTATCTTTTCAGAAAACCCACAGGGATTCTGACTATTTTCTCCAATTTAGAAAAATCTTATTAAGTCGGCCGCCCCTGGAATCTGTTCACTTATGTCTGCCTCTTTTTCTCCCTCTCTTCCTCACCGTCTTTAAGACTTTCTTTGTCTGTCTCTTCTCTCTCTTTCCTCCCTCTGTCTCTTTCTCTCTCTCCAGTGCCTTCCCAAACGGAGCGGCGAAATTGTTATTCCCAAGTCATTATCTTATTTGTGCGTCTCCACTCAGCTGTAAATCCTCTAGGTATTCCTCTCTATTCTCTATTAACTCTACTGCAGTCAAGCTTCAGCTGCCAATCACAAAACATTGCTGAGGGAGAAAAGAGGAATAGAGACAAAGACAATGAGAGAAATAGGAAGGGAGGGAGAGCGAGACAGAGACACGGGGACACAGAAATGTGGTCAAGAAATACCTGAGAAAAACTGAGACAGAGAGGACAAGTCACTGCAGTTACAGGTGGAAATAGACAGAGAATAAGAGATACAGAAAAGAGATAGAGTCTTTTAGGGCTAATAGGGGCTATAGGGCCAAGCGATAGTCCAAACAAGGGGTCAGGGACTCAAGTTTGCTGGCTGCTATGGAAATGACTGGAAACGGAGATAACTCCATTCCTGTTCATTTTCCATATTTCTGTGGTAAAGATTAGACTCAGCATGCTGGAAATGCAAAGAATATTGTATACTAATTGGAGCCGAGGTAAAAACTGGAATTACAGCGTCTGAGAGAAGGATGGAGATGTAGTTGTGGGTTGCATGCACCAGAGATAGGTGTTGCCTCCTGGTTTTGGAAATCAACATTTAATTCGTTCGTTTGCATGTGTGTGTGTGTGTGTGTGTAGATGCTATGCGAATCGCTTACGGTATGATTGTGTAAGTTATAAGGCTCCAGTTTAAGAATATTTTCAGTTATATAGTAAATATGTATGCACAATAACTTAAGATAGATGTGAATACAATTAAAAGTCACACACACACTCACATGAAATACAACAACTGAAAATGCATTTTAACAGTTAGCTGTTAAAATGTTTTTTTTTTTGTTAAGTGCCTCATGTCGAGTGCCATCTGATCACACAAATACTAAAGCACATTGACCCGTACAGTTAATCCAATACCAGTGTTTTTTGCATTATATTGTAAGGTGTTGTTAGTATTTTTTTTCACCCTCATGAACAAATCATCATAGTTGAATCAACACCTCTTCCATGTGGTCTCAAAAAATATCATATACGCTTCACAAAATAATATTGTATTCAATTGCATTAGACTGAATCGTTATAACATCCTGCTTCTGTATCTCAATTTATGAACACCTCTCTTTGTTTTAATTTTTTATTTAATCTGATTTTACCAAAAGAAACAGTGTAAAAGAGTTGTTCAATTATGGTACAATGATAACAAAACAACAAAAATAACCTCAAAAGTCATTCATCTATTTCTACATTTGAAGACGTTGGAACTAGCTACACCGACGAGACAACATTTCTGCAGGCTCCTCAGAAGTGTTGCAGAAGCCAAACTCAGAGAATCTCTGCCCTCACTGCCAACAGGATTACTAAATTTAGGCAACCGATTAGCACCGTTGAGAGGAGAGGATTTTGAGAACTAATGACCTACATAGAAGCAGAGTATATGGTCTTCTTTTGGAGAAACGTTACCTTGCCACTTGTCACTCTGCGTGTTGTTTTAGTTAGCGATGCTATAGAACAGATACCAATACATAAGATAACAATAACAAGAGACACCCAGACCTCACTCACTACGGGATCATACATTTTATATCATATATTCTTTTCATGTGAGGCTCCAAAACCATGAAGTCGTTTCCACTGTATTTAAATTATGCACAGAAAACAGCATGTGCCCTGTGTGCCACAAGAAAAGAAAAGCACCACATGTAGTGATCCTATAGCATGGTAAACAATAGAGACTGGTGAACATCATTCACCTGGTTTGGCATGCCTGAATATAAATGGAGGATGACTGTAATAAGTGTATAAACACAATGATGAAATAAAACTTTGCCTTAATGATGGTCATATATTGTGTGATGCTGACGTGTTGCATAATGTTACCCTCCCTGATTTTTACCTGCTTCTAGCACACCTATGAACAACTTCATCCTCAACAAGCGATGATCCCACACCTTCAGCCACATTACCTGCTATTGTTTGATCACCACCCTCAATCACTTGTATACCTGCCACCTGTAATGCATTTAAATGGTTTTCCCTTGCTTGCAGCATCCCACACTATACGTATATCTTGAAGGTGTACTCATGTACTTAGATCTGATCTAGAAGGTTAATATTTGAGCTGTGTGTATTTACAATTTTGTAGTCTGCATGCAAACTTCTATTCGATTTCTAATAATGCATTGGTGCCCTTATTTAAATCTGGTTATTTTGTATCACATCACATGATAAACTCAGCGCATGGCTGTGCTCAGTTTGAGGACTTCTTCCTCTTCCTGACAGTGACTGGTTGGTAGCTTCTACAACTGGGTGCTTGAGAGAGAGAAAAGGCTGCAGGGAGGCTCCAGAATATAGCAGGTGGGGCATGAGGCGTCAAGGCGAAGATGATGGTGAAGATGATGAGGGCAAGGGCAAACACACAGGATTAGACACTGGAAAAACTTGATGGACAAGGAGAAAAAGAGATGATAGACAGTAAAACACTAGCAGACACCGAGACCGGTGCAAGGACAAATGGAAAATATGTCTAGGAAGGCAACATCCTCCTAACAACGATTACAGAAAAAGCTTCCTGAGTTTGTGTGTGTGTGTGTGTGTGTGTGTGTGTGTGTGTGTGTGTGTGAAGCAGCTGAGCAGTGGTTGCTCGTGTGCTTCCCTCCTGCAGTGCACCAGACTGGCCCCTGACGACGGAATAGCAGCCCCAGGGATCAGTGGACATCGGGCAGTAGGAGCAATTAAAGCACTCTGGCCAGGACACAGGACTATACAGAGAAAGTTCATAGAGGAGGTTCAAATGTTTTTTTTGTTAGATTTTTTTATATTACATTACTGTATTTTATATATGGCTAGAAAAAGAGATAAAAACTGATCTTTCGACTTTCATGAGAAAGCACCCGAGCCTATATCCTGACACGAGTAGCAAAAGTGAACAAACAGTTCACTGTGTTATAGTACTGGACCCCAAAAACAAAGGTGGAAGTTAAGGGATAAAGAATACATTCCATTTGCCCAATTGGTGCCAATCAACAAAATGTCTTTTGACATTTATGCTGTTACAGAGAACAGTCCCAGAAGTGCATTGAGCAAATCAATGACTAGAGTTGCCAGAATTTCCTTTGCTTGAATAAGGATAAAACTGAAATTATTTTTGGTGCCAAAGAAGAAAGAGTGAAAGTCATAAAAAGCTCATCTAAACTCCCAGTCTGAAACCTGCAGATGCAGTGATGGACATAGAACAGTGAAGATATAGCAAGAATTCATGTCCAAATAAGATTTAGAAAAACTAATCCATGCCTTTATCTTTGGTAGTTTAGACTACTGTAATGGGCTTTTCACAGGTCTCTATAAAAGCCCTCAGACAGCTACAGCTGATTCAGAACTGTGCTGCTCCAGTCTTAACAAAGACAGCTGAGCACATCACTCCAGTTCTCAAATCTCTGCACTGACTTCAAGCCCTTTTTATGTTTTAAGGACCAAAATACATTTCCAATCTTCTACATGATCAGCCTACTTCACCTGTCAGTCCAAGCTTGTTTCCAGATTTAATTCCTTGTTCCTTGTTTGTTCATCATTGGTTTTAAGTAAACTTTTGGCTGCTTTGAGATATGCACTGAACCTTTTATAATATTTTAGTTTTATTGACCATTTATTTTTCTCTTTTCCTGACACTTTATTCTGTTGTTTTAGTCTGAACACCTTATTTAAAGAACATTAAATTACCATGTATGTGATTGTGTTATACAAATGCAGTTGCCTTGCCTTGAATATGCTTTTATACATTTGCAAAGCCTAATCTACATTTTGTTGGTAACTCTATCTATAGAATTTTTTCTTTGCTTCCACTGAATATACAATATATACTATTGCCAGATATTCAAATATTTAAAGTTAGTTTACTTAGAGACTTATTGGTACTGTGTATGGCCCACTCTGCATCTCATGGCAGATCAGTACTGTACACCAGTATTACTTTCAAATCATAGGCTTGTTGGATTAATTACTCTTTTCTGGAAAAAAAAAAGCCAATATGGATAATTCCTCTGGAAATTCAGTCAATGTTTGCTTTCTGTGTTTAATAATGAGAGGGATTGGCAACGATTGGAAACGGAGAATAACTTACTGTATTGAATACTTTTGGTAGCCTACCTTGGCCCAAACAGTGGGTACAAAATGAAGGACAGCTGTTCACATGGCCCCCACTTGCAGCCCACTTTGGCCCCATTAGCAAACTACACTGGCACACATACATGGAGCCAACATGGGTTGCCCAAACAGAGCCCAAATACCAGCCCTTCACTAACCCAAGTGTGCCAGCATGGACATGTTGGCTGGGATGTAAGTGACTCTTTGTTCTTTCAGTTTTAACCTTTGCAGATAAAGACACTGCATATTCAAATACACACTGATGTGGGTATGCTGACATTGTGAGCATGAGTTTAACATACACCCTTTAACAAACACACATACATATTCATTGTCACATCTCTCCCCTCCTGCCGCCTGATGTGACACAGTGAGTCCAGTCCGAACTGCTCTGCCTGAGTGAGGAGCTGGTACTTGTTGTTTGTTCTCCCCTTCTATCTCAGATTGGTAAACACAACTGGTGTCTGTGCTCTGCATGGGAATCAGCGGGGGCGCCTGCTCAGCCCTGTCTGCTTGGATTAATCCTTAACAGGTCAAGGTCAGACACATTACAACAATGCCAGCCCGGTAATAAGCATGTCTGAAGATTTCGCAAGCTCTAATTTAATTCCTAGAGCGTTATGTGAAGCGGTTGAGGGACAGAAAAAGGGAAAGAGAGATAGAGGGTGAGAGAGGGGGAGGGAAAGACGAGGTGAGACAACTCAGTAGTTGAATTAATGGCAGGCTGCCGCAGGACCTCGTCACTGCACCGCTAACAGTATTGCTCTCTAACCCCCTCCGCACATCTGAATGTGGCAATCAGCTTCATTGGAGAATTAACAAGACCATTAGAGTGGAGGACACAAGCAATCAGCATCTTCTAAGTTTGCCGTGCCGCCATGCCAAAATAAAGCATTAGGGCTTGTCTGATGCTACTTCTGAGGAAACGCATTTCACAGACAGCAAAGATACAAACAGTGGAAGCAAAACTTCAAGAAAAATTATTTTTAAACAGAGCATGATGTTGATTTAACACAGGGAGACAAGACCATGCATTTGCTGTTAGTCTTATGGGACATCTGCTCAGCCTTGTTTCTTGTTGTTCCTATGAATGGTAATGGCCTTATATATCCTGGTGGGCCGGGGTTGTTAGCAGAGATCGCTGCTGGAAATTGAAAATCTCTTGTCAGGTCTAGGAGTTTTTTGGAGGAGAGAGAGGGAGGGTGTAACTGATAAGCAAAGGCAGATTGTTTTTGCATCAAAGAGAAATTTTTCCTGTATTCTTAAATGAGAAAGTATCCTTTTACAGAGAAGCAACACATACTGTGCAACCGTCACCCCACATTGTACAGCCCATAACTTTTATATCATAAAGTCATATCCACGCTATCGTTTAATATAAGACACAAACAAGACTTGTAGATTCTGAATGCTTTGCTAAAGAATTGACACCTGCAGTCTTGAGAAAAATAAAATCATTGATCGGTTCCAAATGGTGTTGAGATGGAGACAGTAAGACCCTGAAGGTGTTCAGTCAAAATGTTAGTAGAGTGTGTGGGTTGACTTTCCTTTCCAAGGCTGTGAGTAACTTCCTGCAACTGACCTCACACTGAGCACAAATACACTGGCCTTGCTCTACCTAGTGATGATTGACAGACAGACAAGTACAGGAGGGGCATGGATATGGCTAAATCACTCACAAACATCATACATTCATGTCCGATTAAAGATGCAAAACATACATAATCCCTGTGATGAATTATTGTTGATTATAAGGTAAGATAACTGATGACCGTTCAGGTAAAATCTATTACACACCAAGAATGTGAATACTTGTCCTCACTTCATGCTTCAAGGGCAGATTTTCACCTACAGTCTAGTTAATCTCTTTACTGACGTTATGAGATAAAGTCAGTGTAACCAACATAGCTTAAAGAATGGAATGTCACCTCCTTCTGAGTATTTTCACAACACAACACCTTTAAGGGTTTTGCTTAGCGCTGCTATTAAAGTGTAACTACACCCTCAAATTCTGCTACAACCCTCTCTCCAATGAGTGAGGGAACAACAAATGTAGGGGGCATGGCCTCGTGGCTACATAGTGTGTGGGTCGGGACACGGGGGAGATTGACTGACACTGATTAGAGGATGTTAACATTATTTTTTTATATAAGTTTCATTACATAGATAAGTCCCAACTGGTTGACTCTATGTCAGCATTGATCTCGCAAGGTTCAGGGCTGAATTAAACCAGTAGCTGGTGTGCTGAGCCATTTTCAACCCATGAAATGCCAATTTTTATAAATTTGGTGTCATAAACATGTCAATATTAACACCAGCATTGATCTGTTTCATCACAGACAGTCATATAATTTAGTTTACAGCTCAAAAATCACATTTAAGTGTGCAGTACCTCTTAATATGTCTATTAAGTGTACCAGTACACAATATGCAGCCCAACTCATATTAAGTTTGCGTGCTTGTAATGACAAAGATATTTTATCAAATTTACAAAACTAAGGCACAATGGCACGGTAGAGAGAAATTAGGTCACTCATTGTAAATTACCTAAAAGTCATAATGCCTAAACGACAAAATGCAGTAGGTCGTTTGTCAATCTGTGCCAAAAAGGAGTCATATGAGCGTTTTCTGATCTGCTGTTCCTATGGTTAAGGTATTAGGCAAATAAAACTTCTTGGTTAATGTCAGGGAAAGATTGCCTTCTTAAAAGAGATCAACATAGTTTGTTTGTTGGAGACGGGATGCAAACCCCAGTCTCTGTTGTCGAAGTCCGGCACTTTGTATGTCCATTCATTCACCCTAACCTTGTTCCCTTTTTCAGCAGGATAGCAATTTCATGCTAGGACCACCATTGCTACTGAATGTGTTTCATTTGAACAAACAATCAATGCAGACTTTTTTTGTGGAGAGAACAATCATCTACAAATGGTTGCCTATTAGAAAAACATAAACACAGGTCATTTTAAGCATTTGAATGATCAGTGATATCGTTTTTCTGCTGAGGACAGTCCCAAATGATAACGCCTCAAACTGTACTTCAGCCGGACAAATCATTTAACATGTGTCATGTGTGTTTAATTAGTTGTGAAAGTGCAGCTAATTGAAAAGAAAAAAAAAGAAAACAACACAAAGAAAAAAAAGAGAAAAAGAAGCACACCAACAAACAATCAATGCACCCATACCAGTAATGATGTGTCTGAAAACAGTATGTAGTGCTCCCGCAGGGGCCAGCCGACAGTTTCATTTTAAGGCCACACATGCACCACAGTACCACACATTTATCATAGAGCAATGGGAGGTTATGGACCCTGGGAGAAAAGAGCATTGTAGATTACACACACATACACATACACACTGGAACACTTGATACATGCTACACAAGCAAATTCATGATAAACACACACACACATACTGTATATGCAGGTCTGCACACACACACGAGCATGTACACATTCCTCTTCATGCTCATACACAGGAACAAACACAGCTGTGAGGCTGAGTTAACATAGGAAAATACAAATAGTCGCAGCTGCTAGCCATATAATGACACCCTGTTGGGTTACTATGACAGTAATAGCCCTCCAAGCAGCAGTGGGATATTATGGCTAGTCACACAATACTATCAGCAGAGGAATTTTCTACAACCAGACCCTGACACTAGGTGAACATTTGTAGGGCTGTTTGCATTATTTAAGAGGTATAGCTCAACTAAGGCTAATAAATGGATTTATCTTTTTACATCCTAAATTTGCATTGGAAACCCTGAGCTTAAGGAGTTGCTTTGTGTTTCATCACATAGGATCAGTGCTCATATTTATGAAGCATTCCACTATCACTCCCAGGAATTGCACTGAAATTTAAACTAGCACTAAAAACACTCCTACCAGTATGACTTGAGTTATTCACAAAGCCACTCCAGCACTCTCAGCATGGAGTAAATGTTTTCATTTGAAAATTAATGGCATCACTGTTTGGGACACTTATCCCACGTTATTGTCATGTGAGAGGGAAGAGAGGCAATGGAAATATTCTCATGGTGTTGCAGTTGCTCATGCCATAGGAGACATCATGGTAGAGAGGACCAGTGTTCACATTGAATGAACAAATACATATACAGCTCAGGTTGTATAATAAGCAGAGTTAGTTTTAATTTACAAAATGACATTAAATTAGAGTTTAGTCGGACTGAGCTGATGCAAGCCAAAGCTTCTACAGTATGTTTATTTACTTTTTAGACACATGTGTATTATTTAGTATGATATAATTGGAACTTTTGAACATTGACATGCACAGTATTTACATGTCAGAAACTGTAAAATATGGTAGCTTCCATATGATGTGAACATGGCATCTTAAAGTGTTCATCCTGTTCCTGATCATCTACTGTTACACTACAGTGTTTTATGTGTTTGTGTTTGTAGTTAATTTCCTTTCTTCTTTCACATCTGTCCTGAAGAACTGGGATGATTAATTAATGGTTAACACAAGGACTGAAAGGAATGAAATTAAATGAGTAACACACTTCTATTTTTTCTACAAATCTGTCATATGTACCTGATTGCCAGTATCACTGAAGGCAAATGCATATTTGATATTTAGTAGAACATTTTATAAACTTAGTGTTGACAAATGCAAAACACAGTTGCAGTTAAAATCTCCAACAAAAGAGGTTTCAACAACTTACAACTACAAGCTACTATTCCCTTTTCTCCAGACAGGCAAAGATGGCAAAGCTGTATTTTTAACTTCTAAAATGGAAGTGTTTTTTTTTTTTCCATGCAAAGAAACTGATCCCTTTACATAAATATATTTTGAGAGCACATTCAGCACTTACACCTTGTGAAAAGTGCCAGCAGCTTGAGTAATAGCTCGGCACATCTTTCTTATGACACAGAACAGGCGTTATAAAAGCTGCTTGATAGGTATGGTAATTGCTGGCAGCCCAAAGACTTGAAGACGCCAGCCTTGATTCTTTAGGAGGTGTAGAGATAAATAAGCCTCTTTTAATGAGAATCTAACTCACGCTGAGCTTATACACTCATGCTGAAGCAACACAACTCATCCCCTGTAGAGATTACACCTTGTGTAGTTCTTCAGTTAAACACCACCATTCATCTCCAGAAGTGTGTGGTGTGAGTGACGGAGGTTATATTGTTACACCACACTGGGACTCATGACTTATGCCCTCATCTGATTGCCCTACACAGGCGACCCAAATGATACCATGTGTAGGGTGTTCAAATGTGTGTAAGCGTATGTCTTCCTTTAATAGGATATAATTACACTCATATACTGTGTACTCTGTTGCTATTTTTCTCAAATAACATATCATAAATGAATGTAGTTAATATGAATTTATCATGTATCTTAAAATATCTTACATGTTAAAGTCTATCTTCATTCTTATTTTCATTTATGCAATTTGTCATTAGCAGTTATTTGTTTTATCTTTAATTTACTCATCTCCTTGGCTTTACTTCTCAACTCTTGGAAGAGAAGATAATAGCCATTCAAATTTGATCCAACAGTTAGAATCATTGACTAAAACTACTGCGGCGAACTTATTAAATGACCATCAGTTTCCAAAGGTTCACAGAGAAAATATAAGAGACAGTCAGCAGAGAGGGGGAGTTGTGCTTGCACATAATAAGACTCACTGAGCACAACCTTAAGACAGTTGGCTGCCTGATGATGACTGACAACTACAAATCAGAGAGATACACTAGATTGCACAAACCACAGATATATGGCTGCTATAATACATAAACACACGCACAGCATATTGAGTCAGTATGCTCCTCTCCCAGATTCTCTATTGATTTAGACACTTCCTCACTGCTGCCATTTATTCAAGTCAGAAAATCAAAGATGCACAAGGCAGTCTGGGCTGAACAGATGACAAAAGAGCACAGTGTTGGAGAAAATGAGGAGATGGAGGGCATTTCCTCCTAATTTGGAAACAAAGGGAGAGCAGAATAACACAGCAAGTGTCACTTACTAAAAGACAAAGAAAGGGAGACGCAGTGAGAGACAGAGAAGAAAAAAGACACAAGTGCGAGAGGGAGAAGGGAAGATCCAGAGGCATTGGCTGAGTGACCGTTGTGTCTCATCCTTTACCCCAATGGCACAGGACTCAATCAAATTCTCCTCATTCTTGACCGTGCATTAGCTTAGCAAGCAGGGACCTTGTTTCACTCCCTCAATTAAATGCCCGCCCGCACATAATTAACGACTGTTTTGTCCACAGATCAATAAAAGGCCTGTTCATTAAAAGTCCCTTTGCTTCCTCAAAGATCCCCTTGCTTAGTTCACTATTGCATCTGAGGAGGTGGCAGCGCCTGGCACAATTTCCATTCCGGTTTCATGTCTGTGGGTTTTCTTTTTTTCAGCTGGTGCAAAATAAAGAAGGAAGTCAAAGAAGGACTGAAAGCGTGCAGAATGTGAGGAAAGCTCTTGAAACTGAGAGAAAAGACTTATGGGAACTTATTAGTTTGAATGTAAGAATCACAGGAGCGGCCCTAGATTGGCTGTTTATCTCATAGAGGCACGTAATTACAATACAGTAATACAGAGGAAACAACATGTGCTGTAAAACAAGCTAATAAGAATGTCTGCTTGGTTTCTATTAGCTCTTGTTAAAGGGTCAACAGTCTGGATCTATCCAGCATTTGCCCGAAAAAGACTTCATATTTATGGTTGAAGAAGAAATGTAGTAGTAGTTCTAAGGGCAACTTTTTAGCATCTGTATACACTAACCATATACTGTATACACTGCCCTGTATTCAGTTTCAATCAGTGTCTACATCTCCAACAACTCCACAGCCTACAACCATCATCAGTGTTTACAGATGTGAAAACAAAAGACCTGTCTGTTACTTAGATAAAAGATCAATAAACACAACGGGAGCTGGATTTAACATGGAGCACGCCTGACTGCCAGCCACATGCCATAGCTAACAGACTGAGTGATTAGACTAGAGGTTGCTTCAATCTCAAGGATACACACACACACACACACAGAGTTTGCCCAATGTAATGATCAGTGTGCACTATACTGTTACCGCTCACCTCTCCCATCTGCCATGGAATCCGGGGGTCTCTGGAGATAGATAACAGGGTTTGAACAAACAGCAGTCTCATACTGGGGTGTGTTTTTATTGTGTTTATAGGATTACCCATCCTATAGCAGTATCTTTGAATTACAGTATAAATACATCTAGTTTTATTTCACACCACTGTAGCTAGAAAAAGGTTTGACCACTGATATCTTCGGTGTTAACCATGTTACTTCTACAGTCCTGATTTGTGGCTATTTCTTTGTAACTTCATTTTTGTTTAATTTCAACCTCACTATGACATCGTTCCCAGGGGATTTGCTAGGTACTGACAGCAAATGGAATGGCCAGGTAGCCTTCATAAAGAACACACTGTATGACACAAGGTATTTACCTGTACATGCTTTTAGTCTCCTCCTTTGTGACCTTTATACTATATATTTTCTTTTGCGTGTATGTTTGTGGTGTAAAATGTTTATCCCTCTGTAACCACTCTATGCTGCAGACAGAAATACTCAAATAAACAAATACTCTCTGCCATATTGTATGATAACAATGTGACAGTCCAACTCGGATCAAATATCGTGCTATGCATTTAAATGATTATGTGAACAGGATACATGCACAGGGTTTTTTTTCCAAGTAACTGCAGTAGTTGATGGAAAAATAGCAAATATGTTCAAAGTGCTGTAATGTTAAGAAATCCTTTGAAAATCTGAATTGGGATCCACACCAACAACTAATCCTTCTTTGGTCCACGGCTGGACTTCTCACCAAATGTGATTGAAATCTGCTGTCTAGTTTTTGAGATATTGTAAAAAGAGACAGAGCAACAGAGCTGATAACATAACCTCCTTGGCAGGGGTAGTGAAAAAGACGTTGAATTAAACTGGCAACCATTTTTCATAAAACACTCTGTTCCCTAAATATTTCCTTCATCTGTTTGTATGTGAGGAGCCAATTTTTCAGAGCCAATTTAGAATCATTCTACCCTTGGTCAGTCTTGCTGTAGATGGATTCCCTTGTGTAACATCTGGCGGTCTCTAGGCAGTGTGCATCCCACTATTCACTCCCTTGCTCATAAGCTGGTGTAAAATTGCCCCTTTGAATCTTCTCCACAGCGGATTCCTCATTCAGTGAAGCAGCCGTTCCCTGCGCACAGTCAAAATCTTTCTTTATGTTGTGTAATATGCTAAACACAGCCACATAAGGTCTCTCTGTCTTTTTCTTTAGACTGATGAATGTGGCAGAACGGCTCTGAATTCCCCAGCTCCCAACGCTATGATGTGTGCCAGTCTCCTGGATTATGAGACATATGGAAGCATGTGAGTACACAAGCATGAACAAATGAACTCAGAAAGTCTAACACACTCTCATAGACACACAGTTACAGACACAGCAAACCTAGTGGATGTATAAACACACCGATGGGAGAAACCAATATACACACAAAGTAAATATTCACACATATTTCTAAAGCTTGCACATTATAAATTTTACTAAACTAAATAGGGAGAATCTGAGATTTGGAAGAGCTGCTAAAAATCCCCCAACTCAGACTTGCAGACTTAACAGTCATATTTTCATTTGAAGAAGTTAATCCAAATCTTTAGTTGTTAAACCTCTGGGGCTGGAGCAACATACTCTAAAGAGCATTTCCCATCTCCCATCATTCCAGTGTGCCAAAGCAAAACTGTTCCATAAGGGCTAAATTTGAATAGGAACTCACTGTTCAGTGGTAAAGGTACAACTAATTAAAATACAAATGTAGAATGTAAAGTGACACATCATTTTATAGTAACTGAAGGGCTGAATCAATGTACACAAGAACACTGCAACTACAGTAGAACAACCATATCTATAAGACCAATAGAGATCAAAACAGAACAAAATATCGGAACAAAATAACAATGTCTTGGCCTTGTTTGTTGATGCATTATTGATAATGCTGCAGTTGTTAAAAATGGACAAAAATAAATATAGAGTAAGACAGTGTGATGAAAGAGAGGGACTACAGTAGAACAGCATCCCTGTTCACATGGTATGATCTACTGCTAACTGTCATCTGGCCTGTGAACCAGACCAAAAAGGTCACTGTTGTTGGTGTTATTGTTCAAGATATTATCATCAAAACATGAGTTTGTGTGTATGTGTTTTTTTGTGTGTGAAGGGCTGTGTGTTGTTGAATGTACCAGTTTCTCTGTGTGTGCAATAAGTCTGGTTTTGATCAGTGCTGAAGGATTTAAAGCTAGTAATACCTTATCCTGGCTTGGTACCAGTGACACACTTTTCACTAGTCTACCTCTTTGAACTACAGATCCTCTGTGGGGTGAAAAAAACAAAACGTAACATCCTCTTTTTGTATTTATCGGTATACAGCTTTGAAGTCTACTGTGGCTATTGTTTTTATGATGACAAATGCTGCTGCTGAAGCTTGTATAAATACACAAAATGTATTTTCCTCCTGTAACATTTCACATCACCGGTATATATGTTATATATATTAGGTTTAGACAATTCTGGTAGGATATGCAGGCATAATAGGGGAACATTTTGGGAAATACGCTTATTGACAATACAGGAAAAAGATGTTAGCTTAGCTTAGCATAAAGACTGGAAGCAAAGGGCAACAGCTGGCCTGGCTCTGTTCTACTGGCGCCTCTAAAGCTCACTAATTAACACATTTTATCTCATTTGTTTAATGCGTACAAAAACCGTATTGTATAAAAATGTTGCCTGGCAACGTCACTGTGACAACAAGACTCCAAGAAGATACTGCACCCGGACAAGAAATAATCCAGCGCAGTGCCTGAATTGGACTGAAAAAGGTGCCAGTACCTTAATCCAGCAGTTGCATGAAATGATCATCACATGTGTCTTGGATATATTTATATTTATATGCATATCTTGGTAATATACTGTATATCCCACTTCAAATGTATTTTTGTATGTATTTCATTACATACATTACATACGACATACATTTCCACAGTTTGTACATAAATGTATATTTGGTATATTTAATTAGTTGTACACAAATATAATATTGCATATATGCTACAATAAAACCAACTGAAAATATGATGTCTTTAGATATCATAGATAAAGACAAAGATTTTACTTCTCTGCAAATCCGGCATCCAAGCTTCTTAACTTTCACAATGAGCCAATCATTTGCCTTGCAGAAATAGTCAACTTGGTCCCTCATCCAGCAGTCAGGTGCACTGTGCCAGTGGTGCGAAGTGTTGTTGCCACCGCGGTAGTTGGCAGCTGACAGGGGAGGCTCGGCGTTGGTGCCGCAACTAGTACCGACAGCCTAGCCGCACTACAGCCCAGTTACAGCAGCAGCATCATTCAAAAAGGAACCCTCGTCAGTTTTCTTCCCGGTCCTCTGTTGTTTTTTCTTTTGCCATTTTTTATCCATTTTAACAAAGGACATTTCAGCGCTGTTTTCTCAGCATTATGCTAGCTATGTGTTTACATATGGACACAGTTACACAGGCGCAGACCCGCCCCTACCCTGCCTCTGATTGGCCTAAACCTGGCCTGGCATGATTAGGCCTGATCATGCCTAAACCTAAACAACCATATTTCCCAAATTTATAACTATTTGTCTAACAGAGGTGAAGAGGATATAAAACTCCTCACTTATTTTTTGAACGGTTGCTACAACTGTATCATATCATGTATACCAGCCAATTAGAGACACCTAGTAATAGGGGGCGATTTAATCAATGACGATGTGTCCCAGCAGCAGCCTTGTGCCCTGTCAAAGAGTTCTTGAGCCTGACACTGAACCCTTACTATACCTGCTCGCTCATCACTCTACATAGCAGCATCAGACTAAAATGTTAATGTCCATGTCAAGTGTAAGTATTAAATGCTTCAGGTTGTGTTAAATGAGGACTGTGGTGTTCCAAGGGATAACCTTATTACATGAAACGGCCTGAATCTTATCTAAACATAAGAAACATATAGTTAAGTTAAATAGAAAAAATACTAAAAGAACAATACTAATTGAGAAGTACTGCACATATATAATGAAGGGCTCAGCTTGAAAATCATATCTCTGGGAATACAACAATTTTGTCAGTATAGTCACCTATTTTGGATCCACCGACCACCGAGGATGTGTAGCATCAACACCTTAATCAAATGCAGAGGTTATTACCACCGTAATGAGTTAACACTTTAGCCAAGAGAGCATGATTCATCTACAGGCTATTCTGGATTCCTACAGGGCATCTATGGGCTATGGAACATTGCACACACACACACACACACACACACAAAACGACAGCAGAAGCAAAACATCACCCCTGGATGTATCAGATTATACCATGCAGTACATTCAATTACATCTGATGGCAGATGCTGTAAACAAAATCAAACACACATAATCTCGAAGATTGGATCCTTCAGTTACATATGAACCCTGATATCCAAAGACCTGACACAGGACTAGACATATTAAGACAAGGAGCGGTCTGTGAGGGCTCTAAGCTGACTGACTCAGCACTTTTTGGATGCAGACTTATCCAGAGCTTTGGGAATACACATGCTGTAGTGAAACACAAATGAGAACAGAATATTGAGTGAATCACACATGGATTGGAAACACTGTCTCTCACCTTATTTCTCTCTCTATTTAATTGACTCGGCTTTAGCTAACTGACTTATTTTATTATGGTAATCAAGTGTTGATTAACCCATGTGTAATGCAGCTGTTATGTTTTGCATACAAATATGTCATGAATATAATAGATTGATTAGTAATAATGGATCACATTAATGTACTTATTCAGAAAGAGATTTTGTTGTGATTATATGCTACTCAGACTTGCCTATGGTATTAATACTACCTCTTCTGTGCTTTCCAGAGGATTATTTTCTTTATTTGGCCTACATTTCTCAATCCAGACCTGTAATTTAATGGCCTGTCAACCAATTACTGTGTGTAATACTAGAATGAAAGTTTTATGGCTGTTATCAACATGAATCAAACAGCTTGACGAAAAAATTATACAGCTTGTATTTGTCTCTTTTTATTCTCCAAAAGATGTGTAGGATTATTTTAGCCAACGCATGCATGAAAGTAGATAATAGCTAGGCAAATCAAACAGTCAGCTGGTCAGTTTACTAATGGTTGTCTTAACACTTTTTAAAATGATTAAAATGGAGAAGCAAAGCAGACCTTATTACCTCATAGCCCACGGCATATGCAAATAACAGACTCACCATCCCTTAGCCAGACAACTTTGCTGCTACTCTGTGCGAATGATGGTTCTCAGGTCCTTCAGGTTGTCTTTACTATGCCATCCAGCATTAGTCTATCTCGAGCTCTGTGGCTCCTCTCCGACTTCTGAAAAATAAAACAGACCCTGGAGTGAACTTCATTGTTTTTCCCATTTTATACTAATAAATTCCCCAGTTAGATTTCTAATGGGAGGGTTAAGGGGCAGGTGGAGTGGGGTGAAAACAAGGAGGAGAGAAAGAGGGGGAGGCAATTTGCTAATGGAACATAGAGAAAAAAATGGTGTGGACCCATCTCAGTAAAGGATGAAAGAAGCGCCGAAAAAAATAACCTCGGTCTGTCTGGAGAGAGCGAGAGTGAGCTATAGGGCAGGAGCTAAAGTGGTTTTAAAAAACACCATCATTAACTGTCATCTTCATCTCAGGTGCAAGGCTAGAGAGTGAGGTTTGGAAGAGGGAAGGAGAGGAGAGAGGAAGAAGAGGAGGTACTGCCCAGGAGATCATTCAATAGCCTACAATCTTTATTTAATTACCTGCTTTACATCTCCAAACCACCTCCTCCCTTAACTTGAGTGTAAGGGGTCCCTGGAGATTGCGGTGCAGCTATTTAACTATATCTTAATTACAGCCTAACTTGAGTCTGATCACACAAACTACGATGGCATTACAAAAACACTATCTCTTGAAACCAAGATGCTCTGTAACTATGTGTCCAGATTACAAGCCACAGACTATGTCAGCAAGATGAAGCTCCAGGATTTAGGCTTCTTAATTCAGTGGAACTTTATTTACAATCTCTCTCGACTGGCTGGAATCGAGGTCATTTGAACAGGGTAGATGTTTGGCTGGCTGAAATGCGAACACAGACAGAATTTTAGGACTTCTAAAGGCATGAACACCCATTCTTTGGTCTGTGCAGTCTATGTTGCAGATGTAACACTTTTAGGGACATATGCCAATGAGGAGACTTCAACAAATTTTGCTGAATAGATGAATAGATGAAAAAAAAATATTACAAATAAATTAATTTCCAATGTCTGAAATTTGTTGTCAAGCCATTAAAGGATCCATTAAAGTTTAAGAGAGCTGTAAGTTTTTTGTGCCACATCTGAAATGCAATGTTTTGTCACCTAACAGAACCTAAATCTCTTTTAATCACTTTAAATGTAAATGCAATAACAGGGGATTGGCACAATATAATGTACACCAGTAGAATCTATTGTGGCACCAAATGCTAACTTTGTGAATAATGTTAAATTTCTTTTGAGGCCCAGATATGCTGCTTCTTCAGTACTCTGTGCTCTTAGATTTTGAAACCTGTAGTTTGTACGGAATTGTTTTCTATTGTAAGGAGCACCTTATAAGCTGCTGAGGCTCAGTGCATGTACCACAGAGCAGTGACCCAGTACCACTGCTGTTTACACAATCATTAAAGACTACTGTAGGCGATATCACACGCCTTGTTAACCACGTCTTTCTAATAGCCTGTCATGTTATCTGAGAATACAGGTGATTTCTATCAAGTGGATAAGTGGCCCTGGTCGATAAGAAACAACTAACAGGCACCAACAGACCGAGTGAGAAATAATTATAAAAACACAAGTAAAGAACAATGCATATTTTTCCTGCTGGAACACCATGACACATGTCTAAAATAGAAAAACAATATTTAAATAGGATGGGATAATAGAAGTAAAGAAAATGGTAGGATCCTGGAACTGTTAACATCTGTTGGGAAGTCAATATACAAATTAAGATAACGTGAAAAATCAATTAGATAGACCTCAGTTACTTGGATCTGCCAAGAGTATCCTTTTTTACTCCTCTCTTGGTCTCCTGAGCTCACATTCATGATGAAAAAATGCCAAATGTTCAAAGGTATAAGCCGGACTTGCCTAGGACATGGAGTTTTAACAGTTAAGCATGATTAAAGTCAAACTGTTTGTAGTGGAAAACAAAAGGAAGCTTATGGAGATTATTTCTGAATGGTTGCACAGGGCCTTGAGGAGGTGCTGAAGCTCTGAGCTTATCTTGATCAAACACCAACATCGTGTGTTTTCCTCACTGGCCCTGCAATGGTTCCAGTGTTTTTTATATTTTTATCCTTCTTTTTTTTCTCTCATTGTGTTTGCTTGTTGCTGTGATGCTGAATGGTCTTTCATAATTTCAGAGCATTTTAAGATATCTTTTACCTGTACCCACAATGGCAACTTTCCATAGTTTTGTCTTTGACTTCTAACAAATAACAAAGCAGTCACTGAGTCAATGTCAAATCTTCAATGGTCCTTCATACTGGTCATGATATGTGTCTTTTATTAATCATTTTATTGATATTCACTTGATTGTCCCGTAATTTTTAAACACATGATTTTGTAGGACGATTCAGGAAATCATCCAAATATATCAGCATGCACACATCCACTTGTGAGGACATGGTTTATTTATTACACTTATTTTATGAAGGGTTATACTTATTTTAACGATAACCGCTATATGCCTAACCCCAATCCTTACCCTAAACCTTAATAATAATATGTGCACTGCCAAAAATACATTTACCAAGGAGTTGAGAGGGACAGCACTGGGGTTAATGTGCAAAGTTATGAAAAAGTATGTCTCCGTCTAGTCGGAGAAAAAGGTTTGTTGCAGGCTTTTCTCAAATAGATTTGGAAAACAAGAACTTGCTCTACAGTATGTTCTGAGGGGATTGTGTGTTAAAAACAAAGATGGGGCAGCAGAGGGAAACATGTTGGCACGCACAAATAAAAAAATTTAAGAAATGGTCTCAAATGTAGTTTTACACAGCCTTATAAAAATTCTAACCCTACAGTTTTCCAGATGGGTCATTTCTACTTCTGTTATTCAGTTTATAAACAGCATTTTTGACATGTTGACTTGACATGGACTATATTTTCAAAACTCCAGCCATACACAGTGATTTCACCTTATTGCTAACCCCAGCCAACGTGTTCCATGTTCAGTAAAGCAGCCAGCACAAATCCCATGCAGCCTCTCCACCTCCCAGTGTGTATATTTTTTGCAGCATACTGTGGCTCTGAGGGAGTTTTAGTTCCCAGGAGACAGGAGGCTATTTATACTGGATCCTAAAACAGGGTAGTCATACCCCCCCACCCCCAAGGCAGCAGCTTTAGGTGACAACGCTGACACACAGCCACACGATAGTCCAAACTAATCTTTTAATCGCTCCGGTAACTTCATGTCTCTGGGTGAGTTGGGGCAAGCTAGTGATGGGGATGGGATACCGTCTGCAGAGATATGATATGATCCTTGAACACATACTAAAACACACACAAACTCACATGCAGACTTATACACACTGTCCCACTCTGCCCCACCCCCAGAGTACTATGGCGAAGCCTCATGTATCTGTGGGTATTAACAGATCAGCGCAGAGCAGCAGCCACCCTGCTTTAAAGTCTTTTCCTGAGGTAGTGCTTCAGAAGCCTGCTGCAGAGGAGGATAAACGCGTAGCAATCCCCCAGGCCCGGCGCCTCCTCAGCTCTCTCTTTGCTGCCCCCTCCTTCTCCTCTATTCCTCACTTATCCCCACTTTCCTCCCATCCCTCATTATTTCTATCCCCCTTCTTTTCCTCAGAATCTCATGCTTTCTGTCCTACTATCTGTCCCCTCCTTCCCTCTGGCCCTTCATATAATTCTCCTTTCCGTGCCTCCTTATCCTGTTCCCCTCCCATTTTGTGTCCATCCCTTTCTCCATCCTTCGCCCTCATCTTGCTGTCTTTCTCCAGACTTCAGTAATGAACGAGGCCTGTGGCCCATCTTTGCCAGCTAGACAGAAAGGCATTGATGGTTATGCATTGTAACCTTAGTTCTATGCTCACAGGCTTAGCTCTGTAATGGGACTCTTAAACCTTGGCCACTCGTCTTAGTGTCCTTATGTCCTGAAAGGCCATGCTCTCCCGATTCCTCATCCACCAAGTCTTAAGTTACTAGTTGATCATCAGAGAAGATGCTACTGGTTTTGCGACTTTACGTTTAGTATAAAATAGTACATACAAACATAAACCTCACAAACATTAATTCACTGACGCAATCAGGAGAATTTTAATAATTAATGACAATCTAAGTATCCCGGGAGCTGTTCTTAAAACCACATAAATAGTAGTTTACAATATTTTTCGGAATGTTGTCTTAACTTTGAATTAAACTTTTAGGAAATACACCCAAGCATATTGTCCTTGTCATCCTTGTCCTTGAAAGGGTGATCAGAGGAGTTGTGAGTGAAGACAACAGGTATCACTATTTCCATGATCAGCCTGGCATTTGAACATATATTCAATTGTCAAGGATTTTGTCATTTGGTGGAATAACAGTGTGATGGCTTCTAGAGGTTTTACTTTTGCCCTGTCTACTATGAGATGAGTTTCTGATTGGGCAGGAAAGCTGCTTTGAATGCAACCATTACGTCAACGGTGAGTGAATTTAAATGAAATAGTAAACTATAACAAGAATGCTTCTGACTAAACTCAAACATTGGTGTATAATACACAAATAACATCATGTATTGTAAATTGTCAGAAGAGGGTGTGACTTTAAAAATGCATCCCATTATCTGTTTGTAGGAGTGTTGACGTTTTGGATTCAGGAAATTGACAGTTTTCGCATTCTCTCCTTTATTTTATTGTCAGTCAGTCCCTGGGGGCATCCTAAAGATTCTGCAATCCAAAGACACTGAGAGACTACTGCAGTCAATATATTGCATTGACACCCTGCCAAGACATGCAGACAGAATGAGTTCATTACATGTAGTTTTAAAAAAAGAAGAATGAAAAAATAGATCTATCTGAAGAAAGTGCACTTCTTTTTGGAACAAGCAAAAGTTATAATATATTCATCTGTTCTTTGTAAGGCTAAAATATGTTTATGTTATTCATGAAACAACAAAAGAAAAAAAAAACTATTAGGTATAACTTGCTGGTGGTAATCCTTGTTAAAGGCTAGACAGAAAGTGATGGTTAAATAAAGTGACATTCAAATAGACAGAATGACAGATGAACATACAGACAGACTGACAGGCAGACCAGGGAGGGGTAAGTAGGCTGAATCCAAATTAAGCTGATCAGAGCTCACTGTGAGTTAATCTAGTTATGTGGATAAAGGACTTCCCTATGGCTAAAAACACAGCAAGTTATGACTCAGTGAAGGTGTGTGTGTGTGTGTGTGTACACATGTGGGAGAAAGAGAGCATGTGCGACTGTCTGTTTCCCAGTGTGCTCTGTTCGTATCTGTTTATCCATATTTAAATATACCCGCATACTCATGAGCCTCGAAAGCTTTCTAAACAACTAACGGCTGCAATCTGTGTTTTGTAGGCTACTCACTCACTCAAACGGAAGCCGACTTCGACAAGTGCCTAAAAAGGAGAGAGATGTATTGATTTGTAAGGCAAAACTGCGCTAATGACAGACAGGCTGTCAAATCTGACAAGCCTGACAGAGCCTTTATATTTTATTTGTGAGTTTGAACATTGATGTGCATTGTGTGAGCAATTGTATGTCTAGGACTTTTTGTGTTTTTAAATGAGAAAATGCGAGAAAGACTGTCTGCTGCCAATATGTAAGAGCTATGTGTGTCTGTGGGAGGGATATAGGGAGAAGGGGGAGTGTGAAAGTGAGTGTGGTTGGGCAAGTAGAATTTTTGAAAAGCATATCACGCTAAATGAATCTACACTAAAAGCTTTAGAGACTTGCAAGGGTTCATAAGCATCCCCCTCTCATGTGTATACCACTTCAAACAGCAGTTAGAAAGCAAAACAAATATCCAAGTCAATCAGCCACCTTTTCTTCTCATCTCTCTCATCCAGAAATCTTCACCAAAATACATCAAGGGTAAATGATTTTAGGGATGGTTATCAACCACCAGAAATGCAGTAGTACCAATGCACTTGATGAAATTAGGTCTCAAAGAAGAAAAAGACTGGCAAAAAAATGAATACAAATTCAATCAGCTCTGTGTACACTGCCTACATATCAAAGAGTATAAGGAAAGGGGAGGGGCTGAAGTAGAAGGCCAAGAGATTTAAGTTTGACATAAGCTTCAAAACTTCAAACAACTCCTGATTTTCATAAAATGCTTTCAACACACTGTTGAGCTAGAGTATGCATGCAATGAAAAAGCATTATTTACCACTGAGAAAAGGAATAGGACAGCACTACAGTGAGTCAAAAAAGACTGAGAAGAGAAGGAGCAATTTCCCTTGCCTTTCTCGGTTGGCACAACGCTCCCCTTTGCAGAGTGGAGAAATAAAACATGGGCTGAGAAACATGACAGTATCCGGTGGAAGTGAGAGAATATGCCTTTAAGATAACACGATCAAGGAAAGGAAAAGGTTCTCTTAGCTGCTCTGGGTTATTCTTATCTGTGTATGGAGCCATACTGAAGTGACGCCCTGTTAAATTGGTCTATCCAATACAGTGAAGCTGAAGAGAAAAATGTTTAGTGTTGATATCTAAGTCTCACTGATGACACAAGTTGCACAACAAAATAGGGAAGTGAGATGCAGCTACAGTACTACATAGCTGTCTGTCTTCCATAGCTTTGTACAGTACTACAAAGCTATACTACGTTTTTACAGATTTCAATGCCAATAATGCTAATGCATTCAGACAAAGACAAAGACAAACAATAACTGTCAGAAGAAAAATCAAAAAATTATAGACTCCTAACTTTAAAGGTGGGCACAGGACTGTAAAGTCTTTTAGTTCTGGTATCGACTGAATGTGCTGTATGATACAGCTGAGGTTTCAGGTGATGCTTCATTGTTTCTCTTTGCAAATTTTTGTGCCTCTTCATACAAGGGATCTGTGGAGTCTCTGATTTGACCAACAAATGTTAAGAGCAGGAACTCCGGATGCATTTTTTAATACAAGAGTTTAACCAAAATGAATGTACTATACTGTACGTTATATAACAATCTACCTACTGCAATCTACCTACTGCATGTCCGACCTGACAGTTTGCCTTTTTTTTACATGCTTTCTCCACCAGGCACCTACTCCAAAACACATTTGCTGTTCTTATTTTTCAAAATCTTACATCTCAAGTCTCTGTGTGCAAGTGTGCAAGCATTACCCTGTTGCTCTTAGAGAAGACCTCATTAAGCAGTTTCAGGCTGAAGATGTTGAATGGTAGCTCTCTCTCTCTGTCTCTTTCTTTGTCTCTCTGTCTTTTGTACACACATTTTTTTTCTCTCTCTCAAGCTCTCTGGTGAGACAGAGTTGTCAATTGTCTTGAAAAATGTGACTCTCAGCATGGACACCAACAATCTTATCATGCCATTGGTTTACTTGTCTTGCCAGATTAGGTAAGTACTATGTACAGTACAGTACTATGTGTGTTGAAGATTGAAGAGGACAATAAATGAAAAATAATGTGTTTATAGAAGTACATGTATGTTTGTTTCCACTCATCCTTCAAGTATATTGAGGTAGAATTCTCTGTTTAACACTGTATTGTAGAATCAATAATCTAGTTAGAAACTTTGTATGAAAGTTAGGACACAATTCCTTGTAATTCATGGTAGCTGCACAGAAACAAATCTTGTTTTTATTTTAATATTTTTCTTGGGAATGGGGCACAAGCGCTTCAGTTGTAGAGCAAGCCAGCAGTACAAAGTACATTTCTACAATCAGTGCTTCTGTTAAGACAATGTGCCTTGTGAATCGCAAGGGAATAATAAGAGAACAAGGTGTAACTGAATGTCTCACTCACCCTCTATTAATCCTTGCCTTTGTCTGTTTGCTCTTTCTTTTGTCATCTACAGTCTTTCATCACCACAAATCTCTCTTTGCTTTCTCTGGACATTAATGTACCTGTGTATCTGCCCGTGAGTAAACTTCTTAAAGATCCTGCCGAGCTAGATGATCAAAGCACTTCTCTTTCAAACATAAAGGAATCTCACATTCAATGAACAACAATGTATACGTAGAACAAAAGGAACAGAAATTTTGAGCCATCATTGGGAAGATGACCTTTAAAAGGCTAACTGTGCATTCGCTAAAAGAAATTATTAGTGACAAAGAACCCAATTTCTCCAGGACCAATAGTTAACCACGCTTTCACCCGTAATAATAATCCACACTTTCATGATGGGAAATTGGGATTGCTGAATTTAATTTTCTAAGTTAAACAATTGTGCAAAGACATACGAAGCACAGCAGCAGGTGCAGTGTGAACATGAGCAATGACATTATGATTTAGATTAACATTTAGATTAACCTCTCTTTATAAGAAGAATTTTGTCTGAAGGGATGTCACTATAAAACAGGATGATCCATGTGACACTTTTAGACAGATATGAAGCTAAACGACACCACAAAGTGATGCTTTTATGAGAACTGTGGCATTTGGGGAAATGACCATCAGTGTAACTGTATAACAGTCAAATTTGAAAGCACTATTTATGTCAACTATAATTTTTGCTCTAGAGCTTTGAAATAGTTTGACTTACACTTACACTGATCTTCATATGTAGATAACTGAGTTATGGTGTGTTCCCACCAAAAGCGAATTGAACTTTGCTCGCGGTGAGATTACATACGAAGTCAATGCAAAGACGCGAATAGATGCGAATTGGCGCCGGGCGACGCAAATACGCGAATGAGGCAAATTACGTTGAATCAGTAATGGAGGAAAAAATACCCACCTGTGGGCGTCCAGAGCTCTATGATACTACTTCATTTTTATACAGTGATGGGACAAAAAGAGACTGCTTGGAGAAAAGTAAGCAAGTACTTTACTATACTTTACTATGAACCATGTAACTAGCCCTGATCGATCCGAACAGAAAACAAGCATTTTAAAAGTTATTTGTTTGTTATCTTGAGGACAGACCTGACAAAGCATCAAGCATGGCTCTTATCCTCAGAGGGTCGCGGGGGGGGGGAGCCTATCCCAGCTGACACTGGGCGAGAGGCGGGGTACACCCTGCACTGGTCGCCAGTCAATCACAGGGCTGACACATAGAGACAGACAAACAAACATTCACACTCACAGTCACACCTACGGGCAATTTAGATTCATCAACTAACCTAACCTGCATGTCTTTGGATAGTGGGAGGAAGCCAGAATTTAGCCTGAATTATAAGCCACACTGAAAGAACAGGGCCCTAGTCTGTATCACTAAGCTTCCATTACTGTCTCCCACAGTCAGAAAGATAGTAGGAGGTTGCCCTACACCCCTTATCTCTGATTTCACACCAGTGTATAGCTCCAATCCAGATAGACCCAGATGATTGTTTAGATATCAAGGCACATTTTCTGGTCTGAGACTGATAGTGGTACTGTAGCTCAAAACACACAAGCTCATTTAGTTATTTGTTGCAACTGGTGCAGATTATGCTTTAGAACAATATTCAGTGCAATCCTATTAAAGCCACGAACAGAAAGAACATGTGAACTGAAAAATTTAATTTGAATTAGCTTACATATTAGACTGCTTTATATGATGGGGGGCAGTACAAAGTAGCATCATCTAAGTTGTTTACTCAAAATATCACAGAATAATTGTGTAAAAATCGTTCAGGTTTCTTTTTAACTAACTTTGGATGGAACTGGTCAAAGAAGCATATTTTTTTTTAAGTAGAGTCGTTTGATATGTTGGTCTGAGCTTGAAAGGGCATACAGGACAAGCCTTTTGATGATAAGAAAAAATATTGTTTACTTTTTGTACAGTGTAATATTAGAAGACCTGCTCATAAAGGCCAGCCTCCTTGGTGAAGGGCAAGTTGTGCGGAGTGTTCAGTACTGATGAGAAAACAAACTATGGTTCAATCCAGCGGCTGATGGTCTGGAAAAAAAATCTCATCTTGAAAGCTTCTGTGAATGGCTGTCGAACAGAAGACGTGTGTCAGAAATGTGCTTCCAATTTGATTGTCTGTGGGCTCCCTGTTTTTGCCTCTCTCCTTCTGTCTTTGTCTATCTGTGTCTGCAGCTGTCTGTCTTCCTCAGCCTTCTGAAAATTGAGGACTGTAGAAAAAATGGCCAACAAACCGTTTTACAAAAATGGTGGAATGACAATGGGGCTGTTAAAACCACTTGACCATACTAATGCTCATCTTATCGACGTTATTGATTTCCCATTCTGCTAGCAAACCTCATAGCCCTGTGGAAGGAAGGGGATCTGCCTTGCCCCTTAGTGATAGTCAGCAAAGTCAGTTTAGATAGATACATGGACCAGCACACACCCTGCCGCATGCAGACACACGCACACCCCCATGCCCCATCTAGGACTGAAATAGCTCCAGGTTCAAAAGCAGCGGTGACCAAAGTCCAAACTTCAAACTCCTCTCACATCAAGTCCTGCCAGTCAGAGAAAAGAGAAGCTTTCAGACAGCACAGCAAGTATCTTGTCTTTCAGCCTGTCTGCTCGGCCTCTTTTCGATTTCACGTCTCCTGTGGCAGCCAGAGGCGCTGACCTTGTGTAATGTCCTCCAACTAACTGGCCACTCAGACAAATCTTCCCACTTAATGAAAGAATGTCACTTGTTAGCCAGCACCATTAGCTCCAGCACCTTTCTCTAAATCTGCCTGAGAGAGCACGTTGCCCCTAATGCACACAGTGTTACGCTGACAACTGGGAGAAAAAGACAACTCAAATAAATACAAATATATAAGCGACATGTAAAACAGTCCTAAAGTCTTCACAGATTCCACAGCATTGCAGTAATAGATGCTCTGAAATGCACAACACAATAATGTCTATTTTCACTGTAAAACCTGCAAAAGGGGGTGATTGGAGGGAAATAAAAGCCAGATGGGAAAGAATAGTGATGTACAGTAAAAGGGAACAAGCTAAAAACGGCAGTGTTGATCAAATAAAGATATTGACCAGGCTTTGACAAAATAACACTGAGTGGCAAGTTTTGAAGTTTTGACACAGTGCACAAGAGTGTCTACAAAAAGGCAAACAACAGAACACTACCAAGAATATCAAAAAAGAAAGCATTTCAGCATTGCTGTCATATATTGGGTGGATTTTGAGGCTAAATTTAAAAGACAATTTTTATTTTGAGTTGCCACAGAGCTAAAGCCCTCTGTTTTTTTCCTTTCATCAGATTTGTATGCTGCATTGAGGTTAAAAATGATATTAGACACTGTGCCCAATATTAGATATTATGCTTTATTGGTACTGTAATAATTCATGTAATGATTGTAACAGTTCATTGACTGCTCAGGTCCAATTTAACGCGTGTCATGTGAAGAAAATCATGAATATTGTAATCACATGTGCTGCCAATAAGTAGGAAAACCCAATTAAAAACTTAAGTTGTGAACAGTAAGAGAAAAGATTAGTTGGTGTTAATTCCATGTTGTAACAACTGGTCAAACTGCTTTAATTAGATTATGGTAAAGTGAGGAAATACACAAAGAAAAACCTTCTGTAGATATTGATGGTATAAAAAAAACATTTCTGCTTTGGGAGGATATCGTTCCCTTTAAAATGACAAAGGCAACTACATGTAACGTACCTCTGCTTTCATTGCGCTCCATTATCACATTACTTTTGTCAGAACTGGCAGAAAATTTATATGAGAATAAGCAGCATGCTGAGCACATGCCTGACTAATCACAGCTTGCCAACATCTGAAAGTTACTCTGCCTCTCCAGTCAGACTTCGCCACACTGGAAGCAAAGCAGCAGAAACGGAGGTGCTGCTTCAGTGTCAAAGTGTCGACTCTCAAGGAAAAGCAAAAGGCCTCACCGTAGTCATAAGGCGTTTACCTTCACAATGTGATGAAGACAGACCTGGGAGTCTTGTCTTTTTTTATCTGTACCTCAAATTCTCCAGCCTTCCGATAGAAAAAATCAGTGCTCTGAATGACGCCGCCTGAACCACCATTCATCGACCCACCCAAATGGAACCATTGTTTGGGGGCAAAACTCCACAAGGGGCTGCAGCTCCTTTGGCCGCCAGATTATGAAGAAGATGATAGATGTATTGTAAGAGGTCTTTCAGACTTCCCTGCCTGTTCGACCATGTTCTTTCTGAGTGGTGCCCATTAATGCACACAGTCCTGACTGAAGAATCTATAAAACAAGGTAGTCGAACATGTTCGATGAGCAGGGCCCATTCAGCCTTTGCAAACACAAACAACTGTTAGCAACACGTTGACAGTGCACTTGCGCACAGTAGACACAATGCAAGCAGTCTGGCTCACAAGGTCTCTTATCTTGAGAAGTTCTTTCTGAGAGAAAACAAACACCTTCTTATCACACAACAATAAATAACATTTAATACAGGATAAATAGTTGAAGGTTTTGGGAGATTATCATTGACATTTTGATTAAAGTCAGTCCTTTAATTAATTTATGATACTATATTTGTGCAACATGAATAAATTATCTAGCAACAAAGTACAGTCATGGAGGTTCTCCAACAACAGCACCACAGCACCACCTTAAAATGTATAATATGGCAGATTCATTTACAGAACCAGATTTACACAACAAAGCCAAATTTAGATTTTTTAAGTCCAAACTAAAGAGACGTGTGTCCGAGAGATTTACATATAGAGACAAAGCGCAACGCATCATATGCGTCAACTACACAAGTTGCATACTGTCAAAATGCTTTCGCTTAACTTACAGCAATATAGTTAGCCTAAAACTGACATTTGGATTTTTGACTGACCAGTGACAAAATGCTTGCTGCACACATACGTAGGCATACTGAGTGTCAGGATCTCACAGTTTTGCCATTCTTCCTGCTGATGCCTCACGTCTGAATCCACAATTTGTTTTCTTAAAGGCTGAGTTTTTTGGTTAGGCAGCTTATAAAAACTTAGTTCTGGGTTCTTTACCCTTTTGGTAGTGCATCGCACCACACAGCAGCTTTTAGGCATGTTTCTGTTGTTTGCTAGCAGACTGAAGCGATAAGGAGGCACCTTCACGCAATACAAAGTCAATGGAGAGCGATGAATTGTTTTCCCCTCCGGTGTGGGCGGGGCTTAATTGCGCTCTGTCTCTATATTGTTGGTCTTACCACAGTTATACCACAATGTTCCACGAGTTTCAGTTTAATTTTCAAAACATGCGAGTTCTTACAGTAGGTGATTAATCGCTACAAACTCTTGCTGCTTTGTAAGAGGTGGTTTGGTCTAATAATTCCAAAAGTACACAGAGTCTATATGTTTTTCTCTCTCGCTCTCTTTCCCTTTCTCTCACACACACACACCAAAGTGAAAGGTCAAGGTCAAGATGTGTCTTACTCATACTGCACCAAGCTCTGCAAGCTCGCAGAAATGCTTAGAAATAAACCATTTGCATGGACAAAGTGTTAAAAAAGGAAAGGTCATACAACTGACTACTGTTATATAATATACAAAATTATTCACTGCCATTTTTCTTAAGGCAGCCAGAAATTTTTGAAGTGTACAATTGGACTTAATGAAGAAGCCACTCGCAAGAAAATAAAGACAGCGGAGAGAAGGGGACCAACTGTCAACCAAAAGATCACAAGGTTGTACCCATTCATTGTGTTGCATTGTTGTTTACTCTCTAGTGCAACACTGAAAAATTGCTGTGTCCCAGGAGAGGTGACCTGCTTATGTAGTGTGCTTCCCCTTTAACCTAGCTGTAAGCCATTCTCACCTGTCAGATCACTGCCTGGATGTGTGCTTATGTGTGTGAGTGTGCACTAGTTCACATTTTAGTGTGTAGTGGTGCGTGCGCGTGTGTGTGTGTGTGTGTGTGTGTGTGTGTCAGGGTTTGTGTGCACATTTGGGATTTTTGCTTTTTCATACAAGAGGGAAAGCATTTTTCTCAATCCTTGTCAACAGCCCAAAGCGATTCAAATGAAGCCTTCCTATGCTTCACTGTCTCACACACACACACGCACACACACACACACATACACACACTACTTCCACAGTAGAGCGTTTGAGAGTACAATTATGTCTATAGTTACTGCAGTAATAAATGAGCCAAGTGTTCTCAGAAATGTTAGTCACTACTCTGAGGTGTGCAGTGACAATGTGCTCCATATGTTTGCTTTTGCATATGTGATGTGTGTGTGTTCATACACCCAGCCCAATGTTATTTACACAATCTAGCTCTCAAACATTCAATCAGGGGCAGAAAATTGAATGTTCTTTATCTTCCACAGCCTAGCTCAGGTGCAGTTTATATTGGGAAACACCACTAACCCCCCAACTCCTCTCTTTCATCTATCATTACCCTTCTGTTCTGCTGGTTTAGCCCAGTGTAATGATAACTGCAGTTGATATTTACAATAGTGGCCCTTGTATATTTGAGGTGACACTAGGACAGGCATTATTTATGGGAACCCTTCAGGCATAATAAAATGGTGTTTAGTATACAGGTATAAAGGACAACACTGGAGGTCATGCAAATTGGCAATATGCAACAAGTTCTGAATAACATGTCTTAGATTATTTTGTTTATTTAATTTAAAAAGAAAACATTCTCAGATGCAGCAAAGACTTGGGACAGGGATCGTACAGCTTTTTAAGATTAAAATTCAAGCACTTTTCAAGGTACCTAAACCAAAATTTTCCAGACTCTCAAAGACTTTATCATCACATCTAAATTGTAACTATAAATGCCAGGAGACAGCAAACAAATATGACAACGGGATAGTTTCATTTCAAATATTAAAATATTTTTGGTTTAGGTCAGGGCTTTTGTTGAAAAGCCTATGGCACTTTGTGGATAGAGATTGTAGGCACAAACAACAAACAAAAAAAATCAGGACTACAACGGCATCTATATGGAAAGCATAACCATTTTCACATCAAATTTTAAAAAATAACAATGTTCAGTGCCAACATTCTACAATATCTGTGCATGTCAACTACAGTATGGTTAAGGAATGGTTAATGACTAAAACGCTTGGGGAAAGAACGTGGTTATGGTATTAAAAAGCCATCTCTAAGTATTGGTGTGAGATGGGATGTGATCTTCAGTCTCTAGCATGACAGTCTGACACGCTGAAGGCTCATATTCACTACACCGACCTTCACACCCTCCCTTTTCACTTGGCTGCATAAAGGGCATGCTACTTCCTGCGTTGGCAGGGAACACTGGCATTGCTCATAAATTATGTGTTGCAGAACCTCAATGGACTGCTTAATTCCTGTTCTGTTAGTAATGAGAAATGTTTTTGTGTTATTCAGTATCTATATATAACATTCACACTTCATTCTTTCTTTCTTTTTTTATTTGGTGGTGGGTGATTGCTTTAAATACTAGCATCACTCACACAGGTCCCTGCATTGAAAATGTATTTATTATTTTTGATTACTAATGAGGAGGAACTAATAGCATTTCAGTTGGGATTGTGCCACTAAATGCTATGGAAACAAACTGAGTAAATATCTGATAATTGCACTTGCAAGATTTGCTTGAAGAAAGAGCAAAGCTGTACCGACAATATTCACCAAATATGTGCACAAGCTTTGAGAAAATCTGAGAACTTGCATCGATAGAACGGTCACTGCATATATTTTATTAAGTAAAAAATGCAATAATCTTTTAAAATGAGAAACTCACAAACCTGTTTCAAAATTACAGGGGGTAGGAAGGGGGACAATGTTTTGTTTTGTCTAGTTCTTATTCTGAAAGCTAATTAGCTAAATGTATTCACACCAGTCCCTTGAATGTGTCATGCATTTGGAAATGCCTCATTTTGATGATTATTTTTGTTCAAAGGCTGGGACTAAATGTGTGTTCTCTTCACCTCAAGTCTTTAGTGTCTATGTCACTTGAAAATACAGAAGACAATGTGCTGAAGGTCATACAGTTGTCAAAACACACTATGTATTTAGACCAGTAAACTAGTAAACACTGCAATATTTTTGTGGTCATTTGTCAAAAGCAGTTGTGAAGAATAACATCAAACAGCAAAACACTCTCAAGTTTATGCAAATTAACCACATGAGAATTAGGCAAGTGTTTATATTTTGAAACCAGCTAGATGCATAAAGAAATTAACGCAAGCGTGAACACACATGCATGCACATGGACACAAACACACACATGCTTGTGTGTGCACACAAAAAAACTGTGTGTACGCACATTGTTTGGGACCCATGGTGTATTTGAAGGAATGGTACGCAATTTAATTGTCAGTCTGCCACTGTAAGCTGGATCATCATGTCATTTGGTGATTAGGCCTTTGTGGACTAGCTGTTTTAGAAGCAGAGGCCTATACCCATGCATCCAGGGAACAGACCCCCCTCCCACCACCCTTGCCTGGCCTGGCCTTGTCTTGCCAGTTGAAGTCTCCCCCGCCTCTTTCTTTTCAGGCTTGGCCAAGAGAGTGTTTAGAAAACAGTGTGTAGAAGTGTTCTGTTATCCCTGCATACCGCCTTGCGGGCTTGAAGATGCGTAATTTTCTCACAACAAGGGTTCCCATGATAGCTCTCTGCTTTGAGTAGCTATTAATGCCCTTTCTTGCTCAGTGGTTTGTCAAATGCATTAATCTGAGGCTTGGCAATGGATGGAAAGAGGCAGAGGAGGGAAGCTCTAGAAAACAGGCAGAGGAGAGGAGAGGAGAGGAGAAAATAAACAAACAAACAAAAAAGAACATGCAAGTACATATTCTTTTTTTTTCGTTTTTATGACTGATAATCCTTGGCCAAAGCAGAGATTTTAGCACCTGCCCACCACCACTGCGATCCTTTATGCCTTGTTCTGTCTGTCTAAACACTGACCTCTAGTCACCGAAGCCAAAATTGCTTGAAAATTACTTTCCCTGGCTCTATGTCGCATAATTTCTCCCTCATCATGGCAATTTGTTGTGTGGAATTGTGAACCCACCAGATCAAACATTATCTGAATCTACTTGAAAAAAGAACCACACTCCTTTCAACTTTGATTGGTACACTGATTGCCTTTCCATTTTTCTTTTTTCAGCCTTTTGTGTTGCAGTTGCAGCCGCATATCTGCATATGAGAGTATGAGAGCCTTACACTTACAAGAAAGTTTAAATTAAAGGCACTTTTCTTAGCTGTGCCTTGTTGGAACTCTGTAAACTGCTGCATGTTCAATAAAGCATATTTATTAGATGCAACATTGCTAATGCAGTGACAAGCTCAATGAGGTGACACTGCAGATTTGACGAAACATTGAGTGCCCCTGGCTATCTTCCCAAAAAATGCTCCAGAAAATGTATGCTAAAAAGCTTACACATTCAGCAGGACAGAACAGACAAAAAAGGGCAAGTTCCTACTGCCTTGTAAATATAAAGCATAAACAAATTGTCACAATCTTTCAATAAAGAAATCACAAATGCTAAATTGTAAAGTACTAAATAAAATGAATAATATGAATATGAATATCACAGACAACATACAGCGACCATGAAAACGCAATGCATCTGCAGCACACTTACACTTGTTGTTTTTTGCTTCTGTTTAAATCACTACCACGTGCTTTGACTATTGATTGCAATGTCAATTAATGTGAAAACAAGCAAATGATTATCTTATTATCAAATTCAGGTAATTTGACTTAGATTAGCAATGCTGCAAGATCAAAGAAAATGCCACACATTACTGAGGAGTTTGCAGTGAGAACAGGAAGGGGCTGCCCATGGGATGTGTCGAGTTGAAGGAGATAAACACGCAACCCACGAACTCAACATCTCTGTGGGTAATTACAAGACTTCAGGGGCTCTTTGTCTGTGGGAAATGAGTGCGTCATGTACAAACACAGTAAATCTCTGGATTCATTAGATTCCATATCTAAACAGAGAATAAATATAACAATATTTAAATTGCGCCATGGCTATGCTTTCCAGTGATTTTATACAATTACTCAAGGAAAACCAGACATGCACAAACAAGGCGGTAATGACCTGTTACATTGGGGCAGAAGTTATCAAGAGAAAATGTATCTAAAGAGCGTTTGCTGGTAACGGTTTTCCAGCTCAGTTACAACAAGAGCAGGGAATTAATTCAAAGAAGATGGCCTCTCTTATGATTTACAGTTTGTTTTATTTCATGAAGCCATTGAACCCCTTAACTGTACATGGAAATGATGCAGATATTTTTGCCATTGTGCACAAGCACATTTAATGAGATATAGGTTCAAAGAATATCTGTGCAGGAAAGACTTGCTCTGCTCTCATCGTGACAGCAGTAAAGGTTTCCTCAGACTTTCTGTGATTTTAATTCATTCTAATGCTGGTGTGTGCAAGGCAATCAGTCCCTTGTTGGGTATTTAGCGCTTGGCTTCAATACAGTGTCACCTTCTGGCTCAGGGGCTGAATGGAGCCTTACTACTAACTCTCCTGCATAGCAATGACACAGAGAGGACACCAGTGAGGTCTCGCTGATTTCCCTTATATCATTTCAACATCCACTCTGAAGGCTTACTGATCCTTCACCGCAAACTCTTCCCCAAACTACGTGTTTATACATACACATATAATATTTTAGCCTTCTCACATCTCATTTCCAGCATTAGGTATTATTCATAGACTATAGTTTGTTTTTTTGGGAGTCTGAGAGCTTAAGATCTTTGATTCAGACAAAGAAGGAGGGGTGGACAGAGGGTTCATTTAAATCCACTTTGGTACATGTGCAGAAACAATGCACGTACTGTGTCTGCACAGTGCACAATAAGAGTTTAGCAAAGCCAAAGAGAATATCAAAACTTTCAGCTGATTTCACCATTACATTACCTTACATTACTCAGTTGAATTTCAAAGTGCAAGTTGATGTAAAGTTTATCAGCACTAGACAGAAGTTGTTGTGCAAGCAATCCACTAGAAAAGCTTATGTAGTCCATTATAGAAATGCAGCATTTATGATTGAAGTTATAGTGACATCAGAATGTAAAAGAGAGAAACAGCTATGGTGTCAAAGGAAAGAAGAAAAAAAAGAAAGAAGGAAAGAAAGAAAGAAAGAAAGAACATACTAAAGCAAGGGAGAGGGATGTACGTAGCCGCTACTGTGTTGACGGATTTCAAGCAAGATCCAGTGGAGTAAGAAGAGGGGCCGTTCCCTCTCTTCCTCTTCACCCCTCCCTCCTTTGCTTTCTGATCTCACCCTCACTGTCACCCCCACCACTACCCTCCACCCTCCTCACCCCCACCTTTACCTGAGCCTCGCATTTCCCAAGGGGCATTAAACTCACTGGCCCTGTTTGATTTAGGCAGGTCGGGTGTCAGTGTTCGCTACAAGCCCATGGTGAACCATGAATAATGGATCTGCCATGGGTCTGAGTCCCCCTGGGACTCCCAGCTGCCCCCTCCCCTCACTCCTGCTGTGACTGGAATAGTCAATGTCCCATTAACAACCAATGATTCATAAAGGTTCTCACTGCCAGCGCACAAGAAACAAAGATAGATTGTTAATGGGAGACAGATAATGGAGCCTGATATATGCATTTTACTTACTGTATATGTTGGTATTCATCAATTAAATGAGAGGATGGCTAGAAATATCCACATTAAGGCCATTAGACATATGGCTCTGTTGAAGGAAGCAAAAAGGAAACTTTTTTTTCTCTCTCATGGCAAACATCTGGGTACTGGGCTTCAAAGAATAACCAATAGAACCAACAGTTGGTGTGCTAATTTACAAAGTACGTTTTTAAGGTTTTTGATGTAGACTTCTTATGATGCCCTAGAACGTAATGAAAAAAAGCAGTTGCATGAAGGATTTCAAGATTTCCAGCTTCACTGTTATCCAGGTCATAAAACTCAAAGTCCCGCCTTGAGCTTCAAAAGTCCCCGCAGCTTGTTTACATAATCTTTTGTTGATCCTGTTCCTCAAAGTTATACAGTTTGCTGTACACAATTGTGAGGGTTCTGCATTTACAGTGCATTGTTTGAGTTTTATGATTTATGTTGAAGGACAGTTTCATCTGCACAAATGTAGGATTGATGCCTCTGCTGGAAAAGAAATCACTACAGCTGTCTTTTTGTTCTCAACAAGCTTGTTTACGCTTCTTTTTTTTTCCCTGAGATGCAATCTTGGAAAAAAAAACTGAAGTAGCTCTTCCTTGATACAACACCTATTTGAAGAGCAAGTAAGAGCTTTCTAAATAGGTCTTTATTTACTGTACCCTATAGATTTGCACATTATTTGACTTTTACATTTAACAGAAAATTAGTGCATGATGTACAATGCATCTCACATCTAATTTTACAATAAAAAAATAAAAAAAACATAGTTTCTTTAGTAGATTCCAGCATTCATGGAACACAGTCATTTAAATTCACCACTTAGAATAGACTGCAATAACACTTCCACTTGGACCCAAAATTTCACAATAGATTATCCCCAAAATCAACATGATCAATCTCATCATGGACAGGGATGTTTACTATGAAACTGTCTTCCACTAATCCGCTGCAGCAATAGCAGCCTGCAGGTGACATTGTACACTCCACTTTATCATCACGCCTTCAATTCCCTTACTCTGTTTTTCATCAGTCCTCCTTTCTCCCCATCTGCGACCTCTACCTCTTATATGTTGAAACATGACCAGAGTTAACCAGGGGACAGTCTCTCCATCACACTGCTGCTGATAACTTCCTTTTCGCCACAGCTGCATAACTGAAGGAGACGTGTATTTTTAAAATGTCCAGATAGGTGAGATGAATTTAACCACCTGTTGTGGTGAGCAGTTGCAGACCGTTTCAATATCTGGTATACCTTTGCCTCTTTAGTATGCACCTGGTTTCAGTACAATAAAGTCTGTGCAGCCCAGAGCATTAGGATAGAAGTCCAGACATGCTAGGCAGAAAGGCAGGCAAAATGTGTTCATGGGGATGCACGATCCTACACGCAAACACACACATTGACAGAGCCTACCTGTACTGTCACCAGTGAATTATTACCACTACAGAAATGACCCCAAGTTACTCTGGGATTCTATCTTGCTAGAAATGGTGAGCATATTCAAAGGACTGTGACAGGTGCATGCACAGTTGTCATTCAGACTGACAAACCAGTCGCTGTGGACACCAAAACCTTTCAGACAAAACAAAGACACAGGTGCACACACGCACACACAAACACAGAGGGTTTCATTGTTTTTACATCAAACAGTCTCACAAGCGCACACACAAACAAACACACACATACATACAGAACTGAGAATCCATTACTGAGACTTTATATAAAGCTTCAAATGCCACATAATCCCCCATAAGTATGCAGGTAGGAGGGCAAAGACTCATAGAGCTGGCACCTGTCTGTCAAATCACATCCCCATCAGTAGCAGTGCAATGGAAGAGTATAAGGGATAATAGCCAAAAATTATGCAGCTTCACTTGAGAGTTTTGAGCTTGGGAACCATTCAGACAAATATGCTCTTTGAAGTCTATGTAAGCCAGAGTAGGTGGCCAATACAATTTTGAATTCAGTCGATTCAAGAGCAGGGTATCATTTCTAACTCAAATGAGTGTTGCAACAAAGAGCATGGGTTTTTCCTGTTAGGCCAAAGGCCTGGTAGAAAACATTTCGTTGAGAGGCATCTCATATTTCTGAATCATAATTTGCATTTTAAAGCTGGTAGAGTGCACATAGAAGAGCAGCAAACAACATGAGATGACATAAAACTACACATGCATGGCGCCAACATGCTAGCACAACAAAGAAAGAACTGGGAGCCAAATCCACTTTCTCTATTGCAAATTACAACTTAATGGGTGCTTTCAATTACTGTACTTACAGATGGGAAACAGCATAGTTTGACAGTCAAGTGTTTTGTCCAGTCGTGATTAGATGAGCAAGGAGCTTAGGAGCCTAGGAGGAGATTCAGCAGGAACATGTGTTAGCTCTGCTTTTATACTGTAAACACTTAAAACCAAATAAAAAAAATTCTACTATTTGCAACACCCATTCACCATGTTCTGCCTATAAATGCCTTACAGATATTACAGCAGTTTCACCACCAGAATTACATGTAAACTTGGAAGTTGTGACAGAAAGGTTGCAAATGTCAGCTGTCAGCTCTACCGTTTTCCATCTCTCAGTTGTTGTTGAATGCTGGACTGAAACACATGTGGCATACAGCATGCCTGGGTTGGAAAAGGGGGAGAGGGTTTTCATTCATGAGACTTCTGAAGCAAAATGAATGCTATCTGGCCGGCAGACTTTGTAAACTTGAAAGGATTGACTCAAGCCAAAAGAAAACAGTGAAATGACAATGTTGGCCACTAAGCCACTAGTGGACAATGGATTTAGAGGTAGATTGTTAGATAGGTGGATAAGGGAAAGGCTGTATGGCTGAATTGTTAAAAAATCTGATGGAGAAACTGCAGACTGGAAGGTGAAAAAAACTTAAGCATAGATAAAAAGCGAATAGACTGAAGGGCTAGTGTGATAATCTCACCTTTCTTTCCTTGCCTCTTCAATGTTCTAATTGGCTGGATAAGCAAACTGAATATGACTGGCTAGGTGTAAAATGAGCTGCTGTGAGATTGTGTGCCATATCAAACTATAGCCTGTCACAAGAAATGAAGGCCAGACAGTTTATGTTTTAGTGCCAAATGTCCTTATCAATACAAGCTAAAGGAGCTCCGAGCATAATTGCCCTGTTTATCAGTTCTATTACAGGCCTTCTAGAGGCATCGAGCGAGGGCAATAAATACACAGGTACTGTCGAGTTACAGTGCAATACCCCATCTCACTTGATAGATCTCTAATAAACAGTGCATCCCTCACAAAAAAGAATTATGCTATCTATTTCAATGTCTTCTAGAGTGCAACGTCTCCCGTACCAAAGCAATCACCAGGACAGCCTGATACACAGCACGCCACTGTCAAATAATACTTTATACCTCTGGTTGTTTGAGTGAGTTTCACTGTTATATTTTAAAAAAAATTGTTATAAATGGCAAGTCTTTACCTGTAAGTGATAAAGCGATTAAAGGAAAAGTGTTTCTGAGGGTAAAAGAGCAATGTGAAATGAAATCGTTGTTAGGTAATTTTCTTTGCTGAAAAATATTTAAATATTAGCAATTCTGTGGCCCACAATTGTGTAGTGAAAAGTCATCATTGCTTAATTCAAATAAAACATTTTAGCAAATAATAAATAATACTAAGATAGCAAAGGATACTGATTCAGTATTTACGTAAGTCTGTCACTGCTTCACATTCATCACGGTGGCAAACTGAACATTTTGAGCAAGACATTGACAACAAAAATTTAGCACAAACCTTTTCAGGTGGCAACAGTCATTTGGCCCATACTGTGTCAGGTAAAACTGTCGTTATGAAAAAAAAAAATTCCATCAATAAACTAAATATGATTGCACCACAGGCCGGTAAAAAGGGCTAATACAGGCTTCAAAAAAGCAGACCTTCAGAACTGCGGGTAAAATTATTGTTTGCTTGTTTGTTTTTTTTGTTGTTTTTTCCCCCCTACCGAATAACAGTATTAAGAGTGCTGTTAAGCAGTGGTGTAGCACAACAGCACTCTTAGAAATCTGTAACCACTTCATCAGCTGCAAATGAAATAGGCAATTAAATGACCACTTTGGCAATTTTCAACCTGAATTGTTCCATTGCAATGTGGAAACAACATGTGAGAAAAGGACATAAAATTTCCCACTGTGTCGGTGTCTCCAGTGCTTGATAACACCCCCACTTTCTGCTCTCTGGTGAATGAGATATTTCTCAACCCAGTGCAGATCAAATATCTCCTTAAACCTTATACTTTATACATTTTTTGTAGCCTTACCTAGATATCATATCGATTTTTCACTAGATATCTTTACATCATTCTGCCATCTTGTTAGCTCGCTAGTAGTGGAAGCTAACATAGCTCATAGACAACAGCTGAGAGTGACCTACCGGAGCATACTGTATGGACTATGATAAAATATGGGAATATATTAAGGGCTTACTTAATTTACAACAGAAAAACAATACCTGCTCTTGGCAGATTGGAAATATTGGTCAGAAGAGTAAACATTCCCCAAATTACCTCTGCTAACTAGCTGCTTTTAGCAGCGAACCTAACGTTAATGTTTTGGTAGCTAGTTTCATCAACCATACAAACTTTTTTTTGTGTGTTTTACTTGTTTTTACACCAATCATAAACAAACTCAGTAGTACAATAACTTACTCAGTACCACAGTGCTCTCTTATTCCTGTTGGCACTGGTTGCTTTCTGTGATTTATCTTTGACTCAGCAGCACTAACAGCTGGTTGATGGCTGCAGCCAACTCAAGTCTTGGCTGGCTTGCTGACATGAAAGCTCAGGAGTGAAGCTGTGTGAAAATGTGGGGCTTGAAATCTTGAGTTTGAGACTGTGTGTACTCTGTGTCTAACTAAAATTAAAGCATGTTTCAGAGGTGAATGTGGTTGATAAGCTAGCTAGCCCAATATTAGCTGCTAATTGTAGCTAGTTAGCAGAGCTTACTTTGACAGACCCCTTTTAACTGCACAAAGTTTTTTCATTTTTTATTCAACATTACATTGCAATAGGCTATTAGAAAAGATATCCATTGCAAAGGATGAACCTATGTTGACACAGAGTGTCACTGTAGGAGTGAATTAGAAGGCACAGAGAAAATAGCTTAGAAACTGAGGGCAAAGTGATTGAAAAGAGAGCAGGTAAAGTGAAGAGTACCACGGCAGCGATTAATATAATTTGCCGGTAAATCCAGGTTTCGCTGGTTTTCCAATCATAGCTGAAGCTTGCAGCCAAAGCAGTGCTGCGAACTGGGACGGCTTCACAATCCCCTAGCTCAGAAGTATTGTTATGTCTCTTGGGTATTATCTTACAAAGCCCATTATGCTGCAGAAACAAAGAGGAGGCACAGTCCCAGAACTGTAGTAACTCTAGTGTGCACGCAAACATGCACACACAACACACACTGACACATGTACGCATAGTGGTTTAATCTTTGCAAAGATATGTATTATCAGTACAAATCCCAGTGTGCCCCCGGATTACTGATATGTGTGCATGCAGCTGTGCACTATTAAAAACAGATGTGACATCTTCATATCATAAATCTCTGAGACAGATAATGTGAGTAGAGCAAATTCAGCAATGTGTAAACAATACATAAAAATGCCCAAACACATACCACATAACCCACTGAAGCTTGTAATTTCTTGTGGATGTTCAGTGAATTAAGCCGGTACAATCATAATCACTGGTGATGTCAGAGGCATATGCACTTGCTCATTCAGATGTGAGTCTGGTCTCCCACAATTTTGTTAAATGAGCACTCGTGTTGCAATATAAATACATTCACTGTGCACAAAATTGCAGATTGCACTGCTGTTCTGCAATTAAGCTTTAACTGCTACGTTATGGTCGCAGGCACCACAGTGGTAAGTGTGTCAGTCACTCACTTCTGTAATTTCCAGCCGACCACCATCCAGTTCAAGAGGCCATTCAAGACTATGACACACACACACACACACACACACACACACACACACACACACACTCCTTTAATGTATTAACCCCACAGATTTTCAGATAATGGGTGATTTCAAATCACTTTTTAGAAATACAGCTGAAGAACCATGTACTGTATATGGAGTACTAAAGACTACTGAGGCTGTGTTGTACCCAGTAAGGGAGTACATTCCTGCTCAAAATGACACAACCACGGCAACTGTTCAAAGATATTTCAAATCAGACTCCCATGAATCTTCATCTAAAAGCTCAACTTATCTATGTTTTAGAGTCTAGTCAACACTACTCTGTGAAAAGAGCCTCAGCTCACTTGAGAGGGAACTTTCCAAACTGTCTTGGCAGATCTGCTTTGTAACCTTACTAACTTTGTTGGCTGAGCCTCTGAGAGATTTAAGGTTTTTGTAGGATTCCAAATCTGAGAAGGAACATACTCTTGAGGGTGTCATGCAGTACATGATCAAATCTGATACTTAAATTGTTGTCTAAGTCTTTTCCTCCTGTCTGGTTATAGCTTCTAAGAATAGAGGTACTGATGCACAAATTGACTATGACCTTGAGGCTCACAATGTCTTTAAAGATTTTTTTTTTAATTTAGATTTTTCAGCAGGTGAACAGGAGTAGTCAACCTGCAAAGTTAGCAATCATGATTACCCAACAAAACACACAATTTATTCTTTATCATGTTAATCATGGCTTGGATGATTTTAAATGTCTTTCTTCCCATTCTTGTGCCTTTCGGCTGTCCTTAATTATATATATTTTTTTTTTCTTATTTGCAAGTTTGTAAGAAGGAGACCATTTTTAGACAAGGTAAGGTAAGACGTGAAAGTAAAAAAGCAATTGCTCCTGTGTATGACTCCCCAGAGCAGCTAGTGTTGGTGTTTGAACTTCTCCAGCGTTATATCTACATTAAAATTTGAAATGTTCTTTCAATTGAAAATTGGGTTCTTAGCATACTTTTTCTAATACAACAGAAAGTCCCAAAGCAAGCATTAAAGAGGAGATTAGGAATATATTAAACAGTCTAACAAACCCACACAAAAACACACATTTTTTCTCTCTATTTTTCTCAAGTTACCCCCTGTTCCTTCTCTTTCAATGCCTGTCTTTCTTCTATATTTTTTTCTATGAACAAACCAGTTGGTTTAATGGATAAATTAGTCCGGTTTGTTGTCAGTCCATTTCCCTATTTAATGAGTTCTTATACTTTATCTATTGCCTTCCTTCCTTCTTTTCTGCCTGGTAAAACCATTCCAGATCAACTGAGATACTTATTTACCCAAGTATTACTGTCCTTTATAAATAAGTCAAATAAGTAACTTTAGTGTCAATTAGACAAGATGGCTTTCATATGCAATAACTAATACAATCTTCACAGCTGAACCGCTCACCATACTGTTACATACAGTCAGATGTATGAGGCTTAGAAACAGGAATGCTGAATAGGCTAGGATAACATCAGCTTATAGCGTGCTATATATCTTAATGACTCATTTAATCCAACATTATAGCATTAGTGATATTGTCAGCAGAAAAAAACAACATATTATCTTTTTTTAACAGACTGTAACAGGTGGCTTATTGTGATTCAGATCTCCATAAACCACTTACACAGAGTATTGTAGACTCTCGTAAAATTAGTTGAAGAGTTAAATATCATTACCAGTACCATGGTGAGTTGAATCAATGCCATTTTATGAACATAACTACCCAACATGACTGCCTTTTATTAAGTGCTAATTTATTATTCTGCTCACATGTTTTTGCAATTTCCTGTGAGATGATACTGTACATGATAAAGAGAATAGGTGTGCATTTTTTTTAAGTTCTCCACTGTAGTAGATGATAAAGAAATATGACATTTGGCAGCATAATCGATTGACAGGAATAACTTACAACATAAGACCTCATATGATTAAATGGTGACAATAAAAAAGTTCAGAATTCACATCTAAAAGCCACCTTGTCATTATTTTCAGTTTTAATATTCAGCTGTCACATTAATACCAGCTCTTCCCACATGAACTACTGATGGGTCAAACCTTCTGCAATTTGTTCACAGATGTTTTTAACTGCATACATTTGGCTAATATTAACCAATGGCATTGTAAGCATGTGTGACAAATAAAAGGAGTCCTTACGTGAAGTTTTGATCATTTGTCTAAACATTAATAAAAAGGGAAAAAAATAAGCAATTGTAATACAGCAGGCTGCAAATATTAAGCATTCTTATCTTTTCAATATATTGATTTATTTTATGAATATTTGGGTTGCACTCTAAGATAAAGATTAAAATATAAATTTGGTTGGATTGGTGAATGTGGCCATGGCCAGCCATGATATACCATAATTTCGATACTGATGCAGGAAAACTGCCAAAATGACGAAAAATGCCGATAATGATGGTACCATAAGAAACAACAATATGAATCAAATCAACGAGACAGTGGAACTAGTCAACTTGGCCACAGTATGATTCCCAAATTGTAGGTTAGTTCAGTTCAATCAGTGTGATCCCACGCTGAAGTATCTTCAACATGCATACCAAATTTACTGCAATGTATCAAATTCAAACCTTGGTTATATTTTGTTGGTGAAGAGCTTATTTATTTTTTCCAGAGCGCATGGCTGCAAGTACACACACAAAGCTGGTAAGACCTTTACATTTTTAGTTTGTAAAGTCAGAAAGTGAAGGAAAACATGCAGTGGTTAAATGGAAGAAGAAATTATGGGCCATGCTCTTTCACCAGGGCTTAAATTGGACAGTGGAATAAACCTTAATATGTCATCACTATGACTCAACATGGCACCTCAGTGGTCATTAAGCAGACAAATGATGGTCGGGGCTCAGCTGAGCTGAGGCTGTTGGAAATGTTGCAGGTTGTTGCAAGAGACCAAAAGAACCAAGAGAGAGAAGCATGAACAACCTCCATCCATCCATTTACAGGTTATACTGTTCAGAATTTGTGGAGCTGGGGCCTATCCCAGCATGCACTGGGCCACCAGATGAAGACAGAAAAACACATACATACCTACAGGGAACTTTACAGTTTCCTTCATCTATCCTGAATATCTTTGGACTGTGGGAAGAAACTGGAGCACTTAGGAAACCCACGCACACATGGGGAGAACATGTAAGCTTCACACAGAAAGAACTATAATCAAACTTGTCTCAATGTAACGCCGCAATTCTAACCACTGAGCCACTGTGAACCACAGATACAGAGGGAAAAGAGGGAGAATTGAACAAGACTTATGAAGTCATAGAGGAGACAGAGAGACATTGAGTGCACAAGAAAGAGACAGAGAGTGAGGCAAAGAATACAGAGACAGATAGTAGACAACACACAAGAGAAAATGACGTTTTATAATTTGTGCTGTGTGTATAGTTACAGGACAGGTAACTATGGACACAATTTCCAAATGCAGGAGCTGAGCATTTTATCATAAAACCCTTGACTGAAGAAAAGGCACTAGTGGCACTAGTGTATTATGTACTAGTGTACAAAATACATCCAATTACATTAGCCTGAATGCAAAAACTGTCACAATGTTCCACATTACACATCAATTTCCATTAATTTAATTTAATTTTGGTGACATTTCAGCCAGCTCACATAGCATTGATTTTTACATAGTCACTCAAGACACAAAATGTTCACGGCACAATTAGAGCATTACCATTGAATAAGTGATATTTGAATTTTATGCAAGTTTCTTATTGTCTGCGTCCAAGGGACCCATGAGTATTATGTCAAAGTTTCATTATTTTCATGAACAATACAGCTTTTTTCATATCCTCTTGGGTACATGTCTGAGGGATATTATTGAATTCTGTTCCATTATGAGGTATTGTGGAGATTATGCTTTTCCTATTGAAAGGAAAAATAAGCTATAACTGCATTATCAGGTATTTGTCTGGGATGTTGAGCTGAAGGCTTTGTTGTCCAGCACAGACAGCTCAACTGATGGATTCCTGACCATAATCTGTGATGCAAGGTGATTACTCAAGCAGATTGACCTCAGTGCATACCATCACACAGAGAATCCTGAAGGGCTGCCGCAGAGTAACAGGGTCTATGAATGATCACTCATTTTTAAATTAGGAGTCATATTGATGACCATGGAGATTTCGCCTTCTAAAGGCACTAAATAGTATTTATGTGAAGCAAAGTTAGTTTAGAGTTCAAATTGGTTTGCTACTGCGTGCTAAAGTTCCAAAATTTTTACCCAAGTAGGAAATGTTTTCACAAGGGAAGAAACTTTTGAACCTTTCAGCACGGAGGCATGCTGTATTACTCTAAATGTGTATGATGTATCTGTGTGTGTGCATGCATGCTCATGCACTCATTTGTGTGCATGTTGATGTGTGTGTGTGTGTCTGGGTTTTTTGTTTTTTTTACACCAGTGTGTGTTAGCATGCTTTACCCAGCAAAGGCTAAGGCTATGCAACTATCCCCAAGAGTGTGTTCTCAATACATAATTCAGCAAACGCATAAAAACTAAAAACATTTTGATCCTTTTTGGTGTTTGTGTATGTGTGTTAGTGGGTGGCAGTAAGAGGAAAGAACATTAAGGAGTATTTTATAAAACCATACCATGCACTCATACCTAAACTATTCAATCATCCACCCCTTTCCCACAGAGGAAAATTACACTGCACAAACAAACTTGTAATTTTTGCATCACATCATACTTTATAAGGGCCTCATTTTCTCATGCCTGACAGAGATTTGCTCCAACGGCTCAGTATCACTTTAACCACAATTATTTAAGGATGTCTTTTCCATTATGCCTCTGCAAGGTGCCAACTGCATCACATTGGAAAACAACTTAGTTCCACTCCCAAGGAGTCCCTAAAAGGACTATAATAAGAGTTATTACTTCGCCCGGAGGAAGTGATATCCATGCAGACTGCTGACACATTTCTTAAAGCTGCCACTTACCATACACCTGCTGTTCCCTGTCAGTCCAAATACAATGTAACTGTTATATATTATAACAGTGCAAGAGTTAGAATAATATTGTATCTCTATGAGTTCTACATTATGCAAATACTTATTATAATGTTACCAATACTATTCATCATCTCCAATTTTCAAAGCTACAAAACAGAAAGTGTAAAAGAGCTACTATTGCCACCTATAAAGCAACTGACATTTGCTACATTATATTATATTATGATTATTACATTATATAAATTGGCCATTGCTGTATATATACAATACTATACAATAATATCTATTTCACTTTACATCAACATTATGACTACTATAAATTATTCCATGTTTCCTCATTCATTTTTTTAATTGCCACTTATTAGATACTGTACCTTCTGACAAACCAGACAAAGAAAATATTACTAGATTTCTGCAATCACCAAACATCATTATACTGGAACTATTCATCACCACAAGATTAAAATGTCAGAGAGAGATGAGAATAGGAATGAGCAAGAGAGAGAGAAAGAGGAGGAGAAAGACAAAGACAAAGAAAAGTAGCCAAAGCCTGTATTAGCCACTCACAGGAGCCAACTGTCTGTTGCTAGGCTGAATTACCAGACACTGAAAGAAAAGCTTTGGAGTGTAATTTTGACAAATTCTGTATTGATGTTTGCACATTCATCCATTGCCTTATCCGCTTATTCCTACTCAGGGTCACAAGGTGCTGGAGCCTGTCCCAGCATAGATTGTACAGAAGGCTGGAAAATACCCTTGACAAGTTGCCAGTTCACAGATGGAATGACAATAGAAAGGCACTTGCTTGTCCTCACATTCACATCTATGGACAATCTGTAGTCTCCAATCCACCTAACCTATGGCAGGTAACTGGGGCAGCTGGAGGAAACCCAGGAGTGTGGATTCCTCTTTTTATGAGCATCACTTCTAACTATTGAGCCACAATGCTGCACTTTTGTGTATAGATTAATTAAATTAACTGCTCAAATGGGAAACATTCGAATACAAACACTGTTTTAAAACTATAGAAAATACTCAATTGTTCTCACTATTCACAAAATATTGGTGTATTTTCAATCACAAAGGTAAAAGATCTAGCATTCATGTCAGCCACTTTATCTTCTGAAAACAATTCAGTTTTTAACTTACTGAACCAAGTTAACTCATTAAATAGACTTATTTTAATAATGAAATGTTTCATGGTCTAGTTTAAAGGCCAACTAAACTACACAGAGAGAAGTCTTTTCTGTTATATCTGTATCTCTGTAAGTCTTTTAAACTGACAGCCCATCAGAAATCTCATTTCAGGGACACTCGTTGTCAATGAGCATCCTAAGTATGCAGAAATGTCACCTTATACTGCCAGTAGATAATCATAGATTCGACAAGAGCTGAAAAAACATGAGCCTCCCCTGTCAAACCAAATGAAACTCATATTTAGTGGCATTACAGTCACTTGCCAAGCACAGAAAAAAAATTTACTACTATTGAGTGTAGACTGTTTACTTATTAAAATGACCCCAAAGCCTCCTCTCACACTGGATTGCGTGCATAAATCCGAGTAGAGCAAACAAAACGATATGATAATAACTTCTTCTTCTTCTTCTTCTTCTTCTTCACATCGTCTCTAATCCTTTGTTCATTTTAATCTCTTTCATACAAAAAATCCCCTTATGTCTGTGCTCAAATGTGAGTGTGTATGTGTGCATGAGCATGTACTGTATGTGTATGGTGAATCACTGCATTTGTGTGTCTCAATACACATCAAAAATGTGGATGACTTTCCCTACCTTGGCAGCCTTCATCCCTCCAAAGCCGACGCTGACACAGAAATACACCACCGCATAAGCTCTGCCAGTGGGGTTATGCCAGACTCCGAGAAGGAGTCGTTGTGAACCGTGACATCCAGGTGAAGAACTGCCTGTTTACAAAGCAGTTGTTCTTCCCACTCCAGTGCAGGAGGCACAAACCTAGACTGGCAGACCAGCTACAGGAGGCAGATTGACTATCTAGATCCCATCACCAGAGATGGAACCCTGCCTCCAGGAAATCATGCCCATTAGGTAGAAAGATAGAGGAACAAACAGAAGCACACTAGGAGAACTGAACATGAAATACCTTTCTTCAACCATCAACAGTGTACTGTACATGAAGTGCAGTATGTTCATCATTGTTATCAGAATAGCTTATCATTGTGTCCAAAAGAAGACCTTTTCCAATACATACAACAGTGAGGTAAAACAAAGTTAAAAAACAAAAACAAAAAAACAAGATCAGATCATGATTTTGAAACACTATGAAAATTCAAAAAATGTATGTTTGTCCTCTGACTACCATGCTAAGAATGAACGCAACTAAAATCATGATGCTTCTGATGCTGTTAAGAGGCTGAATGTCAAGATTTACAAAATGCTGTTGTGTTAATTTTATTTTTTTATTTACATATACTTTCTTTTTTTTATTTTAGTGCAGTGCTTATAGTTATGATACAGAAAATCATTTCCATATCTCGGCAATTACATTTGTCTTCCTAAAAGTTCCTTCTTCAATCCACTGCCCAAAGGTTTGCTCATTTGCTATACATTTGAAAGCATGTATTCACTCTCCACAGTGCTCCTTTGGCTTCAAATGGCTAAAGATACTGATCCCATATCAACAGATTTTACTGCATCATAAGCACAGATGGACTCAGCAGCTGTCTGAATCTTGTCAGTGTCCATTTTCTTGTCTTGTTGCTTAGTTCTTTGTTGTTTTGGTTGGGTTGGGAATTACAGTGTTATACTCTTAATCTCTCACAATGTGAATCTAACCAGTGCAATGTCCTTCCAGTTTTTTTGGTTTGTTTGTTTTTTGAGAGAAAATCTTTGAGCTGCTTTCAGATATAACTATAATTCATCAAAGCACCAATCTCATACACCACATGAACATAAAAACCCTGGTGGGCATTTGGTGTCAACATGGTTATGTTTGAGCTGTCTAAATGGACTGAAAAATAAGAGAATTTGTCAGTGACTGCAGCTGATTTTGGATATGCCATATTAAACAACTACAAACACCATATTATTTCATGTTTTTATGAATATTTAAACTAATTTGCAATATTAAATTAAATTTAGAGAATTAAGAGTAAGATTATCATGCTTAAAGGAATAGTTTGTTATTTTGGGAAATACACTTTTTCAAGAGTTAGATAGGAATATTTATACCACTCTCTTGTCCGTAAACTAAATATGAAGCGAGAGCAAGCAGGTAATTAGCTTAGCTTAGAATAAAGAGCCAGGCTCCCTGTTTTCCCCTGCTTCCTGTCTCTACGCTAACCTAAGATTCTCACCTGCTGGCTATAGCTTCATATTTAGTGCACACGCTTGAGAGTGGAATCAATCTTCTCTCGGCAAGAAAGCAAACATAAGTTTATTTCCGAAAATGTCTATTCTTTTTTACTTGAATGACTGGTGAAGGAGCATGATGATGATGATAACAGCATAACAGACTCAAAGAAAGAGTTCTAGCCTCACAGCAATTTAACCTCTAACACTGCTGACAAAAAAACCTGTATTAGTAGCCTGTTCCATTACAAGTAAAAGCATCCAAAAACTACCTGAATTTCCACACCAAAGCCACAGTACTCTAAAATGGTTGGATCAAAGTGCTGCCTGTAACCCTCTCCTTGAAATCAGGTGCAAACAGGACTGGAAAATCAACCATGGAGCCTGTCCACAGCTCTCGGCTCTCTATCTCCTCCTACCTAGCGATTCCATCACAGAGCTCAAGAGTTAATACGGTTGATGCAGTCTCTGCCCGGAGGGGGTAATGAAGTGACTAAGGGCTGACCGTCCCTGACCGGTGACAAGACAGCAGGTGTGAGCGGTGAGGGGTGTGACAGTGAAAATGTGTGTGGGAGTGTGTGTGTGTTTGAGAATGAGAGAGAGAGGGAGAGAGAGAGAGAGAGAGTGTGTATATTAAACTTGCTGAGAATGAACCAGGCACCTAACCACAGGTCCAGATCAATTAGTTGGCCCTCTCTGTTAGCCATAAAGATCCCCTGGTTTACCCCTGTATCTGTCATCTTTACTGCCACAGCACTGCCATCTATCAGCCTCTCTCTCTCTCTCTCTCTCTCCCCTTTTCTCTTTCTTCTTCCCTCTCTCTCCTCCTCTTTCTCTCTCTCCCTATGTCTATCCAAGCCATCTCTCCTTTATACACTACATTTATGCTCCAGCTTGGTAAACGGTAATCAATGTCTCACAATCGTGGACTGCTTCATCTAAACGATTTTTCAGGAGGGCTGTGTGTGTGTGTGTGTATCACAAAGGGGTTGGGGGTGGGGGGGTGGGGGGGGTTGCAGAGTGACACAGAGTGAGAGATAGAACTTTTGCTGTATGCACATGTCAGTATTAACAAAGTTAGTTTTGTATGTAAGTACGCTTCTGTTTTGGTTTATGATTTGTGTGGGTCTCTCTCTCTCTCTTTCTCTCTATCTCTGTGTGTGTGTGTTGAAAAATGTGTGAACATTCCCTGCCTGGAATTGGCACTGACTCCAGAAGCTCACAGTAATGCATTCACTTTTGGTACATAAATCACAATCAGCCCATTCTGCCATCTGGGTTACTGCTACATGGCCCTTGTAATGTACATGCTGGTTAGACCACCGGCTGAATAAATGAGGAGTCCAGGATACAAAGCAGATACGTGGCTGTAATAGACAGTAAGGTGCATGGTGAATTTATTCCTTTTCCTTTTTTTTCTTGCAGAGAAAAGGTTATATATTCTGTATCACCTACCAGTTAAGTGATGTGTGTCCGTGCATATCTGTCAATCAGCTGTTCTGTTTATAGAGCCTTGTAACAAAAAGCATATTGCCTACTGCGGCTGTAGGTGCTATGGGTTTAGTAATTAAAGAAGAAATTACAGTAAAAGACCACAACCGCCACACCCTACAAGCGTTTGCACAATGTTACAGACAACTGGCGATATTTAGAAATTTTATTTCAGTAGGGCAGAAATCTAGAAAGCACTCTGGTTAACGTTTAAAATAATGACTGCACGGTTCAGGAAGGTTTTGCACACCATGTCTTATTTATATGATATTTTTACTTAAAAAAACAATATATACTGTAAGTAAATCACCCTTCATGACACTGATTACATTGTTTATGAGAATAAGAAGAAAAATAAAAAAGACATTCTTGATGAGCCTTAATGTTATAGAGAACTTTAAAGCATGAATTCTGCCTTAAATCAGCCTGAAGTTTTGCTGATCTCTACACCAACCAATTTTCATCCTATATTGTAACCTGCAAAAATCAATTTTCCAAACACAGTGTCAATAAAGGTCATGGTCCTCAACCAGAGGTCCTACCTCTTTGACAGATTTCTGTACAGATCAGCATCTAATTGGAAAATTAATGTAATTGATTGGCTACTGGGACTAGAGGTATTTTTCTCACTTTCCCAAACACCAATTAGCTCAGGATAAATGAAAAACTGAGGCATGCAGGCGGCCTCACAAACACACACAGTTCCACATGCACATACACACGTGTGCATGTACAGGCCGATACACACGGCCAAGAACGCAGACACCCTAAAGGAGTAAACCTTTCAAGGTCACTCAGTAATATGCTACTGTAACCCCATGGTCACAAATCATATTCTGCTATATGAAGCACTTACACACATGCAAGTCCGACTGTTGGGAATAGGTTGTATTTAATCTATATACCACAGAGATGAAGGGTCTGCCTCCCTACAAAACAAATAATAAGTTGGGATGGAAGGAATTAGATCAATCTTATAGTTGTGATGTATCTATGGCAGCACAATGAAGCTTTTTCTTCAATGACAGCTTAGATACCATTTGTCTGTCTCATCAGTGACTGTTTTATGAGTTACACGGATGTCAGCTGAGACAAATATAAATCTAAATGTCATGTTCACTAATAATTTGGGTATTACATAAATCCACTTAAAAAAAAATGTAGGCAACAAACTCCAATGAAAGGTTGGGGAGGAGAGAAGCTGAATTCAAAGACACAGTAACTGCTGAAAAAAGCATGTTGCACAAAATCTGGATCTTGTCCAGCGAACTGTGTTAAACAATTTGATCTGTGGATATCCATTAGATCCACGTGGGGATTTAAAATTATTAAAATATTAGACATAATCGACTAAACCTAAAGTAATTTGTGATAATGTGAATATGTGCACAGCAGTGACAAACGTAACTAAAAAACGTTAAAAAAAAAAAAAAAGGACCAACCGTCATCTTCTCTGTAAGGAGACTAACGTTTTAATCTACAACAAAGGAACATCGCAAAGCTGCGAATTCAGTGTATTGTTTCCTGATAAAACTGTTTTGATAGTAGTATGCTTGTAAGTCTGCATTCATCCATTCAACAGCATGGCTTTAGTGCACAGTGGCACATATCCAACTTCCCCAAATGCACCCTGTTGGCGCATCAAGTGGCTGCAGTCCTCGGAAATGCATCCCACTGTGCAGGAGGTGCGTGCAGTCATTTTTCACCCCTGTAATTTCATTTAGGAAAGCCGGCAGTGTTGTTGCTACAATTAGGCTGGCTTGCATATTTACACATATTTATACTCTTGATTACAGGTAGCGGCAAATTCTTAACACAGGAGGATTTACATTTCTACAGTCATGCCACACGGAATGCATGAGCACACTATTACTGCTGCCCAGTCTTACTGTGAAGATTTCACATAAATTTTATTGCAATAAATTTATGCGACGTAATTATCAATCCAACAGCCATATCACATCTTGTGTAACCAGTCAGACACCATTTCCTACTTGACTGTGACCTGAAAATCGTTACAATTAGTCCGTTTATCGTCTAAATCATTTAATATGATCGGAATCACGACTGGTCTGCTGCGCAGCGCTCATTACCGACTGCACTAACCCGCCGTTAAGTGGCAACAAGTTAGGTGGTAATGTTCAGCCTTGAAGTAAAGATGAAACATGTTCACTAAATTGCAAAAGCCAGCATTCTGCCTCTTCATATACATACACGCACGCACACAAATACAAACACACAAAAATCGTTGTGTATGCATTAATGCAATTTCCCTCGATTGCAGAACACACACAACTCCTTCAGTGCAATGTCGAAATTCATTATGCAAGTCCAGTAGAGTTGTATTTTACAAGACCAAGCCACAGCACAGTGAACTTTCCCATTGAATTAAAACACCCCCAAAGTCCTACCTTTGTTATCGTGTGGTGGAAACAACTGCCTTTGCCTCGACAAGTTGCAGAGGGATGGGGTGACGGCTATTCAACTTGCCGCTTCTCCCGGAATGAAACGTATACGATCCCCTGTGTGATAAAAAATCTTGAGGCACAGACGCTCTGTGCGCCCTGTCTGCCACAGCGATGCGCGTCTGGAGTCTCCGTTCCGAGAAGCGCGGGGAGAGGGACGGCCGAGCAGCTCTCGGTGCGGTGTGGAAAGCCCCTGGTGGTGATGGAGGGAACCTACAAATGAAGAGGTGGAGAGAGAGAGAGACAAAGCGAGAGAGAGAGAGAGAGAGAGAGAAAGAGATGCAAAGCAATAGAGAAGCATTTTGTTTTGACCACGCTCCTTCTGATCCATAGTCTGATACCTCTACATAGCCTACACTGTAAATGTACCGGATGTCACAAAGGTGTGGGTGTGTCCACCTAAAAAGATGTGAAAACTGGGTAAAGATAAAGATACATATGTATACCGTAGATATACTGTAGATGGGTGGTTTCACATTAAACTACACCCTGATGGTTTTGGCATAATGGCATGAGCACTGTGTATTTGTGCATTATTACAACCATCACAATCACAGTCAACAGACTAAAGAGAATTGTATGCATTTTTTTGTGTAGTCTGAAAGAAAACAAAAACAGACATAAACTGAATCCACAACTTTCAGAGCTAAAGGCATTTGCGGCTTGGGCAAAAAGAGGTTGCTACAGTCCAACGTCTGCCTTGTTTTCAAATTCTGTTTTGTCATTCACTTGCATTACTCAACTCCATGTGCGACTTTACTTCTGAGTGGCAAGTATCTACAAAAGTGTAGATTGTGATTTCCTGTCCAGTGTTGTAAATCGCTGAGTCATTGATTCTCATCAGTGCAAAGAGTGAGAGGGGCCACCATGGTTTTCAGCTGTGATAGAGAAAGGCTGTGCCATTTTTATTACCTGCTTGAGTGGTAGAAAACAACTCTAAGAGGAAATGAAAAAATGCTTGAGCACAATGGACTGTGATGAAGTCCAGAGGTGGTATTCAGATGAATTTTCTTTGGGTATTTGAGGAGGTGAAAATGTCAAGTATGTCTGCTTCCTTGAAGTGGTTCACCTGTCAATCAGAGCATGTGTGTGTGTGTGTGTGTGTGTGTGTGTGTGTGTGTGTGTGTGTGTGAAATATGCACAGTGAGGGAGAAGGGACAGGAATGTGACAGAGGGAGAGAGACTGAGACAAAGAGAGAGGGAGAGGTTTCTGCTGCAGATTACCCACCATCACAACCAGCTGGAGTCTCTCAGAGGCTCAGTCAGCAAGGTTACGACGCTCATGTAACAAAAAGCCGTTGTGCGGAGGCTGTTCAGAGAGAGATGCTGAATAAAGGAAAAGAGACTCCGAGAGAGAGATAGAGAAGTAGGCAGTGGAGTCAGAGAGGGGTAGAGGGTGAGAGATAAAGTGAGAAAGAAACAGGTTATATTTGTTCTCATGTTAATCTAAAGTAAGACTTCATGACTGGCTGGTTACAAATCAGTAATTCAACATGTGGACCCACAAGCAAAGACTATATATAGAAACTGTAATCAATCATGTTAATCAAAAGAATTTCACAAAATCGTTCCGTTAACATTTATATAAAAAGCAAATTGCCAATTAGAAGCATTTGGGAACCCCCAACATAATGTCCACTGTGTTGGCTATTGCCTTCTCACAGTTGATGCATTTTGTCTGTGTTTGGCATATGACTTTATGATTTTACAGATTGTTTCCCTTGATATAATCGGCCATTTTGTCAGTTTATTGACTGATGCTCCTGCAATTTAAGCATAGGTGATTTGTCCATATTTGGATCTCTGTTAGTTGCCTCAAGTGTTGATTTCCACATCTCTTTTCTAGCTGACAAACACGACTAATAGGCACTGAATGTGATATAACTTTCCACAGTGCAACATTTCCCAAAAAAGTTACAGTTCTTTAGGTGTACAAATACATTTGTTTGTTTATCTCTTGTCTGGCCCTTGAAGAGTTTGTCACTATTAAGATTTTTTCATACATTTACCCATAGCTTAAACACTTGGTTTGGTTGTCACTCAAATTTAAATTTGCTGAAATGACAAAATTGAATTGATTTGGTGTACATACTGTATTTAAGCAAAGGTTTTGTCCTGTAATCATCTTTTTCCTTGTAGCTCAACCTTTGTAATATGTTTCAGTATACTTGCTGTCCCTGGTCATCTTACATAGCCAGCTCTTGGGGTGGAAGTGCTGACTAAGGACATGACTCTTGAATATTACATTTTTCTCCTCAGCAGCAACGAGGTGTTGAAACACTGCCCATGCCTATCGCTTAAGTCCATAATGGGAACCGGAGACCAGCAGCTACAAACATAAATATCTGTGTATATAGTACTGTAAGACACGAGGGGGGTAAAATGGGTAAAAGGTTCATAAATGGTAACGGGAGTGTTACCAGGATACTTCACCAGTACTATACTCTATCTCTCATGTGGAAATGATTATAAAAGAAGGTCCTATCAAAAGTTACTGAAGCAATCTATTTTCTACCAATAAAGAGATGTCTCCCTGCCACAGTTGCTATTGTGTATCATAGCCATCTCATCTCATTCCGATTCTATCATGCTCACACTTCCAATATTGCTTTTGCCCAGTTCTAAAACCAATAGCTGGCAACCACTTGTAAGAGACCCAATTCCTTTCTATATTCTGTATTTGGAGAGCTGGTTTGAAACACCTCCTTGCTCATAGCCTGACAATATAAACCAACTTGACATTATTACATGTACAGCACAGGTCAGATACAGATCAGAACATTGTAACTGTCAAGATTGTGTTGTTATAGCAGGCTCAGTAGGTTAGAAACGAAATGTTGAAATGAGCTGCTGATTATGGCCTTCTGTCCAAATCAGCACCCTGGACAACATTTCAGTTTCCAAATGGAAGGCTGTAGTAGAGTCCTGCTTCAAAGCAGATCCCAAATCAGTAACATTGACAGCTCTATATTTCCAAACCGCTGCTTCAAAGCTGATCCCAAATCAGCACCCTGGATAGCTCCTCATTTCCAAACAGTAGACTGTAGGGGAGAGCTGCTTCAAGGCTGAAACCAAATCAGCATCATGGACAACTCCTCAGTCCTAACTGGAAGGCTGTGGCAGAGAGCTGCTTCAAAACTGATCCCAAATCAGCACCCTGGATAGCTCCTCATTTCTAAACAGTAGACTGTAGGCAAGAGCTGCTTCAAGGCTGAAACCAAATCAGCACCCTGGATAACTTCTCATTTCTAAACAGTAGACTGTAGGAGAGAGTTGCTTCAAAGCTGATCTTGTATCAGCACCATGGACAACTGTTTTATAAATGGAAGACTGTGGGAGAACGCTGCCTAAAAGCTGATCCCAAAACAGCACCACAGACAACTCCTCATTTCTTAACCGTAAAGAGTGGGTGAAGGCAGCTTCAAAGTTGATCCCATATCAGCACATGACAGCCTAAGTTATTCATACAATCACACCTCACCAAAAAGAATTTCTCTTTTTGGATGGCATGGGAAACCATCCATAGAGGTGTAATAGACAATAGTGACTTCTTTATCATCTCTAATGCACTCCCTATGGGTGGCCACGGTTCTAGACAGAGAAGTCTAGAAGCTATGTTTAAAAATTGACATCATATATCTCAAATTCTTTTTATTTAAAAATGACACAAGGAAGAGAGAGAGTGAATTACAATACATGTTCGTGGGGCAGGTGTGGCAAGCATGAGACAGCCACTTTCAAGACTGATTCAAGTAAAAAAAACGAGCAACCCTCTAACCAACCTTAAAGAAAACATATTGACTCTAATCAAAAATAGTAAAACAAATAACTTTATTTATATACTTTTACAAAATTATGTACAATCAAGGCAAGAAGAACTGACAAAAGGGCAAGTTCTGTCAAGAAACTGACTGATAGTCATCATCAGTATAGAAAAAAGGACTAAGGACTATAAGGATATTTACAACAAACCCTTTAGCAAAGTTTGCCAAGATTCAAAAATGAGCAATATTACTAACAGTACAACACAAAAACACCAACTCCATCACTTTTTTTCTTTATTTTTTTATTTAATAAAGATTTTTCTGTGCTGTGTGTCAAATTAGGAGGGCTTTGACTCATTGAAAGTTTACTCTAGCCATTGCAGGGCCATTTCAATCCAATTTAATTCAATCCAATAAACTGTATTTATCCCTGCAGGCAAGTTTTCATGGTGTTTAAAAATACATTATAATAACACACACTGTGAATATAAAGAGCTACCAGTTCACAAAACACTCCCCTCAACATAAACAGAACTCTAGCTGACGTTTACCTACTTACATAAGCTAAAATAAAATTTCAATCAGTTCAATTCAAACTAAATGTCTGAGGTAGACACGATAGAGGAGGTTCAGTCACACACTAGCAACAAGGGCAATGTAGCCCTAGAGGACAAATAACGACACAGGCTGTTATTATCAAGCATTAGTAAATACCTCAGATATTATGATAGATTAAAACAAGAAGCTGAAGCTCACACAAAGTGGAGCAAAAGCAACTTGGAGCTTCAGTGCAGCTCTTCTGTCTAACTATACTTTTTATCAGATTCTATCAGATCTATCTATAGTTGTACTGGAGTATTTCTTTAGCTATGTCAAAGTGAGCTGAAGGCCCTGGGTTAAAGTCAACACACCTGCCAGACATACCCTTCTCAGTTTTGAGAGATCAAAGAAAAGCAACCGGAGGCCCAAATCAATAGTGAATCATCCTTGTTTTACTATGTGGATTTCAAGCCACTACCTTCTTGCAGTCACTTTTTCCAGTGCATTTAAACATGGTGGTTCAGTGTATGGCAGTTCTGGGTTAAGAGGAATTGTTACTATTTTTCCTATTGGTATCTATAAACTTGTAGAAAAGAGACTCACTTCACACAGCTCCTCACTTCATTGTTTTGCTTTACAGTGGTTTGGTTTGATTTCTGAATACTGTATCTGGACTGCTGTATCTATTCTTTTGCCAGTTTTTATTGCAATTTCCAGCACTCTAATGAGCGTTTGCTCCATTTCTCAAACATTCAGAAAGGTCAACCTCAGATCTGCAAACAAACCACGTGCTCTATTAATTATGTAAATTTGTTAATCATTTTGTATCCCTGTCACATGTATTTATTTATTTATTTTCAGCCAAAATAAAGCATGAAGAATATTTTGACGTGTAAGTTATAAAATGATCAAAAGAAAATACAAACTGGAAAAAAAAATCTAATTTATATAAGAAGAAAAGTTATAAACAGGTGGCAGGTTTTTGTCTCCCATGTCACGAAATGCTCATTTAAACTCATGTTGGGAAAAACACTTTTATTAATGAGTCTGGTCTCATAGAACAGACGCTGCTTCGATGCCATGATGTTGCTTCTTGTGACGCACGTCATTTCCATGAGATCGACAACCGCTCTTCTACTGATCTACTCTTTTGCTCTCTCTGTGCTAAGTCCATATCACATTAGACTTAGCTACTTTTTATTTTCAAAATTATCTTAGTGCAGGGTTGCCAACTCTGTCAACTATCCATGTCATATTTCTGATGACTTATAAAATTCACATCTCTTAATACCCGTCTAATCTCATTGAACCTTATTCCTAGAGTTAGAAAAAGAAGTCAGCAGGCTGCAAGCCCTTTTCCTATTGTGTCCCCTTACTCTGGAATAACCTCCCTGCTGACATCAGACAGTCTGACAAACTTAAAACTCATGTTTTTGCCTTAACTTCAGTTAATTGCTTATTCTTTGATTACTTCAGGGCTTGTACCTGTTACCATTATCCTTCCAGTGGGACAGTCTCAGTCTCAATGAATCTTTTAAGCCTAGTACCTACAGTCCGTGTTTGTCCTGCCGACAGCGAGAAATAAACTTTCTCTTGCTCTCTTTCTCTCCGTCTTCTCCCTTACTCTCCCTAGTTTATCCTCCTTATCCTCTCTTTTTGCTCAGGCTTCTCTGTCCTGGACCATCAGCTGACCTGGGACCTCTCTCTCTCCCCTGGCTGTCGGTGCCTCATTCCAGATGGTTTGGATCTGGATCTTTGTCCTCCAGGAGATTCAGTTTAATTTCTCCTACCTGTGTGAGTGGTGTGCTTGAGCTTTGCCTCTTGTGTGGTCTGTTCTCTTTCAGGTCTCCATGGTGGAGAGGAGGTCACGTGGCGCCTGGAAGTTGCTTGATGTCCTCCCGGATCCATATTCTTCATGTGTGTTTACAATCTATCTATAATTTTGTCATCCTGATTGTCCATACTTCTAATTTTACAATGTTGGTCTATGCTGTATACACAACATCTATTGCATGTCTGTCCATCCTAGAAGAGGGATCCCTGAGTTTTTCCTCATCCGAATTGAGGGTCTAAAGATAGAGAGTGTCGTATGCTGTACAGATTGTAAAGCCCCTTGAGGCTAATTTGTGGTTTTTGATATTGGGCTTTCATGAATAAAATTGTCCTGATTTGACTTGAGTGTTTCAATTACTGAGTTTGATATAAACAATGAGAAAAAAGGAAACGCCAGTACAACACAACAAAGTGGCCACAGTTGTCATTCACAATCACTTAAGTGCTTTTAAACATAAAATAAACAGAGGCTCTGCTTATTTACAGCCCACTGACTGCAGACAGAGCTAAACACATCTGAGATTAAAACAACAGTGACAATTCCATGCATATATTGTACCATGCAATGGTGTGGAGATTTCTTGATAAATTCGGCTTTTGAGTGAGATGTTCTCCCATATATCGAAAAAACATTGTTGTCCACAAATCAATACAACAATTCATATAGTATTTTACCATATAGTCCCAGTATTTTGCTCAGGCTACAGGTTAGCCCAGTTATCGTGCCCATTTGACAGACATCTGAAGTGTATCAGCCCCTATCTCTCTGTTCATCTTCTGCAGCATGGGTAGAAAAGACTTTCAGATATCACTGAGACTCCCGTAGCCCACAGCTAGATCATAGTCCCCCAGCAGGGGTTGTAAAGTACCAAGACTTGATAATCTGTGATGATTTGATCCTATCTTCTTTCAGGAAGTGGGATCTCCTTCAAAGAAACCCTGCCAGTTGAAATCTGTAGATCATATGTCATTGCAGCTCTCTCACATCCAATCATTCACCTTAACAACGCTGAAGCACAACATCACAGTTAGAGATGACGCCTTGAAGCCCAGTGAGAGGAAATGAGAGAGAAATGAGACAATCAAAAAGTTGCATAGTCAATGGGAACATGAGAAGTGAAATATGTTTCTCCTCATCAGATTTAATGTTAGTTTGCCATTCATTGTAGAGCAGCAACCAGACTGACTTAATGCTAAGCACTCCAGGAGACCTAAAAATAGTTTTTCATATTTACCACATTAATCTTTCTCTATGCCTCTCTGAGACATTATATTGGGGGGTAAAATCAAGTTATGTTCCCAAAGAGAGTTTCTTTAGTCATGTAATATTACCAAGCCATTGCATTACATTGTGTATATGTGTGTGTGAGGGGAAGGGCTTGTTCATAACGCAGAGGCAATTTATTGCATACCAGTCTATTTCACTGAGATCGTAAGAATGTGTGAGGAGGAAATATAAGCATTTTGTGTTCATAACACAATTCTAGAGCCACAGCTCACAAATGGAGAAAGTGCAATATTCCACCATACTCTTATATTGAGCTTGTGAATACTGTTAGGTATTTATATATCATCAACACATATGCCCTAAGTAGATCCATACTGAATTTTGTTTGCTCCGGGTTCTTAAATTCCCATGCACTCTGTGTGAATACCGCTATTTCTCAGTAAGTTGGAAGATTCTTTGAAAATTTGTGAACACATCATTACATAGCAAAAACTCAAGGTTGTGAGCCTGAATTTGAAAGATATTCATGTATCAGTCTTAGAACAATTGCACTGCACAAGTCAAGGCCTGTCGAGCATATCAGTTTAACCTGAGATGCCATAAAGTGAGCACAAGTTTTATTCTCCTTTCAGAAAGTTCTATCAAAAAAAAAAATTGTAGACACCAATCAAGGCCTTAGCAATAAAAGGACTTCAGTGTTAACCACTGTGGATCTAGCATTGAAATAGGCTCTTTTTTTTTGAAAGTGTAAGATTCTGATGCCACTTGAGCGACATTTTATAGTTCTGTAACTGTATTTGTTATTTATTTGTTTCACAATATTGCCCTTCTTTTTCAACAACGATCAATTTAGCTTGATATGAAATGTTCTTAAATCAGGACATTTCAGGCAAAATTCCAGCTTAACCTCTTTTTTAAATCTCCTTGATCTGCGCAGGCTTTGTCAATCATTACATTTTACTTGGTTATCTTGAAAAAGTCCATAACCGTGCACTCTCATGTTTTAGGTGATACAATATCTTATCAGTATATCACAGTGTTTCTTAAGAAAAGCTGTTCATGTATCCACACTGCATGACGTCCCTCAAGGCTCTGCACTTGTTCCAGTTCTTTTCTTTATCTATATGCTCCTGCATATAGATAATCAAAACCCAATCAAAACTTTGGGATTCATTTTCACTTCTATGCTGATGACACCCTATGTTGCCATCAATTCTAATTATTGCTCTGCGCTCTCCATCTTTGAGTCCTGTCTTCTAGCTCCTAAAAGTTTGGAGACACTCATCACATGGATCCTGCTAACAATGTTGTATCTTACTTCCAAGACATTCCAGACCTTACCTCTCTTGTAGCGTAGGTGTCAGGGTCTTGAGTTCGTCTCCCAATTTTACATGACGTGCTGATGCCTCCTTCTCATAGGGTGGCTTGGGTCCTCTCTAAGAAGTTGTTCTCTCCGTGAGTTAAATGGAAAAGCTGGTCCTCCTCCATCTTTCCAGCTACCCTGCTCCTTACTCCACCAAGTTTCCTGCTCTGACATCCATCACAGCAGATTACATCCTTCAAACCATGTTAACTAATCCCTAAAAAAAACCTACATGGCACCTTTGACTTGGAGTGATGCAAACAGCTGATATTGGACTTGTTTCATTGAACTTTATTTATTTCTCTGTACCCATTTTTAAGAATAATTTTATTGGACTTGATATTGCCTTCATTACCGCTTATCAGTATTGGATAAATTATAGATGTATTGCTGGATTATAATCCTACTGTTCTGTATAAATGTCACAACTGTCACTTTTTGTGATGGCTTGTGTCTGATGATGCTAGCATGTGAAGTGAAGCGAAGAGAGCAGTTGACCTTAAACCTTCCCCATGTTGGTTTCTTAAATCTAATCCCAAACAAAGTGCTTCAGTCTGGATGCAGCTGTGTGCTGTAGGCCTACAGGATGTAGGTGTGCTGATCACCCAGGGCCTTAGGTTGGGAAAGGGAAAATGAAACTTTCTTGTGTTGTATGTGTTTCTAAACAATATAAGCAGTAATATATGAAAAGGAATGTTCAGCACAACATTGCCAATATCCCACAGTATTGCATTGCCCTGAGTGTTTTAGCCCATAATTGCTTTTATTCAACATTTAATAGTATTTTTAGATTAACAAAGACTGATTCTTTCAGTTTGTTTGGAAAATGTATTTTGTTCTCCACCAAGTAAAAAAAAAAAAAATAGTTCCTTGTTGCTAAGCAACATTGTTTTACGTCCTTCCACAGCAGCACTGTTGTGTTATGTCTGACACTGTTTTGTCTGATTCTGTCTAATTCTGGCTTATTGTCAAAACGTATCTGAATGCGCTTAAGATCATCCAGCTCCAACTCTAATAACATTGACTGTGCAGAAACAACAATGTTAGTAGTAGTTCTAAAAGACTCACATTCTTCCTCTGCCTTTGGCTCGCCCTCTTATTTTTAGATGTATTCATTCTTTAAATGCCATATCACGACAACATAAAAAAATTACATCCAAAGCCTTGTCCTCCACAGTGGGTAATGTTAAATGAGTTGTCTTGATAGCAGCAGAAATTAATTTTGTCACAGAAATTTGAACAGAGCAAAGTGATAATGCTCAAGTAGTCATACTGTTCCTGTGCTATCTCTCATCCAATTTCAATTTTGAATTGACCACTAAATAAGTGGATATAGGTGGACTTGATTTGTGCATGGATAGCTTTATAATATGTGATGTGTGTGTGTTACCTCTGGCTTTAGTCCATTGGAGGAAAATCCTACACCTTCTTGACCACTGTGGTGAAAGGGCCTCCACTGTGTGTCCTCTGTGTTACAGCAGTGGAACTGTTTGATTTGACACAAGGTCATACAGAGCTCTGATTGACGTGCACGACTACTGCCTTTGCCACGGAGGGGTCTGTCTTGGCAGCACCTCCCTCTCTACGCACCTCAGACGGCGATCAGTCATTCACAAGTTCGCTGCCACGCGACAGCCTGACATGAGCGGGCGACCTGATAGATTGACTGGAGGGAGATGGAGAGATTTTTAAAAATGTACGCTACTGACTAAACAGCAACACTGCACAGGCCCTTCCCATGAGAGACTTAATAAATACATGGAAGAGAGAGAAATTAGAGCACAATGAGATGTTTTTGCACAAGTTACTGTTCTTTTAGATTTTTTAGCTTTACAACTTTAATTGAGAAAATTTGAAATCTGCTTTGTTTTTGTTTATTTGTTTTTTTTGCTAAAAGGCTCAGGTCACTTAATTCACAAAACAAAATATTTCTCACTTACCCCATGCAATTGAGCAAAGTCATTTTGTTGAGCAAAGTCTTTGAGTCTCCATTGCTGACACTTCTGCCACCACCACACAGCAGTGGAGCTACATGGAATTGTGTTTTTGGCACCCAAAAGCACAACAAAATGTAATTGTTTCTCTTCCTTTTGTTTTGACTTTTCAGAAGCAAACCTTGTTACTCAAGGTAATCCACAGACTTCACTGTGAACAGTCTCCCTGATAACTGCAGTATTATTTTCCAGTGTATGGCCATTAACCGTTCTCCTTGGTAATGGTGAGGTCTATTGACAGGGACGTCTGTGGATTACCTTGCATAACGGGGACATTGTTCTGTAACGAGACTATGCTGATGAGTTTGTTTTTATGGAATTGTTTGTTTATTTTACTTCAACTGCTGCGGTGGAAGATTCAGGGGGGGAAATGTCAAAACCCTGCCAAAAAGCTGAAACTAGGCTGGATATTACTAGGGGTAAATAGGAAAATATGTTTTTGTTTGTTAATTAGTTTCCCCACCCTTTTTTAGTAATGTGCTTATGCAAAGGCTTTAAGATGAACACCAGTTTATTTCTACAGACAAGAGCAATGCCTTCAACTCATTTCCCCCCCCTACATAAGCATGCAGTACATCAACATCAAATATTTTGCATGCATACATATATATACAATTTTCTACCTTTGAGCCTTTATGTGGTATTAAGGCCCTTGAGGTACTGGCCACCTCCTATCTCTAATAGTGAAATGTGGCATAAAAAGTCATTATAAAAACTGAGCCTTTTTCCAAGGGTTTAAAACATTTGCATGAAATCACATATATGAGAGAGAAAATGATGGCAAGGCAGTTTTCACATTTCACTTCCAACTAGTCATGCTGCAATATTATATGGCAATTACAGACATGGTTCACCTCTATTGGCTTAGCCATAAACTCTAATTCTCACATAGTAGTGATTAATTTGATTTTCTGAAGCTTTAAGGGGAGCTTGGCTCCATAACATATTTAATTTTTTATGGGGTAAGAAAAGAAAATCAACTTCAAAGGCAGCAAATATTGATATTGACTAATACCAGTGGACATTTTCTTTTCCATAATCAGTATGTAATTTGTCCAGCACAGCAAACTTAACTAGACAAATATAAATCCTTATACCACTATATAAGATTCACATATAAAGCTATGTGAACTGATGACAACACTGCAGGTTGTTTTGTATGCACAATAGCTAAAAGCTAAGTGTGCTATTAAAGTTGTTTGTGGTGCCATTACAGGCCTGTCTCTAAAACTGGCATGTTATGACATTAATGTTGATGGTGGTGATTCAGAATCTTCTGACTGCATAGGAGCTGATGTGGATCAATACAGACTGCATGTATGTAAATGCAGTCATTAAATCTTTCTCCAGTTAGGTGTCTGGGTTCAGGAAATATGCAAAGCTAAAGTGAAAGACATGAGAGGCAAATAATTCCCCATGAGTAAGGAAGAAAGAAAGTGTCCTGTTTGGTTTCAGGGGACAGTAGGTGTCATTCTTTGATCTAGACATAAGGAATATTTTTGCATGACTCTGCAGAGGTGATTAAGTGAACTTAAGCATGTGACAACATCTGCTGCTGATGAATGCAAATTTGCTGTTGTCCCACTCACACTGTCCACAGTACCAGCAAGAGCATGGTGTTGCATTCTTATTAACTAAGTCCTCATCTGTGTGATGGAAAAGGGACAGAACGCATGAGCACATTTAATCAGAAAGCCCTGTAGTATCCCCGAAGCCTTAACATTAGTTACCTATGCAGCTTGCATAATAATATTCCCATTCTGTTAATGTTTTTGACCTCAGGTACAGTACTTTCTACTCTGTGATTCATAGTCTGATAGACAGAGATTGGAGTTAGAAAAAGCAAAGACACAGGCAGAAGTGGAAATGTTGACTGCACAACACTATGACCTCAATTACTTTCCCCATAGATAAGATAAGACCCATTAGATAGATTATTCTACTTCCATTGAACATAATGTAGGAAATTACAAGTCAAGCTTTTTTGGTCTCAGTGACTTTTTTTCATTTTCAAATACATGCAGTTAACATACAGTATATATACTGTAGTTATGCACATGTGCATCAATCCAGATAAGACTTCAAAAATAGGGCTTGTGATATTCTACATTTTTCTTATTGTCAAAACCAAAACCAACAATGAACTGAGCCCAACAAGCATTTCCTGTGTAGCAAAAGCTTAATTTACTCGTCTTTTGTCATTGTTGTCCAGAAACTATTAAATAAACATAAATGAGCCAATGTTGCACTGGGTGATATTCATTAGATTAATCTATGACTGAAAATAGTCGCCAACAAAATCTCTTTGAGTAACGTTTTCTAAAAACTACAATGCCCAGCCGCTTTAGGAAAACTACTCAGCCTATTTTTCTTTAATTCAGCTATATATTTATGACCAGTTTTGAAAGAATTATGTTCAGAAGTCAGTAAGTAGATAGATTAAACCATTGTTGGTTTTGTTTTTTGTTTGTTTCATATGATCTTTTGACGATAAAAATATAGAACAATGCAAGTCTCATCCTTTAATCAAAGTAGTCCACTGCTAAAAATCAAATTTTTCTCAAGGGATTATATCACTGAAACAAAGACTGATCCTCAGGTTATTCTGACGATACTGTGAAAGGAGAGTTTATGAATATTTAATGTGTTGGTCAGGGTTTATTTTAGACCTGGATTAAATTAGCTCAGGCTTATATCACAGTGTGTAAAAATAAAGTAAATAAAACAGTGCTGAATATCTGAGTACTTATTGTCGCCTGACAGTTGAGAACCAACACTGAACTTTCCAAATAGTGTGTTTCCAATGCCCATCTCAAACTTCAGTGCTTGCCAGCTGAATAAAGATTCAGATCCAAAAGACACAAAACCCAAAAAACCCAAAAACACAGTGCCACTGTGAAATTTTGAAAAGAGAGGACAGCTTCTGTGAATGGTTGAGATGTTTTCCTAACCAGGCACTTTGTGCTTTGTCTGTGCCATTCCAGTTACTTTAAACCCACAGCTCTCCAGTCTCTCTCAGTGCCACTGCACCCCGAAGAGTATACAAGCATTTCATCTCTCTACACATCAAGACCCCATGCTTGATCACCCCTTGTCTTTGTAGACAGAAGATAGATAAAGACATTAATCTTGATCAAGCACATACATGGTTAACATTACACATGCACACTCAATAGAAAATTCCCCACACACAACGGAGCAAAGCAGATTTCTGAAGCTAAATGACAATGTATGAGGGAATTGTCTTTCATGAGTGGTGAATATGCAATATAAAAGCATTAGTTTCCACTTAAATATTTTAGATTTTTTTCCTCTGGTAGGATGTATGCTTATAAGACTTTATGTTAGCAAATTTACCCTCATTGTAATGCCCACTGACCAGAACATTTCTCATGATAAACAACAACCAGCCATCATCAAAGCAGACAGAGTTCTGCTCACATGTAGAAATGGCTGGGGAAAAGTGATGAAAATTCAGCATCTACATGCCCCGCGATGGTTCTTAATTCCCTTTAGCCAGACTCATATTTTTCAAGAAAATTAATTCTGCTGGCTGATTTGCTTTTGTAATAACCTAATAGTATGCCACTACCATGCTCACTCGCCGGGAACTGATAAGGCGAAGAAAATATCGATTGAGATTTAAATTTGTTCTCATTTTTTTATTCATGCAAACTTCTCTAAAATTAGAAATATAACAACAGAATTCTTTTAAATTAAAGACTAAACAACATCAGATGGATGTTTGGCAGAGCACGAAATAAAGCCTCATAACAAGTCTAAATAATAGGCCTGTGAATGCAATGTTAAGGAGGAACACAGTCTTATATTGTCAAAAGAGCTTTTTGTTGAAATAATGGTGCTCTTATGAGTGTCTGATCTGAAGAAAAGTGGGATGAAACAGCGTTGGCCTTTTCATGTGAGCTATGTGCATGACATTTCTCTCATCCACTCTCTGTATCCTGCTCCAAATGTGATGTCCATACGTTTTCAGCAGAACTGGCATTGCACTATATTTTACTCAGTTTGTGAGATGGAGAGGACATTTTAAAAACAAGCACTTTCTGGTTTGTCATTCACACACGCCCACACACTCTGTTTGCTCCAGTCTCAACTCCGTCTGACAATGTTACGTCTATTGTTCGTCTTCTGAATAAACTAAAGCCCCATGCATTAAAGAACATCTCGGGACGGGTTATTTATTTATTTACAGACATTTATTTGTTTTTTTCAATAGTGTGTAATATGTGCCTGTCAGAATTGGTTTTGTTTTTAGATTTTTTTTTGTCTAGGCCAAAAAAAGAAGGGGGGTCAGAGGGGAGACTGTTGGAGAGGTGGAGGAGAAAGAGATGCATCAGCCTAGAATATGCCAGGATTTCTTCTCATGCAGTGGTATGTACCCGTTTGTACTGTATGTGATGCTGTCTCATTGCATGCCATAATCCATGTACTTTTAGTATTGGCACACTGAGCCAGCACAGCTTTAAGCATTTTGCAACTTTTTATTATTATAGGATATTAAAACAACAGTAGAGTCTGCCATATCATCCCATAGGTTTGTAAAGGGATGCTTTGAAGCCTGTGTTTTTGTTTACTGCTTAGTGTGAGGCTGGGTTGGGCAAGAAAGTGCCAATCGCCACAGACACTTCTGTCAAACAAACATCTATCTTTAAAGCTCCAGTAATCAGTATTTTATATTAACAATGGATCAAATGACTACATGTAATATGAGCAAGGTTGCTCCTAGTGTTGAAGCCACAGGGCTTAAACTGTTATGGTTCAGTCTCACAGCTCTCATCAACCTCATGTCCAGCATCAGCAGGCAGCTGCTTTCAGTGAAAAAGCTCTGATAAACTCATTGTATGCTACCTGCCCAGCACCAAACGGCAGACCAACTATCCAACCCTATCTCCTGACAAGAACAATTTTAGGAATCACAAGCTACCCAGCAGTATATAATAATCATTAACAAGAGCTCCGCCTTCTCCAGCTGCAATATTAAAATGATGAACACATTAATGCATCAATAATTATAATGTAATAATATAATATACATTTAAACATTATTCTGAAATGGGCCATTCTGCATAATGAGTACTAAGTATATATTGATGCTAATATTGTTGTACTTTTACTCAAGTAAAATTTGGAATGCAGGACTTTTTACAGAGTATTTCTACCCTTTGGTATTACTATATATAAATAAGTAAAAGATCGGAAAGCATGTCTTCAGCCACTGGACCTGTGTCTGCATTTGAATCCAGTTTCCTGTTGCCAGTTACTCAGATCTGGCTAACTCTATGGACTTAGCAAACCCAAAAGTTTTCTGGTTGTGACTGTGTTGACTAATGTGGCTTTGACTTTTCAAGCAGTTTGGCTTTCTGTCTGTCATCCAGAGCGGTCCTGCCAATATATGAAAATTGTCTATGGAATACAAATCATTTTCTCAATATATCATTCAGTTTATTGTATTTTAGTTTCACCTGTGTATATGTTTTCAGAAGCCCAACTCCCTTTCCGCTTCCTTGCTGACTTATTTAAGGAAATGATTCTCCAGACTGTGTCTATGAAACACTAGCTCCCATGCAAAACAGAAACACAGGAGGTGCAGCCACTTCTGATAAAAAAACACTACAAGGACTTTGCCCCCCCCATCAGAATGTCAACAGGACATGTGTATACCTTCAATTGTCTTTATTACACTCCAGCTGCCTAACATGTTTTTACCCTTCACAGATCTCAGACTCTGAACAGGAGAGCCTTTTAAGTGCTTCTGCTACAAGTCTAATGCCTATGCTGTGTTTACACCGAAAACACTCCCCTTCACCCCACAATCAGAGATGTTTTCTCAGTGCACATCACCAAAAAGCTTCCCCAGTAATGCATCAGCACAACGTTTTATATTGGAGGTTACATAAGGTCAGTGTTGAGCATTTTTGAAATAAAAGACAAATAAATTGTTCACACTGAAACAACAGAGAAAGCACGGGAGCTGGTTAACAATAAGATTTGTTTTTGTTTTTTCAGATTAGAAAACACCCGCCGTTGCAGATTCATGCACATGAACACGATCAACAAAAATTGTTTCGGTACAGCTAGCTTCAGGAGCTGTGCAGTTGATGGTTTTTAGAGTTCAGCAGTTAGTGAGTATCTAGAGGGTAGATTTACAACTCTTTGCTTTGATTTAGTGTTTGAGTTATTTTTAAGTCCTCCGTCCTGTGCACGCACGACACACTCTCTCTCACACACACACACACACACCAATGACATTATCAGGTCTACACAGAGAATGTGTTTACTCCCAAAACTCCACTCGCTCCCTCAGCTCAAATATTTGGACTGAGAGTCTCAAACGCTTTCCTTTGAATTGAAGTAATTGGTTGGCGTTTGAATTGGAATTTCACATGCAGAAGATTGCTGTGCAGTGCAGTGGAGCCCACAGAAGTATCGTATAGGCTTACAAATATGTAATGTGTGTGCACGTGCATACATGTGTCCAGCTTAATTAGTATTCTATCAGTAGGGCCATATGAAAGTGTTGTCTCCCTCTTTTAAAGTCACTCCACCCTCTCTTCTCTGCTGCTCACTTGCTCTCTCCCCTTTCTATGCAAAGGTCCTGAGTGTACCCTGTGGGCAGCTATTAATGAGGAACTATGTGGTGAGTCTTATTAAACCTTAATGACAGGCAGGAACCTGTCTGGATGTCAATACGAGTTGGGCTCAGCTCAATGTGAATCTCTAATCCACAGTGTGGAAAAAAAGCTCCCCTGCCAGCATGGATCCCCCTGTGATCTTCCATCTGAGGTTTGCAGTGAAACGGACAATATTGAAGTCGTAACATGTTTGGGTTAGCAGACACATGCTGTTGTGAAGTTTACATTCTCAGATTTGCATTGTCTGATGCACAGATGGTGAGTGAAAGACAGATTATGTATGTCACACAGATCACACAGAAGAATATGGTGAATGAATGAAATGGAAGCTTGGATTTGATGAAGCCATAAATATTGTAGAGCAGCAAACCCTCCCGGGGTTTGCTTCAGGAAGAGCTTGACCATGTGTCACTCATGTTTAGGATCTCCCTGAAGCAAATCCCTGGTGTGTTTGGTGGGGACTGTCCTTCCCAAAAGTACATCAGTATAGGTCGTCTGAGCAGCAGCTTATTACAACCCATATTTATGTTTGTATGTGTGGTGACCTCTAGTGGCCAAGGTAATTATGATGGGAGAAAAGGCGGAAGTCCGTTGAGTTAGTAAGAGCGAACGTGTAGGGAGGAGGTCAGGGTGCATGGATGGGTCAGACAACACAGGACTTTCACCCAGGAGACTGCTGTTTGTGTCCCATGTGAAACCAAAAGTTGTAAGTCATGTCAATAAACTTAACCTGCTAACGTATTTATTTTAATCCAAACCATGAGCTTGTCCTAAACCTAACCAAACTGTGACCGCTTCACAACGTTAACCACATGTTTATTATTGTTACCATGACGACAAAGGTCCGGTACGCCTATATATGTTGTTTTGAGAGTCATTGGCAAACAACCTATTCTGTCGTTTATGAAGTCATATTTCCTGCCATTGGTAGAGGCGCTATTTTAGGAAACGCTAATTTAGATGATGGTGATGGCAGAGGTCTCAAGGATGGAGGAAGAGCGCAGTCTGTGTCGCAGGGCCGTCAAGGAAGCTGGACAACCTGGGACAAGGTTGTGAACCGGTTGAGTGCAGGGAGGTCGGTTGGAAGACCACCATCTACCCAGTGGAGGTTGGATGCCAAGGCTTCATGGGGCTGTCAACCACACGTCTGCCGAGGGACGCAGGAGTGACGGGAAGAAAACTCAAGAAGGCCATAAAAGAACTGGCAGAGTTCTTTTGTGTTGGGAAAAGAACTAATCCAGAAACCAGCTGCAGGGGCTCCACCACCAGGAGACCAGGATTAAAGGAGTGAAACGTTGAGGATTGGTGGTTCCTGGCTGACGACCCTGCAGCTGACCCATGGGCACCGGAGGAGGTGTGACAGGCAGTGATGCCCAGCAGGTTGTAACAGCTACCGGTACATCTATTGGAAACACCTATATGGCCTATGGGTTGGAGGACTTGATGGTTTGGTGCATATACTCACCTACTGTGACCCAGCAAACCTGTTTTCTGAAAAGCATAGTTGTTGTAGACCTTAGCTGCCAAAGACTTCATCCACATCTGTCCATTTCGTTTTCCAATCCTTGGTAGGACACCTTCTAAAATAAAATTGAGGTGTGCCAGTTCTTCTTAGACATTCTTGTATCTAGTTTGCCTTTGAATGTGGCTGACATCACATAATCTGATCTCATCAGATTCCTACTGTACCATCACCTTTTCTTCCATTTTCCCCTGGTCCCCGTATCTGACCGATGATGTATGCCCAACGTCAGGTTGTAAACTATGACCTATTAGTGGTGATGAATGGTCACAAGGCACTCTGTCTCCCCCTGTTTGCTGCAGCTGAGGCGTGCTGTTCAGTTATTTCAATCTGTGTGTGCTGCCCTGAAAATGTGTATCTCTGGCAGACAACTAAACAGAGAAAGGGGTTCTATCTAAACCTGAAATTCAAGTGAGAACACACACAGCACTAAGGATGCCAGTTTCAGTGGGTCAGTCAGCTGGTCAGAAGGTTGAAACCACTTTGGTCCAGTTGGGTATCAGTAGTAGGGTCAGGTTTTGTTGAGACCCAAATTTGAACAATTACTAATATGACAAAAAAAAAAAAAAGACTACCAAACATATTTTGCAATACTGAGTTTTTCATTTTACCTTAGAAGTGTATCATGTTTTAGCATTCCAGTGTGGTGGTTGTCCTTTCAGCTAGAGAACACTAAAGGAAAGTGAAAGCTAATAAATGTTTACCTCATTTGATTTCTTGAATTTGACAATAAAGCGAGGCAAGTTTGTTTGTTTAGCATCTTACGAGCAAAAAGGCAATTTAAAGCGCTTTACATCAGGCATACAAATGGATAAAAACAACAAAAAGAGTAAAAAGTATTTTTACGGAGTAGAAAAAATAGGCCCAAATTTAATAAAAAGCAGTGGCACACAGAAAAGTTTTTAGTCTTGATTTATAAGAGTTGGAGTAGATGTCAGATCTTGTTTTTTCTGAGATGAGGTGCAGAGAAACTTAAAGATGCTTCACTAGGCTTTGTTTCAACAGCTGGAAGACTACAAACTAGTTTGCTTGTAACACAGATTACAGATTTATAGATATTTTGGCTCCAAAACATTCATTAAAAAACTCTGCTTTCTTCTTCTTAGAAGTCTTAGAACTCCAGCAGAAACCTTTAAAGACACCATTTCAGTTGTTCAACTTACTAAAAATAAATGCCTGAACCACCCTTTCTATGTCTTACTCTGAAATAAATCATGTAATTCCCGGTATAATTTTAAGTTGACAGCAGGCTGATTCTGTAATTTTCTTGATGTGGCTGACAGGGCGACCTTGTGAGGCCTTTGTAACCACAATAGCTAAAGCACCATATCTCCTGCAAAGATGATAATTCTCACACCTGACGCTGTTCTCTGATCCATCTGAATGTTTTTCATGTTTTTCACAGAGACATGAATAAATCAATTCCTGATAACATATATGGGTTTTCTAAGTTCCTAGAAGATGAATCAACCATAGTAAGTATCAGATGTGCTGTTTATGATTTTTTTAGAACCTCAGGCCATGCATGGAATTATTCCAGCTGCAGGGATCTAAGCCATTCAGATATTTTCTGAGTTTGCATGTGTTAGTCAGATGGACACAGTTGGAACTCTAAGGGCTTTTTGATCAAAAAGAGCCGCTTTCTTTTCAAAGAAAGACTCTTTTTGAGACTCAACAGAAGAGTACACTCTATTTCAAATGCCAGATGGTCAAGAGGATTGTCCCTGTCTAGGCTCCCTGCATATGGGAGATTCATGCCAGGTCTCTACACCCCAGCAGGAGTGAGGAGACCTGGCATGACTCTGCATGCCCAGAGGTAGATGAACCAGAATAAAAGCTGTCATGTAGGGATATTTCCTTCAGAGGTTGTTTTTCAGGTGGCCAGGTGTATTTCCAAGAGCCTGAGGATGTTTAGGCTTACCCTGGCCAATCCAGGGTATAACGCTCAGATTAGTATCGTGAGAGGAGCAGAGCAGAGCAGGAGCTCAGTCGACCTAAGGACTGGATTGTGAAATCACAGGGCTGTCTCTCAAAAGATTCGAGAATTGCACATGAATAGTATTATTGAGCACTTTATATACAATACTGTTCTGTCAATACTACAGTATTACCTTACTTATATAAAAATCGAATTATTCTAGAATAATTGACTGACTTTGAGAAATCACAGAATACAGTACAGAGACAGCACAGATTACATTTTGGAGGATACAACCTGTGTAGACAACAAAACTAACCATTCCCAGAACCCTGTGTAACCCTAACTCCTAGAATATACATTTATATACTCCTAATTTGCAACAGCAAATATGTTTGGAAAAATGTTGATACTGAACATATCAGTTCAATGTTAATTGACAACGTATTTCATTTGTTTTACTCCAAAATATGCGAACATGCAATACAATATCCGGTGGTAGTGACTATCACAGTATTAAACGTTTTATGGTTATATGTAGGCACTGGTTACACTTGGTTATGGTTAGGGAAAGATTAAGGTCTTGGTTTATTTAGAAAAATGTCCACAGTGAATCATGAAACACAATGTGATTATCAACATTTAACCAAAACCAAATTTTGACCAAAGTGCTTTTGCTGCCTAAACCTAACCACAAACAAATAAAAACGTTGCCTGTAAACATAATCCATATAGATTGATATGTTATGAAATGTAGCATGGATTTCAACCCTGTTATGCATCTGTGCACACAAGAACCATAACTAATTAGGACTGTAGCATTATTGCATTTTCAGTAGAGTAGAGTAGAGTATGTCACATGTGAGTGTACTAACACTTGAGTTGACTACCAGAACTGGCTTCACAGGACTTGCTGTTAAATATTAATGTGTATACAGTTGCTAAAAAGGCTTTAAATAAGATAAATCAGATCAGTTATGATTGTATGAGAAGACTATATATTGATCTCTGTGTTGGACTTAATAAAGTCAGAATACTTAGGAGCTGTCCATTCAATCAAAACCTTTAAGTGAAACATAAAATATGCATAAAAGTGTCAACCTTTAGGGCAGTCCCAGTGAAGTACCCTATTACTTTTGAAGTGAATATAGTACCATAGAGGAATATATTAGGCTAATATTTTGCAGCAAGTACAACTTCCAAAATAAAATACACAAGGCAAAAACATTGGCTTTTACAGGGTCTCTGATGCAGGAGATTAAATAATAATATAATAATATTAAACTATATGAACAGGAACCGTTGATTTGTTGGTATTAGATCAGCCAACTTGTAAAACATTGGTGTCAGTGCTAAAAGCGTGATCAGAGTATCCCTAACATATTACATAATGCTACATATTCAAGTATTCTGAAACATCAACTGAGCAAGAAAATGGTGCAAGGATTGATACAATACCCACAAATCTAAAGACAGTCCAAGGTAGTTCATGCAGATGGTGCTAGCAGGCACCCCGCCAGCTGGGACATCTGGGCATAAATCATTGCACAAACTGAATACGTGAGGCTGAATGTGCTCCGTAGCTGCATCACAGCACTCCGTGGGATGTATTATCTCAAATGGAGTTCAATTTCGTCCTCATGCTCTTCTTCAATGCTGTGTTAAAGCTCAGCCCCACAGCAGAGCCAGCTTTTTTTCACCAGCTTTTTTTTTTTCACCCCACCTGCCTGCACCACTTTGGTGTCAGCTCTCCAACACACCACTCCAAAAGTACTGTGCTGACCACCACTAATTCACAGAACATGCAGTCTGTTGCTTTCACTGAAAACCTGTGCCTCCTCAAGGAGAATGGCCTATTGTGACATCTCTATACCCTGCCCTCTCTCTGTCTCTCTCTAGCATCTGTTTTTAGACCAGTCTGCTCCAGTGTTGATGTGCAGTTCAAGATACTTAGGACTGGCCTACTCTTCCTTCTTGACTCCATTCTTTTATCTGACAACTGGAGAGACATCCAAGGGCTAGCAGGCAGCACAACCCAGAGTTGAATCTAAGGTGAGACTCTGGGTTGTGCTGCAACAATAGAGAGAACAAGAAAGGTGACACCACTTTTGAGGCTACTCTGCACTGTCCCAGAGACAGGGGACATAGAGGCCTGTCTATGCTGCAACTTCAAATCCAGGAAACTGTGGCACTGTGAGATACTCTGGTTAAAAGAGACTGGATGGTGGAGAAAAGAGAAACCCAAGACTGTCTGGGCTTATTCAGTGCGTTAAGACCCATGACCTTTCAAGGTAAGTGCCCATCACTCTCAAGCTGGAGCCAATTATTGTACATACTTCATTTTCACTTGCCATGCTTTCCTTCCAGATCCTGCCTATATACTACAATTGGCTCATCATTAAGGGTTTTCACACGCTCTCTTACACTCACATTTTTTAAAATCTGAATATATCACATACCTAAACATTGTTGTGTTTCCTGCTGCAAGAACTCTGATATATAGACAGATAGAAGCAAGATAAACAGTCCTCTTGTGGTAAGTACTGTCCTGATTATGCTTCCAGTAATGCAAAGTGAAGGTAGAAATGGGAAGAAAATGCAAATAAACTGCTGATCATCTTCCGCCACCTCTCAAAGTAATTAAAAAAAAACACACCGTTTTGGTGGGATTGAGCAGCAAAATGTTCTAAATCTAATTTTAACCTGGGTTTATTATTGGATTTTTGTATTATTATTGTATTAGTAAGTTTTTTTTTAAAACAGAAAAATGAACATAATTAGCCCTAGGTATCCAATACAACACAACCTTAGATAGTCTTGAAAGCAATGGAGAAATCAAAGAACATAAATCTCAACATGCTTCTCTGTCCTTCTAGATTAGCTTTTGTGGACCAGGTACATGAAGCCATAATCAAAGGCCTATGTAGACCTGGTACTCAGCTTGGGGTTTGAAAGGAGTCCCTTAACAGGAGTTTGTGGTGGTACAGGACCAGCCTTTCTAATCGCTTTACTATGTGAGGTGTCGGTGCACTGACCTGCCTGTTCGGTGAAGGGTGAAGGGAACTGAGAAATAAGCCATTCTATCTTCAGGCAGAAGAGGTGGGCAGTGTGAATGTGTGTTGGCTTGACGATAACATCTGCTGGCAAGCAATTGGAAGTAGTTGTATTGCCATATCTCCACCTTTAGGAGAAACAGATGAGGTTGCATTGCTTTAACCTAGACATTACCTCAGTTTATCTTTCACAGCACAGTCAGTGACTTTAAAGTCGTCTAGCAAAACAGTGGGGAAGCTATTAGCAGGGGAAACACCAACACCTAATTATTTATGAAGACAATTATCCCCCAAAAGCAGTGTGTCTGTGTGTATCAGACAAGAGGTCAGACAGAGACTGAGAAGGAAAATGCAGACAGTACAAGAGGTGTAGGAACAGCTTTTAAAAGAGACTGAGAGCCAATTGAGGCCACGCTGTTGTCTAATGCAAAACCATTGGTCTTTTATCTGGGTCTCAATTATTCAACAAGAAAGCAGCCTCCCCCTCTGAGAAGAGAGTGGATATTGGACTCTACATTACCTTTCGACAGGGGAATAGTGGGACTGCAGTACATTCCACCTGAGAGGCTGTTCTGGGACCAGGCACCGGCTGTGCCCCTAATGACATCATCCATTTCTTGGGGCCTCCTGGAACACGATTATGGTGATTTACAATTTATTCACATCTGTTGTTGTGTTGACTTCCTTTGTACTCAGTTCAGCTGTTCAGAGCTCTGTGATCTACTTCTCTGGGCCAGTAGCACTGCAAATAGCTAGCAGTGCTTCAGTTAAGACCATATTAAAAGGTGTTTGGTGCAGTTGAACGTTCATCTAATCACATACGAAACCACCTGTGTTCCCCCATCTGTACTGTACACATATGTTCTCTATATTGGAATTATCATTATTATATTATTGACGCACACATCGCATCTGTCACTGTAAACAAGCTGCATTACAGTAGAGCAGTTATTGTGAACTACAAAAAATTTAATTAAATACATTGAGTTAGACAGATGTCACATGTATCATCCCTCCATGAACCAACAGAACACACTTTACAATATAATGAAAGTGGAAAATTCTGAGTGTAAAATAATTGTTTTGACAGTAAACGTGTCAGAGGTTTAGACAAAATAGTATGTGGAACAATGTCATACATATCGTCTGTGGTTTACTATTGTCTGTAGGGATCAATTATCGAACCACAGATGGTGCATGTGCTAACTCTGAGAGACTTGGCTAATTAAAAACCATTACATTTTGACCCAGGTCCGAAACAAGGGTACCTCCACACCTGGCTTCGGTTTGGTTTGGTTTAAACAAACTAATGCGTTTGCCCGATTAGTTCAGTTAATTTGAGCGTGTGAAGCTGTCAATCAAACCCCAGTGCAGACAAGAGTTTGAAAAGGTGAAAAGGTGGGTCTTGGTCTTCTTCCAAGTGGACTCCAGTGGGGTTTGTCTCTTTTGAGAAATCAAAACAGCCCAACCAACCAGGATTTTGTGATAGTAATTTTGTGATTAGTTCAAAAGCTAATCTTTTGGCCATGAACTGTCAAGAAAGCGATCTTATGTATACATGACGAATATATTTATGCAAATCATTTGGTAACCATAGTAACACATACAGTATGCATGTCAGCACGCATGTCAGTGTGCATTTTCCCTAATATATCAGACAGTGTAAAGGAGAAACACTTGAGCTTGTGTCCTAAGTGAAACATAATAACCACACAGTAACTATCCTTCCATAATAGAAGTATAAAAGTGTTTTTTGACCTGTGTCTACTTGTTCGTCATTAATAACAAAATGAGGTTGAGTTGCAGTCTCCACTGGTAATGCTCAGAAGCACTTATTTCTTTGTGAGCTCTTTGTGACACCAAAGAACATGAACAAACACATAATGTGCAGTAAAGTGCAGCATGACTTCCTGTCATGTCATTAAAGTTTAAGTTAATTTCCCCATATGGGTCCACGTAACACTGATGATGCAGGATGACTGCATGACCTGTCCAATCAATCAGTTACCTGTCAGTCCATGTGACGTCATGCCTGCAGGCAGGTTTGTTTGTAAAAAGCCAGTGTGAACAGAACTAAAAGGCAACAATGTATCTTTTTTTCCTGGGTCAGGACCAACTACACAACTGCAGGTGTGAAAGCGACCTCATATACCTCAGATAAGTTTATTTTCTATTTAGATTTTCCTTGTCCAATTCATTCAGCAAACATGACTGCAAAGGACTGAGCTGGCAGGCATGAGGACTCAGGTGGATTTTCAAAAAGAGAGTATTATTGACCCCAAAATGAAGACACGGATTTCCAAACTAAGCAACAAATGGCCTGGACCCATAAAAGAGGTCAGAACTAAACTAACTTAACAACTTAACATAAAATGAATATAACTGAGCACAAACATACAGTGGGGCAAAAAAGTATTTAGTCAGCCACCAATTGTGCAAGTTCTCCCACTTAAAAAGATGAGGGAGGCCTGTAATTTTCATCATAGGTACACTTCAACTATGAGAGACAGAATGGGGGGAAAGAATCCAGGAAATCACATTGTAGGATTTTTAATGAATTAATTGGTAAATTCCTCGGTAAAATAAGTATTTGGTCACCTACAAACAAGCAAGATTTCTGGCTCTCACAGACCTGTAACTTCTTCTTTAAGAGGCTCCTCTGTCCTCCACTCGTTACCTGTATTAATGGCACCNGAGAGAGAGAGAGAGAGAGTTCTGCTTTCACAGAGGAGGAAAGAAGCTGAAGAATCACAAGCAGGAAGCTGTGAAGAAACAGAGCGTGACGCTAAAACACGAAAGGCCTAACACTTGGGTGTAACTGCATGACGCAAGCAATCAAGACACTTCCATATCTTTCTCCCATTAAGTCCCTCACTTTCTCCTCTGAGCTTTCAACCTGGCCGGAGAACAGAACACTCAAACACCAAGTACAAAGCACAACTCCCAGTGTGTGACTATGATGATGATGTTAGCAAGGCTGCATTTCCAGATGTCTGCGTCCCATTACTGTTCAGGCACTCCAACACGACCAGGTGGATTTTATCACGTTGGCTAGGGAAGCTTCTGCACTTATACACGATGGATGAGCATGCACACACACACACACACACACACACACACACACACGCCGACATGCAAGTCACATACAGTATGAAGCAGCAGCTCCACTGTCCCACAGCTGACCCCACTAAGTGCTCCAATCTGTGTGTGTATATGAGCGGCACAGAGACACAGCGGGTCCATTCAAGGGAAGGAACGGAGCCCAGCTAGCCTCTTTTATCCTTGTATTACTCTGTCTATTCCAAAAACTGTATTAATATATAAATAGAGCTTCCTTCTGCATTCACATTAGGAATGTACAGGACTTAAACAGCAATTTCAAAGCAGATTATTTGGTATTTAAGTTTCCGTTATCATTACATCTCCTTATATAGAATATACATGAAAATACAGTGTTTTTTTCTATTCATTTTATAGTTCACTGGTTTAACTTCACATTCCTATTAGGCAATCACTTGCAAATAACTGACTAGAAGTGTTTCTGTCCAATTAAAGCCATATATCCTCCAAATGTCAACTTTTCATAAAACAAAAAACAGCCTTGCTTTTTCTGTAAAGCACTTTGTAACCTAATTTTAAAACCTTTTTAAAGCACTTGTAAAAAGTGCTATATGAATAAAGTTTATTATTATTTTTTCCCCATTTGAATTGGAAGCCAAAAGATTTCACACCCCTGACCCCATAAATACTAGATTGCAATTTTAACAACTCAACACTGGGGAGTTCCATCAGCAAGGGCATTGAAGATGAGACGTGGCTGGGTCTTTCAGCATGACAATGATCCCAAACACACCGCCCGGGCAACGAAGGAGTGGCTTCGTAAGAAGCATTTCAAGGTCCTGGAGTGGCCTAGCCAGTCTCCAGATCTCAACCCCATAGAAAATCTTTGGAGGGAGTTGAAAGTCCGTGTTGCCCAGCGACAGCCCCAAAACATCACTGCTCTAGAGGAGATCTGCATGGAGGAATGGGCCAAAATACCAGCAACAGTGTGTGAAAACCTTGTGAAGACTTACAGAAAACGTTTGACCTCTGTCATTGCCAACAAAGGGTATATAACAAAGTACTGAGATGAACTTTTGTTATTGATTTATACTTATTTTCCACCATAATTTGCAAATAAGTTCTTTAAAAATCCTACAATGTGATTGTCTGGATTTTTTTTTTCTCATTTTGTCTCTCACAGTTGAGGTATACCTATGATGAAAATTGGAGACCTCTCTCATCTTTTAAGTGGGAGAACTTGCACAATTGGTGGCTGACTAAATACTTTTTTGCCCCACTGTATATGTNGTCAGATGAAACCAAAATAGAACTTTTTGGTAAAAACTCAACTTGTCGTGTTTGGAGGAGAAAGAATGCTGAGTTGCATCCAAAGAACACCATACCTACTGTGAAGCATGGGGGTGGAAACATCATGCTTTGGGGCTGTTTTTCTGCAAAGGGACCAGGACGACTGATCCGTGTAAAGGAAAGAATGAATGGGGCCATGTATCGTGAGATTTTGAGTGAAAACCTCCTTCCATCAGCAAGGGCATTGAAGATGAGACGTGGCTGGGTCTTTCAGCATGACAATGATCCCAAACACACCGCCCGGGCAACGAAGGAGTGGCTTCGTAAGAAGCATTTCAAGGTCCTGGAGTGGCCTAGCCAGTCTCCAGATCTCAACCCCATAGAAAATCTTTGGAGGGAGTTGAAAGTCCGTGTTGCCCAGCGACAGCCCCAAAACATCACTGCTCTAGAGGAGATCTGCATGGAGGAATGGGCCAAAATACCAGCAACAGTGTGTGAAAACCTTGTGAAGACTTACAGAAAACGTTTGACCTCTGTCATTGCCAACAAAGGGTATATAACAAAGTACTGAGATGAACTGTTGTTATTGACCAAATACGTATTTTCCACCATAATTTGCAAATAAATTCTTTAAGAATCCTACAATGTGATTTTCTGGATTTTTTTGTTTCTCATTTTGTCTCTCATAGTTGAGGTATACCTATGATAAAAATTGGAGACCTCTCTCATCTTTTANCCAAAGAACACCATACCTACTGTGAAGCATGGGGGTGGAAACATCATGCTTTGGGGCTGTTTTTCTGCAAAGGGACCAGGACGACTGATCCGTGTAAAGGAAAGAATGAATGGGGCCATGTATCGTGAGATTTTGAGTGAAAACCTCCTTCCATCAGCAAGGGCATTGAAGATGAGACGTGGCTGGGTCTTTCAGCATGACAATGATCCCAAACACACCGCCCGGGCAACGAAGGAGTGGCTTCGTAAGAAGCATTTCAAGGTCCTGGAGTGGCCTAGCCAGTCTCCAGATCTCAACCCCATAGAAAATCTTTGGAGGGAGTTGAAAGTCCGTGTTGCCCAGCGACAGCCCCAAAACATCACTGCTCTAGAGGAGATCTGCATGGAGGAATGGGCCAAAATACCAGCAACAGTGTGTGAAAACCTTGTGAAGACTTACAGAAAACGTTTGACCTCTGTCATTGCCAACAAAGGGTATATAACAAAGTACTGAGATGAACTTTTGTTATTGACCAAATACTTATTTTCCACCATAATTTGCAAATAAATTCTTTAAAAATCCTACAATGTGATTTTTGTCTGGATTTTTTTTTTTTCTCATTTTGTCTCTCATAGTTGAGGTATACCTATGATGAAAATTGGAGACCTCATCTTTTTAAGTGGGAGAACTTGCACAATTGGTGGCTAACTAAATACTTTTTTGCCCCACTGTATGTCATGGCTGATCAGACTACTGTAGAAACAAAAGGGGTAACACAGAGACAAACACTAACTAAACTACAAATAAAACAATAAAACCAAACAGGACATTTATCTCTCAGTTTAAATATTATAACAACCAAAGAAAATTTAAAGTAAATGTTAACTTGGCACCAGCTGTGTATCAAAACACTAAGACATTAAACTATGAACACACAAAAACACCTGACTGACTATAACAAACTGCTAACTTACATTCAAATTGATGGCAGATGGCCAATTTCTTCTCCTGCAGGCAATTTCAATATAGTGGATTGCACATCATACTATATGAGCGCTGGCTGCAGTAGGGATTATTTATTTCATGTTGTTGCCAGCTGTTAAATTTACCTTGGTTGACCTCTGCTGTACAGATAGACACACGTCATGAACATGCTTAATAAATGAAAGATGCCTATATTTTCTCATCCTTCACACACACAGTACCTGCAGTCACACTGTATGCACATACACACACACACACACACACCGAGGCTGCCAACATAATCTAGTCCATCTCCACTATCTGTAATATATTACACTGGTGTGAGTGATGAGCACAAGGAGAGACTGACTATGACAGGTGCAGAACCAATTTAAATTTTCAGATTGCCAGGAAGGGCTACATGAAGGGAGTATGGTGAGGCTACAAGCTACAAGGGAGGTTTATCAATGAACACAGATTTCATTTGAGGATGAACGTCATTCTGTGGCCCTTCCTGGAACTGATTGGTTAAACAGGCATGATGACTATGCATATGATGACTCCACAACACTGTTGTTCACAGCAGGCACTGACAGAGGGGGAAGAAGAAATGATGGAAGGATAGAAGGCTCATTTCATGTTCATCCAAAGACATGGACATGTATGTGCCACACGCAATGCTCCTGAATAGATATTAACAGATGTACAGTGGAGGCGTTGCACTGAGAAACATGGCAGTGCCGCTTATTTTATCAGCATTCATGAGGAATACTGTGTGAAAGGAAATTAAACCACTGAGATATTAAACAAATGTAATTGGGCTATTTTGTCTTTCCACAAACAGCACCTAAAGAATTGGTCATTTTTGCAAGCAGTTTCATTAATACTAGCTGTGTGTTAAGACAAGAATCATTGGTAAAGAATCACTGAGACTGACAAAATGTGGCTAGAGCTGGAGAGACTGTTCTTGTCATCAGCCCCAAAACTTGGCCGTTGCCCCCAGAGGCTAAATTATCATCAGATAGCCATTGGGTTCCAAGATTGATAATTTACTAGTTCTCTTGAGAAGTGTGTCTGAGTGTACCCACACTGTGTTGAGTTAATCAAGTTCTTACGCATACATGTATCCTATGTGTGTGTGTGTGTGTGTGTGTGTGTGTGTGACATGAGCCCTTGCGTGTTTCTGTACATGTGTCGCACAGAATTGAGTTTGTGAGAACATCCCAGCTGTACACACTTCAAAGAGCAGCAATGGTGAGGCTCAGCAGGGAAGTGACTCAGGCTCCAAAGAGACCATGGTAAGAAATCAAACAGGCTGCCATTTTTTTGTGGCCAGCCAGCTTGACAGAGGTTGTGCTTCCCATCATCCCTCTCTCTCTCCCTCCCTCTCACCCCTTCCGCCATCCTTCCTCAGAGCTATAGCATCAGCCCCAAATTGAAGATTGTAGATTATTTTTGAAACTTGCCCTGCAGCGGGAGCAAGTTGTGTGCAATAAAACTTTAAACCATAAGGATAAGAACAGTCTTGGCTGAAATCATAAAAATGATGTCCAGCATTAATGCCCATGTGAATGTCTGGCACTGCAGGTAAATCATGGATTACCAGAAGCAGCTTTAGAGGGGTTGATAGGAGGATTTCGTTACCTTTGCACAGAGCCAGGTTGGCTGTTTGCACTTTCCAGCCTTTGTGCTAAGCTATACTAACTGCTTCATATTTACCGTTCTATGAGAGTGGTCTCCTTTCAACCCCCAAGACAGGATAAAAGTCTTCTAATTAATGTCCCAAACTTTATTATTATATTATGTAATATAAATCTAAAGTCAATTAATGTGAATTACTATTCATTGTTAAAGGCCCTGAAAACCCATTTCTCAATCAGCTTCTAACTATACAGTAAGTGATGCACACAGTTTTGGTTATTTCTGTTGATAGATGTGTGTGTGCTCTTCTGACCTGTTTGAGGTGGGCGGGGCTTAGTTGGAAATAGGTGATGCCACGTATTTCTGATCACCAACCAGGATGTAGCTCTAGTTGAATCAAAATCTGATGACAGTTGGTGGTTGATTGTTTATGTTTCCATGGTCAGTCAGATCTGCTCAAACCACACCCACACAGTCTTGATGAAGTTTTTTCAGTGTTGAAGGAAATAATAAAGTTTACCCATGAGCATATGTAAGTTTACAGAGAAATAAAAAAAGATATATATTTGTGCCTCAGGGTATGTGTGCATGCAATATATAGTACATGTGTCTACTAAGAATGTCACGGTGGCATGATGGAGGATGATAGCACTGGTGAGTAGGGACAAAGCTGCGGGAATGCTTTGGCTTCTTTTCCTGAACAGGGGTGTTTTGTTTGCCACAAGCGAGTCTGATAAACATGTACAGCATTGTGGGGAGGAGAGGTCAGGGGCCAACTTTGAAAAACATCTAATTTCCATTTCCTGTACATACTCGAGGTTTATCTGACTCTCTGATGAGAGTGACTTCTGTTGAGTGAGCCGATGAAAATTAAGTGTCCTGCTCAACGACACTTTGACAGGACACGTTGTTGTTAACGGACAGCAGTTATTGTTGGGGTCGAACCGGTGAAAGGATCATCTCTATAACCACCAGGCCAGAGGCAGCTCTGATAGACATGTGGTGTTCTGGGGACTAGAGGTCAGTGGCCGTCAACACGGCACACTTCCTGTCAGCCCTGGAGGGGTGCAGCTCTCCAACTGATGCCAAATGTGGAGTGATAACCCACTCCACACTTGTCAAAATGACTGCTGCTTTAATGCTATCAGGAATAGGAATAGTTTTCCTCCACCAATGTATGAAATCTGGCTGCAATGTTTTCGACATGTGATTGTTGGATTCTCGAGCAAGTCATTGAAATGCACGGTCATGGCTCTCCAGGAGGTATTTCATTTGCAAAGGTAAATCATTTCTTTCCTTTAATGTCTGTGGCACAGACTGAGTGGTGCCTTTGATCATTGCCACTGTGAACATGGAAAAAAAGCTTCTGTGAATGATCTGAAATGAATTTCTGAAACACCAGCTTTTAGCCATTAAAATACCCAGCACGTTATCTTTCTTTATTGACAATGGTTATCGTCGTTACAAAAAAAATACCTTCAATCTATTTTAACCTTGACATTTGTAAAATGCCATTGCACTTTACAGAACACCTTGGTAGTTTTGAATTTATTTTTTAAAAATGTAGGAAACATGGTTAAATGGAGGAGCAAGTTTTTTTTTTCCATATGATATGGGTATATACACATGCTGATATTTAAGTAAGTTTGGAAAGATTATTTTTACATAAGTTACCCATGTATCATCTTATGAAAAAAAATCTTTGTCTATTCATGTCTTCTCTCTGTTTCTCTGGTTTCCTCTGACAAAGCAGGCAACAGTCAAATTATGAGGCAGGGAGAAACTATCTCTGTCAAGCAGATACAATTAGTATTGATAATTTATGGGCAATCTACCTGCAACAATGGAGCTGCCATTACACATAATGCTCTCTGCCTGTCTTTGGCCTGGCAGAGACAAGCAGTAGGGAGTGGGACAGTGTGACCTGGTGAATAACAGATAAAAGCCTGGGCAATCATGGCAGGCCCACAACATTAAAACCTTTTATAGATTCCTGCATGCTGCCAATTTTTGATGAGAGGGACATTTTCAATAGGTTGTGATTGCTACTGTCACAGGATCATGGCTTGCTAGATGGAGGGTTTGAGGTCCTCTGCTGATGGAGGGAAAGAGGGGAAAAAGACTTCAGTTTTGATCCAGTTTTGATCACCACCTCAATTCAACTTGATATTCATTGTCTCTCCTTCAGTCTGAGTCTTTTGTATTTATGTGTCTTTGTGTGCAGCTTGTGTGGGATAAAACGGGTGAGGCACTCAAACCTGTTAACACTCAAAGTGTGGGTCAAAACAATGAATAATTTTTGAAAAATCAGTCTAAAATGTTGATTTTTTGTATCAAATACCCTGAGGTCCTTCCGCTATGCATTATTAAAGGATGTTAGTATCCAGATAGGAACAAGGCTTACTGTATGTGCATTTTTCAGCACAGGTGTTATTGATATTGTAGACAGTATGACAGACTTATTCAGAATGAATTTTGATGAGTTTATCAAATTTGCATTTTATTCAAATATTGAGTGGTTGTGTCAGTGTGTCATCATGAGACAGTGTTAGACAGAATTGTATTGTTAAATTCCACTGAAGCTCAATATACACGCAATTTGAGGTCTCATCTTTTTCAGTAAAACTAAAAGTTCACTTGAAGAATTCTAATCGAAGAAGTTACTTTTTTTGTTTGTGGAAAACGGCAAAGAATATTCATTAATGCTAGTTTGCTAAATATAAGTAAATTATATATTTTATAGTACAGTTTATTTGTTAAGTGTGACTGATTATACATTATACTTTCTGGGGGGTTAGTTTCCATGTACAGCTATACAATCCAATGCAACAGACCTGTTCTTCCACTGTGAAGTTTCGAATTTTCTTTTTTAGTTTTTGCTGAGTGTATCAAAGAGGTGTTGATTACAGAGTTTTCATTACAGTGAGTTCTGAGGGTGATGTTTGTAGTGTTTTTGCACTGAATTGCTTTACATTGAAATATGTTGTTTGTTTTTTTACTTTACCTCATCCACATATACTGTATATCAGTACAATGTACAGTATGATTAATTAGTTCTTTGGAGAAATATTTGTCATACAGCATAAAAGAAAATACTAACATCAACTATGTCCAGGTTGCCATGTACACTCTAGTGGGTCTGACATTCCCTTTAAAGGCTTGGTTTGCAAGATCAAAGGTGCTGCACTCAGCTCCACTTGGCATTCACAGTCACACTGCGTGAGCAGCACCGACAGCTTAGACACCACACTGGCAACATGAACCAGACTTCTATCTTTAGTCCTGTCTCCATCTATTATCCAAGGAAAGAAATTGCTCCATCCTCTTTGAATCCACAGAGCATGCATGCTATCTGCATATTACCACCGTGCATACTTCAGTGTTATTGCAGACAAAAGATGAATCTTGATTAAGTTGGATGTGGATTTTTGATAGAAAAACTGACTGAGTGTGGAGCTCTGACAGTCCCGACAACAAGCAGAATAAGAAATAGAGCTCTGTCTTTAATCAAATACATGCCAGCTTTCATTTCAAAATGCAGTATCCATTTTGGAAAAAAAAGGATACCTGAACGTCATCATTTAATATTTCTAAAGGAGAAATGATTGCATCCTCAAGACCCTAATCACTTCAAAATAAAAGCTCTTAAAATGAATCATTATTTTAATGTTTATTTAAAATGCCCTTTATTTTCATGTCCTAAATTAATTTGTCACAGTCAGTGTGATGTCTTTTAAGTAATAGACATCTCTGGAATCTTCATATAGTTGTGCCATGTGTGTCAAGTAATTTATCAAATGTCACAAATTAAATTGCTTGCATGTCTCAACATACTACAGTCCTATGCTGTGTTTTGTTATCCCAATTCAGTATTTAGTGTTTTACTGTCAAATAAGTGAAGCTGTCAAGAAAAAGAGGCTACATTCAAATATGTGCCAGTCCTCTGAAACTCTACCATTCTTTAATTTTAACAGCAGCCCATCCCCTAGTAACTTTCCTCCCTGACGCCAAGTCGGCCCTTATCGGAGCCCACGAGGTCCAGAGAAGCTGAGCGTGCTCACCCTCAGATCCACTGGAAAGGTGCTTAAGGTCAGAGGATCCCACTGGCCAAGTTCCTCTTATCACACTCTGCCTGGAGAGTGAAAAGTACACTGAAGAGCACCAAGATGTAAAGCAGTCTAGGCTGGCACAATGGGGAATTGGTCTGTGAGAATCCTTACCAAGTGTTGGCACAGTATGTTTTCATTTAAGTTTTCCAATTGGGCTACTCTCCCATTTTGGGAACATGTGCTTTATAGCGCTGTGTACACAACAAGGTAATTTATACCATTTAATTTTAAACATTGTGTAAACAAAAAAACGTTGGATGGATTTAGAAGGGTTTTGATTTGCATAAACTCAAAAACAATCACTACGTTATGTCATGTACCCTGCTTTACAACTAGATGAATAGTATAATAGTTTTTTTTCTTTGTTTGTTTTTTGCCCAAATAAAAGTTCACAACCTAGGACAAGAGTAAAAACAAGAGCGCAACAATCATGAAAGCCCTTTTCATAATCCTCTTTGGTCACACTGGGGACTCTATTGGAGCCATGTCTTGCAACATCTGGCTACAGTTTAACCTTCCCCTTCAGCACCCGTGAGCCCAGGGGCGCACAGCACACCATACACACACACACACACATATATATACACATACACATGCCTCTAGGGTGTGATGCATGCTGACTACAAAGTGATTTTACACTGTGACCGTGTGCCATGCCATGTAGTGTGTGTGTGCCTGTAAGTCTGCTGATGGTACTCGGTCTGTGTAGTGATGCCAGTAGTCACACACCAGGCCGTCAAAGGCAATGCTGTGTGCCGCCTGATAGTCCAGCACCCTCACATCCCCAACCTTCCTCCTGTTCACTCCAGTCCAGGAAGCAGAACATAGCCACTGCCGCACCAGTGCCCACTGGCAGCGACTCCTGAGAGCTCACATAGCCAAGAGTTCAAGGGTGAAAAATATGGCTACCGGCAACAAACCAGTGACAAAGGTTTTAACAGGTAGCCTTGAAATTTATTTTATATTTCCTTTTCACTTTTGCTAGGCTGTCATGCCATGTAGACGGAGAAAGGATATTTATATTTTTGCCTGCTTGTTTGTTGTGTTTCAATGTTTCATGCTTTACTTTTTCATCCAGGTTGTGGCATCACCATCATATACGCTTTTCAGCACCTGAACATTCTCAGTGACAGCTGTGTGTGAGAAGTCTTACACTGAAAATGGAAAAGGTCTCCCTCTCATAAAAAGGCCTTAGGGAGATAAAAAAAAAAAAATCCCTGCGTCCCTTCTGTTCATTGACCTATTCATTCTCAGAAGCAGCAAAAATTGTGGACAATAACTAAAAGAGTAGGGTTACTTTTGAACAAAATGTACCAGAATACACATTCATATTCCACCCAGGCCCATGTGGCTTTTTGTGTAATGTTTTAAATAGCCATTATTCCAGTCCACAGTCCAGAGCATGAGGTGAGGGTGAAGAATGATATAATTGGTTGTTTTATGCAGATCGCCCTCTGCTCCTTCTCACTGCTGGCACATCCATTTCACCCAGTGGTGCTTTTAAATAATCAATACACTCTGATGCATTCAATGCACATTGAAGAGTAAATGACACATAGGGCTTGTTCTGAGAGTTTGGACATACGGGGGGGCAGAGAAGAGGACACATTAGCGTGCCTTGAGATGGTCAGGTTGACAGTGGGTCAGGCTGAAGACTGAAGGTCTTAGTTTAGAAACTGACGCTAATAAAAACACAATAGAATCACAATCAGCAAGTGGAGCGTGGCTACAGCCTGACTGCATTGAGGAGATTTGTGTTATTTTCATAGACATTGGGATTCAAACTGCACATTGAAGCTATAACCAGGTGGGCCTCGCCTAAGGCAACTGCTTACATATCTGGTGAAGTAATCATCAGGTCTCAGCAGGATATTTTTCTCCCCTTGACCCCTCACACATCACACACAATGATGGCAGCTGAGTTATGTTCTGTGCGAGAGAAATGGCACAACTCCTTAAGAAAGGCCTTCCAGAGTTCTTGCACTAATAAGGGCTTCTGTTACTTTACATACTGGGCTTTGGAGTTTAAATTATGCCAATGGATGAAAAAATGGAGCAAACTCTGGTTGTCTGTGAATGTAAGATGATAAGGAATATATTTTTTGTCACTTTCAAATCTGCTTTTCTGCACCAAAGGCCACAGATACTCAAACTACTTTGTAATTTGAGCCAGTTGTTGTGAAAAGCAACTGGGACTCTTGTCAGTTTTTGTCTGTTCAGTGAGAGTATTCTGAATGCATAAGACCGTGATTAAGAGCAAAGATGTCAAGGTTATAAATTTCTCAGTTGATCTTGGCACCTTCCACTTTCACACATCTTTTCTTTGTTATAAAAGAGAGAGAAAGCCTGTGCTATATCATTAATGGTGTATTTGCAATTTCCTTTAAAAGTCAGAGCCTGGACAGTTTTTCCCAAGGGGCAATTGTTTCAATACTTCATACTGACTGGTGGGGGTAGAATAATGTGTCCTACATTGAGTAATGTTGAACCAAATCTACAAGCAAACACTACTGCACCCTGTCATTTTTCATAGTGTGGCTTAAAAAGGTTTCATCTGGTCCTGGACTGACTGATGTCGGCTGAAGTTTAATCGTCCCAAAGTGGGCACAGCAGGACAGAACTAACAGAGACAAATGTCTCAGTTTAGTATGATCACTGGCAGATCTGGAGCCTTTTTTATTTGTATGAGCCTTATGGAGCTTCATGTGCCCTCTTCTCTCTCTCACTCTAGCTTTCCCTGCTTGGCACTGCATTATTCAGTGTACCAACTGAAGATTTATATGTAGTAAACAGCGGATATTAGCCTTTGGCTTGAGAAGACCAGATGGCCGATCAATATCTCTCAACCCATTGATGGTGAGTGAAGGAGGTATCTATTATTTAAAAATGAGAGAGTAAAATATGTTACACATGTGCATATGTTGCCACTGATAAAGAACCAACAGGACACACAGCTCTCCTTCAGTGCTTTACTGGTTGATCTGCAATCACAGAATACAACAGGACAAGGGTGATGAACATCAATGCACTCGCACATGAACTCTCTCAGTCCCAAGCCTGAACTGAGAGGGATCGGCGCATATGCCAATACCGACATGCAACAGGTGACATCGCATTTAAAATGCATAACAATTTAGGTTTAAAACAGCGTGACTTATATAACCTCTTTACAGTCAATACAGAAAAAGTGTCCTTTGTATGTAACCATTACATGGAAAAGCAAAAATTATCAATACCTTATATCCTTTCACCCCTTTCATCTCCCCCTGGTGAATCTAACCTTCTGGCCCAATTCACTTCACTAGCATAGGGGTGTGTCGTTTGTAGGACTCTTGCTCGACCACAATATTACCACTATTACACATACTCAGACACACTTCTTAACATTGTTACTTTCTTCATTTCAACCTTACTCTCCCTTACTTGCACCTTTCAGATTTCATGACACTAGATCTCTGTCTGGTTTTCTCCCTTTAGCTGCCTTTTTCGGGCCTTTGTTTCTCTCCCCCATGCATCTTGGCTACAATCCATTCATCTGCAACAGATAAACTTTGTCCCTCAATCAGACTGACCTGTGTAAAAGCCCCAGAATATACTGAACTTGTGATTCAATCTAACAAAAAAGCAAAGTGAGGCTAGCAAAATGCTGAACAACAAGCCTACCAACTGGCTTCAGGAGGGTGGATGGATTGGGGGTGGTGGAGGAGAGAGTGGGGTTGAGAGGGGAAGCATTTTGGGGATTCCCTTGCCTCTGTCAGAGTGCTGCAAAGCCATCCATCAAGTCTATTTTTATGGGACTAAAGAGCTAAACCACAAGCCTGGGGGGAGGATATTAAGGGCCTGACAATGCGAGCTGAGGCAATTGATCTATTTAAAACAGCTGTGGCAAAGCAGTGGTGCAGTGCAAGATTTGTGGCATTTTCATTTACCTCTGCATTTTTCACCTCTTGATTAGATCTGGACGGCCTGTGGGTAAACATTGTCAGTAGATCCTATTTACTCCCTCTAAGGACCAAAATGTGAGGGAGTGCAAGGATGTCTGTCTCTAATGGCTGCCCAAACTGGCTGCCCTAACCTTGTTTGTCCGTCTTTTCCTTCTTTTACAGCCCTTATTAGGGCAAGGTTACTCTCCCCAATGATTTGGATACTTAAATGTAATGCCAACCACATTAATTAGTCGTTTACATTTACTGTTATGCCAATTGTTGTTATCTGGCGTATTAATTCAGTCGTGCACTCTCACTAAGTTTGAATTGTTTTAAATATTGCCTTTTTTATTCTTTGATTGTTTATTGTTTATTTATGTCTATTTAGCTTTAACAACCCCCTTGAAAACAAGGGGTTTATCCTTGAAACTGTGGAAAATAAATAAGCTTTATGAGATATTTAAATGTTAACAGAGCATGCTTGCTTGTACAAGGGCATAAAGATGGTCTTGAATATACACAAAGCACATAATGAGCAGTTTGAGATTTACATTATTATTGCAGTCGGGCTATTGAACATATAGATATTAACTCATTCATCATAAGGACAAAGTAATAAGTAATAAGACACTTGCAGTTATGGTGCAGTAACATGACTTACATGCATACATTTGTGTCACGTGTCCTTGCATTGTGTCAATAAAACAGTTGTCAGCACATCAACACAGCAAGCAGTACAAGGCGCCTCCACCTAAAAGAAGTCTTCCAAAAGCTTACACGCAAAAAAAAGACAAACAAAGCAGGCCAACACTGTGTAATAAAGACAGCTATTAGTGAACCCATTCAGTTCAAGAATTCAGCAGTTTGTTAATGAACAAATGTTGAAAATGTGTACTCACAGGCTGACCTCTCAGTGACCTCTCAGGAGAAAAAAAGTATATCAGGTGGGTTTAACATAAAAATACATACTCTGATGGAAGGCATGTGAGTTCCATTAAAGGCAATACAACCAGTTCCATCAGAGAGCACATAATTTCTATGACTATTTGCAGTATAGGGTTGTGCTCAGTCCTGTCACTGATGGCTGGAAGCAATACTGCAATACTAGAGCACACATTTGGGATACACAGTAGCTTCTGGCTACGTAAAAGAAGAACATGTCCAGTACCATTTATCTACAGTAAGTCATGGGTCAGTGGGTCATGGTCAGTTTATGACAATATCCCCTTAGGGTCTGTGGTCAAGCTAAGCAATTGGCCTGGTGTTTTTAATTTCTTATTTTTTTCTATTTGTTTCCAACATTTCTTTAATTAATACATATGTTCATAAATCAATTAAATACACTAAAGAAAAGAGTTGTATCATCTTCATAAATCTTTCTCTTTACATCCCATTTATCGTCACTCATGTCACTGAAATTGATCGTTGATCGTTGAGAACGGCAAATAAAAAATAGCCTAGATTGTTAGTAAGTCTGTCATTACATAGTGTTTTAAGATAGTTTGTCATAGACCAAAGTATTTGCCAAAAGAGAAAAGTCTCACTCTGTGGTGGTGAGAAAAGAAGAAGGGCATCAAACGAATATCTATGCAAACCTAATGGTATTCTGGGCAGTCGTTGCCAGGATCTTGTGCTCTCATTTAGTTCTGGTAGATTGTAGCATGCTATTATATGCCATGATCATTTTTGCTTGGGACAAGCAGCCCATGGGTACTGACTGCTTCTCAAGTCCCACCATAGCCTAAAGCAGGTCTCAAAACTGGGGGACATTATGCAGTGTGTGGTACAAGGCCAATGCTAAATATTGGATTCTGACATGTAGACTAAATCATGTGTATATAAAAAAAATTAATATTCTGCCTGCCTGATGTTTTTTTTTGTTTTTGTTTTTTTTGAGATTCAAGGACAACTCTCCACTGAAAGTGTAAATAAATGAGACAGAACAACACATATGATGATATGAGTGTCTGTTGTTACAGAAACAGGGTGCATTGTTGGCTTGCTTTGGTTCTTCTCACAGAAAGCCCTCCAGGCAGAGCTTCATACACGGAAAATCCTCAACATCAGAAGGGAGAATTTTCCTCAACAATCGGAAATTACCTACTGCACATGTACAATTTGTGTGTGTATACCATTTCTTTCTTCCTTTTTTTTATCTTACTATCTTCTTTTCCTCCCTGTTTCAACTGAGATATGAATGGACTTTGTGCTTAGGCTTATGCTGTGCAATTCTGTTATGTCCCACTAACAGTAAATCAACAGAAAGACAGCGTAGAATAACAGCATTGTAAAGAAAGTATAATTTGTTAGAGATGTTATTTCAATATTTGACAGGTTGATTGATTTTTGATTCTGTAACTGACCCTTCATTATGCACCAACAAGTCAGTTATGATCCTTAAAAGATTTCAGTTGTTTGATTTGGCGACACCTGTGCTTACTGGTGGTGATGCTAAGAACGTCTTGATAATACAAGTATTTTTATTTATTGATCAGTGGAGGTTGGAACTACGATTTGAGCAGCTACTCCACTACTACAATCAGAAATACGACGTAGTAGAAGAAGTAATTTTGTTTGAAATGGAGGACCCATTGTTCTACAAATTACTAAGAATTTCAACTGGCACATTTGCCACTGCTCTCATTGAAAACTCCATACAGTTCATGGTGCACTAGAATTTAATGCTCAACAGGCATAGCAACAGTAACTAAGGGGGCCAGCGCTTAGTGACAGATCAGTCAATTAGAGAATATTTCAATAGCTAAAGTGTGAGGTGAGGTGTGGGGGAAGATTTTTTGCCTATTGGTCAACCAGCATTCAGATAATCTTGGTGTCAGCTAGTTAATGGTTTATATTATAAGCCTGATCTCACTGTCCCAATCTGCAATGTTGCCAAAGGCCAACACTTCCCCATTGATGGCACCAAATTTCAATCTGTTTGGAAAAGTGCATCAGCAAATGATTCCTGGCACTCTCCTGTGGACTTCATGTTCCTTCATGGCAGCAGTGTGCTTTGTAATAATGAATTTAAATGAAACCATTTTCTTTTAACATTTGAGCGGACTTCTGGAAGGACACATACAGTATATCTACACTGCTCTGAATCAACACTGCTATGTTGTACCGGTGTCATCAAAGGTATAGTGTGAGGCCAAATCCAAACGGACTGTACAGACCCATCTTTGCTTCTGGACAAGTGAACAACTTCAAAGACATCCTGAGTGTCACTTCAAAGATCTCTTCATCTCCTTGAGGTTTCCTCTCCTGTTTGGCCGTTCCGTGTTAAATGTGTGTGTTTTAATCTACAGCCGTTTAATCTTCTATCCATCCCTCCATCTCCCCTTCCCACTCTTGACTCACTCCGGTTAATGAAGGGCTTTTTTGTTGTTGACTCAGAAGATGACACAAAATCAAAGATTCATCAAAGCGGGGATATGTTTCTTAGGCATAACCTTTGCTCACAGGAGTAGGATCTGAATTGGCTGGAAGTTTACAGGTGGGAATAATGAGAATTCAGTTGTTATACATTAGCGGCTTGTTGTAATTTAAATTTTTTTTTTCAACCATGATGATTGCCATTAGTGAGACCATTAAGATGTTTTATTTGAAATGAGTTAAGAAGGTGAGCAGACAGTGAATTCTGCTTCACTACATTTCTTATTCACAAAAGGAGGTGCTAAAAGACTCTAAGGCCCTAAGCTGAAACTGACATTCACAGACACAAATGTGGCCAGATGTGGAAGAAAAAGACTTATTACTATGCCACACTTCACACCTCACAGCTCTTAAAGTGGTGCTTCTATTCATGCAGTGAGGTTTTCAAGAACGAAGCCCATGGCGACGGTTTATCAAGCAAAAAGATATATTAGTTGGCCTATATCTTTTAAGTTAAATATATTCATATATTTAACTTAAATAAATATTTTTCTAAGTTCATTAAAAAAATATTCATCTCTAAAAACCAAGAGATTTAGTGGCATGTCCTATAGAAAAATGTAAATAATATTTATGTATGTTTTGTTGTTGTACTTGTTTGTTTTTCTTAGTGTAGCACCCAGCAACGTACAGTAGCAGGGAACACCTGGTCTTAGTCCTTTAGATAGATATATGAGACATTTTACTTTAACGATTTTCCTCACTCACAGTGTGAGAGCAGCTGGCTGATTGCTTTTTTTCCAACTGATAACTGGCACTGCATCTCTGGGGGGACTTTAATTTTCACTCACCAACATCACAACTGTTCAGTGAAAAGCACTTTCTAAACTAAGTCAGTCATTCTACTCATTGACAAGCCAGGCAATCTAACTGAGTGTTACGGCTTTGTTAAAGCCTATAAATGTACTTGTGAGATTATGGAGCTGCCATTGTAAAGATATAAAAAATGAGCATCTTCTCCCACAGAGGTTTAGTAAACTCTCCAGTGGCTAAATTAGTTTTGTTTTCTATCTTCATACAACAACTTACACTTGAAACGGTGTGTCGCTTTTATTGCAGTCCTTTGGCTTTTATGTTACAATACCTTAGGTATATCCTGGCCATTGGCAATTACAGAAATAGATTATTGGAAACTGTTGCCAACATAGGGATCCACCCTGGGTCTGCCTTTCACTGTTCCCCAGGCTGTCATTGAGAAGTGTAAAATTCTCCATAATTTACATTTTAACACTTCCTGAAAGACACAGACCCATTAAGAGGCCCTCAGGAGGAGTTGCCTATGGTTTATACTTTTATGAATCTTCCAGAAGGGTTTTAACAGGCTCTGCCTGGCTGCATGTGCCAGATAGCCCCCACGGCTACAGTGCAGCATATAAAAAAGGAATGGTAATTAACGGGCTAAACAACGTTTTACTAAGGGATGCAGTGATAATAACATTATCTCTTGGAGAGCAGACCCTTTTTCAGGAAATATTATGGAAGGGCAGGTAGAGAAATTTTGGGTCAAAATTAGTGTTTATGCATGGCAATTCAGATGTTTTATTTGGTAAATAATTTTTCATGTTTGTATCCATCGTATTTTTGCCACATTGATGGTCAATTACCATAGCAAAATATAGCATGGGTAATTCATTATTACTACAGTATGTTATATTACCTAATTTAAATACTGCTGAGGCAATCACTAAAAAGAGTGATTATTTGATTAATCATTTAACAAAAACAGCAAACATTTCATTGTTTCAACTTCTCAAATATGAAGATTTTCTGCTGTGCCTTGTCTAACATGATAGTAAACTGAATCTCTTTGGGTTTTGGACTGTTCAGACAAAACAAGCCATTTGAAGACATTACCTTGGGTTCTGGGAGCTAGTGATGGGCATTTTTTATATCAAAACAATTAATTGAATAGTCTAAATAAATTGACAAATGAATTGATGATGACATTTTGTTATAGCCTTATATGTAAACTTTATATTAAACCACCATTTTTTTCATTTCATTTCCATACCACTCAGTCCTACTTACAAGTAGCCATTGGAAATTGACACCTAGGAATGGGTTTTAAAATGTATTTTTTTCTGAGAAAAATGGACAAACTAAGTGTGATTCTCCATGTCTCTTTGGAGGAAAACTACTACACTTTGTTCTTTGGCATGTGTTTGTGAGCTCATTGTTGCATAACTGTACATACAGGTGAGGGAAGGTCAAGTAGAGCTAGGATTTACAGTACAGATGGCAACATAATAAAATAAAAATAACTTCCAGATTCGTTCAGTGTTCAAATAGGTCTGGTCTTCACGTCATATTCGAGTCATCGTAATTACAAATTTCCGACTTGCTCATTAAGCTCATTAATGTCTGTGTCTGGAGAAACTGTTGACTTATCAGAGCTTTGTAGGCAGCATTCATCTTCCTGTATAGCCCCTGCATAGCCTAGCTACATCCATTTCAAAGAGCAAGAGAAAAATGTCCACAAAAATGGAAACAAGCATGGACGAGATTGGCACAACTGTACAGGGCATTGTAAGTCAACTTACAGAAATAAAATCTTTAAAGCTTTCAAATGTATTTGATTGTCTTGAAAACGTTAACTGCTCCTATAGCAACTTCTAACACAGCTTCCATGTCAACTGAAAATGGCATTGGTGGCTTCTAATTGGTAAGGGCAAAACTAAACAAAAATTTCCCCCAGCCATGACCCCCACACTACCATCCTGAACAAGGAATCGGTGAACAAAAACACGTCAGGCAGAATGAATGAAGTGAAACAAAATGGCAGTTAAGTCTGATTATCGGGCTAGTCGGTGTGTTTTTGAAATTATGAAACTTAAAGGAGAGCCAAACTCTGAAATAGCTTGGACATGGTAGCATTCCTGAAGAATTCCTTGAGGCTCCTCTGAAGGGTCTTAGCTATTCATCTGCCAGGACATTGGTGTTGACATTGTCTAGGTGACACATAGTTCACATTAACCAGATGCTGGAATGCCAGATTCAATCATTTCGACCAGTGGCGGGAATGCTTGCACAGATCTGGCTGCTTCTGCACCACACAGGCAGACACTGACATAGATTAACAACTCATATGATTCTAAAGGCGTGACTCCTCTGCAGTATATACTTACATACAAAAAATACTAAATTGGTCTCTCAGTAAAACATTAGTGACAGTGTATGTTAGCATAAATGCATGTCTTTCACATACTCACATATACTGATCTTACTCTCGAAAGCTTTAGGCATTGGTAGTTTATAGTTTCCCCACAGTGCACCAGGTAAACTGGCTTAATGACATTTTATTCATTTCAAGTCTTGCTCAAGGAAATGCTATGCCACTGTCATTAGCTGTACTTGCTTCAGGTAATCTCATCTCTCCTCCACTACAAACATATAATTTAGTCTTACTAAAACTACTGACATATTCAGTAAACAAAGGTCTTAAAAGCTTAAACTTATATAATCCTTTTTCACTTCACAAGAAATTTGTCTGTGAGCTACTTACCCTTCGTTTCCCAATAGCATCCTAATGCTAAGATGATCATAGCCCTATTGAAAGAATATGGACTTGAATAATCTTAGCCTCAAAATGCTCAGAATACTGAGTATCTCCTTCTAAGAAAAACATAAAATATCATAATAGAAGAATATGCTAATTGAAAGTGTAGATGTGTTCATGCCAGTTCAAAATCGATAGCATTTTTTCCCATGTTTACCAGCTCACTGAACACATCCAAATTCTGAGGAGGAGATTCTAAAGTGGCGAAAGAGAGACACTTCGAGCCATTTACATCATTAGAACAGACCTGTCTCCTAGAAATTACATTTATATACACAACTATTTTGCAACATGAATTACGTTTTCTATTAACATAATGAGGAAATGTTATTAACGTACCTGGCAAGCCACAAAATGTTGATATGAAAGGTATCAGTAAAATGTTCACTGACCACGTATTTCATTTGTTTTCCACCAATACATCTGATCTTACAATACAATATCCGCACGTAACCACGTTCTTTCTCTAACCAAAGTGCTTTGGTCAGCTAAACATAACCGCAGATGGGACTCAGACCACCTCCCTGTAACATTTACTCAAAAAAAACAACAAAAACATTGCCTTTGAACATAATCCAGGTAGAGATTGCGTTTGTGACCTCTTCGAGCCCTCTCTCCTTTGTCTTAACAAGACCTAAGCTTTATTTCCTTTTTGTTGTTTTATTCCTTTTTCTTTGTTTAATCTTCATTAACAATCTTGAACAGTATTCACCAGTCACAACACATTTTCTGATGACTGAGTGATTTAAAATAACCAATAACAATGTATTGACACATGTTCAGAGTTTAGGATGGAAAGTGGTCTTTTAGGACACACAGCATTTCTTTGTAGGAAATGAACTTCCTCCTTCACATTACATGCATTCATTTTTCATGTTTTGTCACGTATATTTTAGTGCACTCTTACACAAAGCAAGTGGTCAGAGCAGCTTAATGAGCACAAAAATAATATGAAAGGAACCATAAACTGTACTTAGTTAGCAGATGTCTTGTCAGTTGGGCACTTAGGGAAGACTCTGAAATAGTGCCCAAGATAGTTTACTCCTCAAAGTATCATCAAAATGCCAAATGATGAAGTAGTACAGTAGGTGTAAAGCAACACTCAGCTTACTGGCTCAGTTCTGATGCTCTAATTGATTATGATTGTGAAAGCAATATCTTAAAAGCTGCAGAAGTCTCTTATTAAAAATCAATACACTTCTATCAAAGGTCTCATCTGGCCTGATTTTTAGTAGAGCATTTGCAGTATAGCATCAGGAGATACTGTATGAATGAAGCTATAAGCAAAATAACTGTGTGCAAGGAGCTGTGGGAGTAGCTGTTATGGTGCGTCCTGGACGCGCTCTCTCGGCCCCATGAGGTCTCCGGCCACGGTCTCTCTCTCTCTCTAGCACTCCCGGTTCATCAGACTCACCTGGCTGCAATCTGGGCGGAGCCACTATCTCCCACCACCTGCTACGGGCCATCATTGCTTCCACTACCTGGTAGCAGACCTACGGCTTCCCTGACAGAGACTTAGTAATTTAGTTCATGTTCGTACCTCCGCTAATCTGTGTCTTGTCTCTTCCCAGGTTCACCTTCATCTCCCGACCTGTCTGCATCCCGGCTGGTACCACTAACCATCTGCTCCGTCCTCCCCGGATCTCCGCACCTCCCTCCCTGCCCGTCTTTGATCGGATCAATAAACCCTTTACTCTCTCGACCATCTCGTGTTTCGTGTGTGTGTGTGCATATGGATCCACTCGGCCCGTCACAACAGAATGATCTGGCCAATCCTACGGATCCCGCAAACACACATTCGTTACAGGATGCCATAGCCCACCAGGGAATTCTGCTGGGCCATCACGACCAGGCTCTACTTCAAATCTCCGCCCAAGTGGGACACCTTACCCGCCTGGTCGAGGGACTCGCCAGCACCTGGCCCCCTTCACCGGCACCTCGAGTGACCGGACAATCCTCGGCTACCTCCGCTGTTGCCGCGAGCAGCGCACCGGCACCGCCGAGCGCGCCGGCTCCGATCCCATCCACCGGGGATTTCCCAGTTCCCCATCCTGAGGTCTATCACGGCGAGCTGGGTAAGTGTCGGCCCTTCTTATTCCAGTGCTCTTTAATATTCGACCAACGACCACATGCCTTCCCGGCTGACCACAAGAAAGTGGTGTACATCATGGGTCTTCTGAGGGGCAGAGCCCGCGACTGGGCTGCGGCCGTGTGGCCGCGAAGACCGGATCTTCGCCAGTCTTATCCAGAGTTTGCGGCCGAGCTGCTCCGGGTGTTCGACGGTCCCGTTGAGACCAGGGTCACCACCAGTCGCCTCCTGTCCCTGAGGCAGGGTCCCTGCAGCGTGGCGGAATACTCCATTGAGTTCCGGACCCTCGCCACGGAGGCGGGATGGGACGACGTCGCGCTGCGGGGCGTGTTTCTCCGTGGGCTGAATGAGCGACTAAAAGACGAACTAGCGGTCCGCGACGACGAGGGGTCCCTCGAGGGCCTCATCACGCTGGCTACCCGGCTCGACAACCGACTGCGGGAGCAGCAATGGGAGAGGGCTGGTCGGGTCCCCATGTCACGGTCGGCTGCGCCCCCCGGAACCCCCGAGGCCACAACCCCCAGCCCGGACCTTGGTACCCGGCGCCGGACTCCGCTTCCTGGTCCCGGTCCCGAGGAGGAGGAGCCCATGCAGCTGGGTCGGACCCGGCTCTCGGAGGCAGAACGCCGCCGTCGGATCACGGCGGGTGCCTGCCTCTACTGCGGGGGCGCGGGCCACCTGGTTGCCACCTGTCCGCTCCGCCCAAAAGCCCGGCTCACCCCTAAGAGTGGGGGTCCGGGTGAGCCACGTCCTTCCCAAACCAGAGCCCTCCACACGCATGCAGGTGACTGCGAAACTCACCGCCCAGTCGGGTCAGACCCCGGTCCGGGTCCTCATTGACTCCGGAGCGGAGGCCAACTTCCTGGACTCCCACTTCGCCACCCAGCTGGGCCTGCCTATGGTGCAACTGG
>LKNJ01000595.1:347222-395271 GCA_002120245.1 Maccullochella peelii
CTCTCTCTCTCTCTCTCCCTCCCCTCTCTCTCAACCCAACCGGTCGAGGCAGATGACCGCCCACCCAGAGCCTGGTTCTGCTGGAGGTTTCTTCCTGTTAAAAGGGAGTTTTTCCTTGCCACTGTTGCTTGTGCTTGCTCTTGGTGGGAATTGTTGGGTCTCTGTACACATAAGGAGTCGGTCTAGACCTGCTCTTTATGACAAAGTGCCCTGAGATAACTTTGTTATCATATGGCGCTATATAAATAAAACTGAATTGAATTGAATTGAATTTACAAAAGACGACCAATTTGTTGCTGCAAACTAATGTTATAAATGTAACCCCACCGCCCTTGGACTTATTGATATTTTAGTATTTTACAACATTGAACCACAGTGAATGGAGCAAAGTTTTTTTTAAACATATCAACAGAAAATAAATGAATAAAAATAAGATAATGATAATTTTATTTATATACAGTAGTACAGGTTTCCTACTGTGGAAAACTACCCCACAACTAAACATATTAATTATTAACTAAGGAATATGAAACATATAGGTACAGTATCAGCTAAAATAATGAAGGGCCCCTCTTCAAGTCAGGAACTCAAGATAAGATAATAAAGTCAGACCCACCACTATATTATGTCAGTTGATAATTTGTGCTTTAGTAGTGCATATTCCACTGTTTACAAACAAAGCTCCAATTCATCAGATTAACACAACTAAGTGCAACACAGTGAATGCGGGGTCATTGGGGACCCTGGGGGTCTGGGCCCCTGGCGCAGCTGCCCACTTTGTTTAATTAATCCAGCCTGGGTCCCAACTCTAACCACCTTTACAATAAGGTTAAGTTAGAGAATAAGTTCTCCACTGCCTTTAACTGATAAGTATTTACATCATTTTTTAAGTTTCCACTGTCTTCTTTAATGTTTTTTTATGTCTTATGTAAAGTATTCTGAATTGGCTTTGTGTATAAAACTTTTCTTGCCTTGCCATCTGTAGGACATATACAGTAAGCAAAGCAACCAGCTGTGCTGCAAATGATCATATTAGATGTTCACAGAACATTTTCAGACTCCATTTCTGGAATGTTAAAAAGGGACAATGATCAGTACTACACAGTGTGAGAAAACTATTGTATAATGTTTTATGTGGCTTTGAAGGAGTCTCAGAAAATAATCCTGATGATATCAGCAAGGTTATCCGACTGCAACATTTTTAACAGAACAACATTACAAACTGAGGGTGTGGACATGTGTGTTTAGCAGGCATGGAGAGTCAAATGGGAGACAATATTGAGTTGTGTTGTGGAAAGGATAAGATACTAGGGACTAAAAGTAAGCAAATCTTGACTTCTACATCAATTGTGACCATTCTTCTTTTAATATGTCTCTTACAAGTCCCCCAACTTTATGGAAGTGTAGTACTAAATAGCTGGAGTATCCATTTACTTATCTATTATTCACACTAATTAAACCCACACTGTGCAAGTGGTACCATGCAGTAAATACAGGTCTTATGAGTGCTAATAACATTAATAACAAGATAAAAGAAACAGTCTTGCTTCCAAATGTTTTCTTTCTTGCACCAATGCTTTCCAAAACAGTGTTTTGGTGTACACCTCATCTGAATCTAGGTTTGTCTTTGAGTATACAGTACTGTAAACTTCAAGTTGTGTTCAATAAAATAACATACACATACTTTTAGTTGTAATTACGGTAAAAAAAATAATCATAACATACTGAAGCAATGCATTAAACCAGGGTCAGGGTCAGACAACAGTGTGGTAAACACACACACACAGACCCATAAATAATCACTGCATCATCTTTTAGAACAACATGTTGTTATAAAGATCAGTTGCTGGCACTATAGCACAGTTGTAGATTCAGCAACAACACACAGCCATTCACCAATAAATCATAACACACACATCACGGTGTTGTCTGAGACCTTCATCTGATGAAAAATACACTATTGGAGATGCAGGAATATTACATATACTGCTCTGTATGTGCATGCATGCATACAATTAACATCTGCCAGTCTGCCATCCTTATAAACCAAAACAACCTGCATTGGAGGCAAACAGATTTCCCCTACATCTGCACGCATCATCGTAATGCCACGCAATGCCGGGCAGCCAGATGGCAGCGAGCAGCAGCTGAACAGAACAGATCAGGTTTTGAACTGTAGTTCCTTCCTGTCTTGCTCAGAATTGTAACAGAGAGGCTCATGGGAGGTTGCGCAGGCAGTAGGGGCCAGGTGGACTTCTCATAAGGTGAGGAGCAGACCACCTGTATCAGGAGTATGTGTGTGTGTGTGTGTGTGTTCATTATTTAAGAGAGAATGAGGTGATGAAAGAGGAGATCTTACACTATGCAGGAATGCAGCCAACAAAATAGGAAATGACATTTTTCCTCTTATTTATGCAGAGGACAGCAACAAAGTAATAGGGAATTTAAACACTTTGGACGTGCAGCATGTATTTGGGCCTACTATATCTCACAAGGTAAACACACTGTTACGGTGGCAGGTTCAGGAGTCGTAGGAGTAGGACCCAAACGCAGACATACACAGAGGTGGAAGCGGTTTAAAGGTTTATTAATTCTTACTTGTAATGAAGACAGGCAGACAAGCAAGTGAACACAGGTAAGTCCAAACACAGGAACAAGGAAACTCAAGGAGCTCGGCGCACTGACAGCATCTCACATGGAACATCTAACATCTGACAATGACCCAACAGAGCACAAAGGAAAAGGACAGGCATAAATAGGGAAAGGCTAACGAGGGAAATCAAGCACAGGTGGGTAACGGGGAACGGGTGAAGACACTCAAGGCAGAGACACGAGGGCAGGAACACAGTGGAAACATGAGACAAGATTTCAAAATAAGACCAGAAACCCCACAAAGACTATACAAAACCAGACAAAGACCATGGATCCTAACATACACAAGGGATATCTAGAAGTTCTGAATAAATTCCTTGAACAGGAAACTTTTTGATGTCAAGTCCAATGGGGCCTCATAGTTCAAAGACCATGGAGGTTTATAATGTTGTCAAGTGTGCAGGAGGTGTGCCTCCCTTTATTTTTTGAGTATTCATGGAAGTAAAAAGTGATTTGGCGCCACACACACACACAGACACACACTCAGACACAAACACAGTGAATGCTTCATTAAACTGCATCTATCCTCCCAAATGTGCCTCCGTAAACCCAGAAGGGAGGAATACAGACGGAGATGAAGACCAATGCGTTTCTGTGGCAGTTCAGCTTATCTCTTATAGAGATAAGATGGAGACCCTTCAGGGAGATGAGAACAGAGAATGAAAGATGGAGGGGGGGAGATGGAGAGAGGAGAGTCAGTTCAACAGAAAGTGATGGGACAGATGTTGAATGAGACAGAGAGACAGACAAGGAGGCAAAGACAGGAATAAAGACAGACAGCCAAAAGATGAGAGGGAGAGAGAAAGACAGAGGCAGGGATATACACGACATTGGACTTCATTGGCTTCAGGTCAGTCTCTCTCTCTCTGTGTGTCTCTGTTTCTTTATTTGGTGGTTATAAATGGGCAGATTAGGACTGTGTTCCGCAAATGTAAATCAGCTGGTGGGGAGATCAAAGTTTTAGTTGATTTTGCCCTTTGGTCCACACACTTCCTATCAGAATAGAAATTGTTACAGTTCTCCCTCAGTAAACCCTGTGAGAATAAGAAGTAGAGTTCTCCAGAGCCCAAGAGCTCACAGGGCATCTGCTTAACTTTCTCCCTCTCATCCTCAGCTAAACTGTGACTTAAGATTTAAAAGAAAATAGCTGGAATTCACAGAATAAAATACATTATACAGTACTTGTCTACCCTGAATATCTTATTTTCACTAAAAACATTTTTTTCCAGCACAGTGTAGACAGTGGGGTTTGGAATTGAATATCTAGCAGGAAGAGTCAATTGTATTTAGGATTTAATTGAAAGGCACCTCAAGGAGAGTTGTGTGTGACTTCCCATGCAAAATCACACATTTTCTACAATATTCATCCTCTTGAGTCTACACTGAAGTGCGCAGCCATTCATTGATAACCTCTTAAAATAAACAAGTTGGTGAAGAGTTTGGGTAGTTGCCTTGGATGAGATTTAACCCAATCAGAACACATTAGGGTGACCTTCATTTAAACATGGGAGACATATGAAGACTATTAAACAGAAAAAGTCACTGTCAGCTGTCAACAACTGCAGTCTAGAAATATAAAAACAAGACCAATAGTCTACAGCCATGCTAGTAGCTCAGGGAGGCTGTTCTTAGGTACAGTGGTGCCTTAGTTAAATGCTAATGTCAGCATGATCATGTGTATAACGTTTACCATGTTCATCTTTAACGTGTTATCATGCTTACATTTGATATTTTGATCTGATAATGGCTCTAGATGAAAATTAAGGGATCCCAAAGTTACAATTCATCCCAATGGGAACATGAATGTCTGCACCAAATTTCATGCCAATCCATTAAGTAGTTATGGAGACGTCTTACTCAAAACCACAAATGTGAAACTCATGGGGATCTCCAAAGTCAGTAGGATTCATCCTCTGGGAACCATAAATGTCTGTACAAAATGTTGTGCCAATCCGTCAGGTAGATGTTTTTTTTCACAGGATAAGTGAAAACTTTGACCCACTGGGGGCACTACAGGGAAAATCAGGGGATCACTAAAGTCATTAGGAATATCTGTACCAAATTTTATGGCAATCCATTCAATATTTGTTGATGTCTTTCAGTCTAGACTAAAGTGGTCGACATACCAACAGACATTGCCATCCCTAGAACCAAGCTGGTAGCATTGATAAAAAGCAATATCATTCATTGATACTCTTTATCAAAATGATTAGTTAATTGTTTCAAAATAGGTGTATTGCTTGTACACTAAAGCTGAATTTGTAGACACAGTAAACCTTCATTTAATATTCATTAACATCACCATTTAACAATTTGGCTATTTTCTATTCAATAGTAATGCTGCAGACTTTGAATCCTGTTGATGGGCAGTCCAGCAGCTAATGTCTACAATATCTAGGTGTATAAAGCATGTCAGTACAGCTGCCAAGGTTAGCAGGAGTCTGAGTCCTAACGGGGGCCATTCATATTAAGAAAATTATGTTGTGGGGCATTTTGGATTACTTCCATACAGCATCCATTGTATGGCAGATGTTGTGTTACATCTCATTCACATCTTCATGGTCTGTTAGTTTGACAGAGACCTGAAGCTGTTCATTTCAGTAGAAGCTATTTTGTTTAACACTAAAGGCTTAATGCCCCAAGTGGACAACTGGTCGATGATTTACCGTGGAAACTGTGAATCAACCGATTATGGAGGCTGTGGATCTTTCTAAATTCCACATTGTCAGTGTCGAAACTGCTGGAAGGGACAAAAAGACAGCAGGTGGTTTATGGTCTGAAAAACTGTAAATATAAAGTCTCTGTAAATATATGCGTGTCATCACTTTAGACTATCACAGACCAAATATGTGAATATGTTCACATTCACCTTTTGCTACTTAAAATCAGAAGAATCAGAAGTAAAACATTTGTCTATACAGTATATATGTACATGGATTTAGTTAGAAGCCTTTTTAAATTAATAACCTGATCATTTTTATGAACCCCTGCCCTTTCAGCTACTTTTAATGTGAATTAGAACATGAGGTTAGGTCTGAAGGTCAGCACACCCACAAGCGAGAGACACACTCAAACTAATGGCATAGAAGGCTTTTAATTATTCTTTTTTGTAAATAAGCTCTTTACAAAGGTACTATATATGAGTTTGTGTGTGTGTGTGTAGCAGTGTTTCTGAGTGACTTGGTTCAGATTTTGGCTCTGTAATGCTCTAGAGTGCAACCATCTGAGACCCATCACGCCAAGACACTGCAGCCATGACATTTTAAGGAGTTTAATTCAGAAACACCTTAAAGGGAAGAGACACTAGAGGGAAAAGATGATGTAAATCACACTGGTGAGCTCTCCGAGGTTACAGTCTTTGTATATATATAAGAGGGCCTGAAAGTCTGAGACACACTAGGGGTGTCTGACAACGCAATAAGCAGGCAGAAAACATGACATCTCTGTTGCATCCAGTGAGTTATATTTTCACCACATTACAGGACTGCTTCACCAGGCACCTAAGACCTGTGAGGCTTTATTGCCATTGTAATTATAAAAGATGTTTCACTGACGATTAAGTCGCAGTGCCAGCAACTTAACCAGACATTTGTTTTCAGTAAGGATCAGCTAAACACTTGCACAGAGTATGATGGGTTAACTGACTAAGGGAAACACATTATTACAGTATATTTTCCATACTGACATTCTACTTGTGTGTTTACAATTATACAAGTACAGTATGTATCTACCATATCGCTGTGTACTTGCAATATATTTTGGTACTCTCGAGCTCTCGTACTGTGACAAAGCACAGTTTTTGTTTGGTAGTCATGAGTAGTAGTAGACTTAACCTAAACAAAATCTGTAAAATATGAACATGCTCAGAATTTCAGACCTTGTACCAATAAAGAAACTCCAAAACAAAAACCCACTAACAAATATGCACCAGATTCCTCAAAAAAAGTGGTCCAACTAAAGCCAAGTATCTGAAAAGTTATGTATAACACTCAACATGCCAAAGCCTCTTTCCACTTTGACTGGATTTGCTTTTTGTTCTTCACAGTTTATGACAAATCAACAACAGACCTAGTTTAAGAGGTCTAAGAGGCAGGCCATAATGGAAAAACTGATCAACAGTGACTATGTCAGGTTAAAGTGTTAAATCTGATACAGGTTACATATCATCTACAGTGGATTTGAATTGGTGCAGGTAGAAAAGAAAGCAGATGTTGAAAATCTAGGGAACATCAAATGCTCGTTAGGGTTTAGCTCATTATGCATCTGTTCTATGTGGCCAGTGTGTTCACTGTCATTTGGCTAAAATGAGCTGTTCCACATGACCAGTTAGTGCTGGTTTGATGCAAAGTCCACTAGTGTTTAAGCCCAGGTTTGGTTCAATAGTCAGTCTAGCCCAAAGAAGCATGCATATTTTAATATGTATAATATGTATAGTAGTTTTGTGTTTTTTCCCTTTTTCGGTTTAGTTTTTTCCTGGAGTGCCGCTGATTTCCTGTTTTCATGTTTTTGTCAGAGAGCATGGTGATACATCTGCTATCCCTTTTCACACGCCAAGTACAGCTGTTATCCATTTCCTGCTTAAGACAGGTGACTTTGTATTGTACATTATGTATCCAGTTATCTGTTTTCCATTATCTGTCTGATGGGTCCAAACAAAAAAAAAGAAGAAAAACATCAACCTTGACCTATCTTGTACTGCCAGCACCTTTGATGAATGTGCAACCTTTTGAAATAACCAAGGATATTTGAGAGACACACAAGACTGGTCAAAAGAAACTCATAGCTTATTTATTACATACTGTACACTGTACATTATTCATAGCATCCGGTTATTGCAGGCATTTTTGAGATATATGAGGTACTTTTGTACTGCATGGGCTGTAGCTGTGCTATGATTTCCAACACAAGCTCATTGATCAAACAACAGACTGTTTGTTCACCAGTGACAGTGTCGTGGTGCACTGCATGGACTATGAATGTTTAAGCTGAATGTCTAAGCTCTCATGCAGAATAAATCAGAAACGAAACAATTACCATGGAATCTGCACTGGAAAATTATTCCTCATTTTTACCCAAGATTAGATTTAATTAGATAACAATAATGATAATAATAACTCACTTCACCTTAAAAAAAAAGTGACCAATGTACATATGGGTGCCCAAAATGTAGATAGGTATCCATTCCAGTCACACTCCTCATTCATTAACATATCCCAATGTGAATTTCAAAACTAAAAATATAGAGTTTTCAACCAAATAGTTTCTAAAATACTACTAAAAATCATTCAAATTGTCTTTTTTTGTTTATTTTAAACACAAATGTTCATATTTGACCACCATATTTTCTCATTCACACTGATGTTCTCATATTCCACAGTGGGAATCTCTGCCTGGTGGATCTGTGACAGCCACATTAACCCAAATGTGTTACTGCAGATTCACTGCATTCAGAAAAAAATATGCCTTATGAGAATCCCCACCTCTCCCCTTTAGACGTTTCAATAATAAATGACCCCTCCTTCCTGAATCTCTCCCGTGAGTCTAGGGCTGATGTATGGTAGCCCAGAGGGGACATCCAGGACGCATTAGCTGGGCTTGAGTCTGCACAAATGGGAAGTGAGTGATGGCAAAGAATGTTGACATCTTTTGACATCTCAGACAGAGAGAAAACAAGGCACTGGCATTTCAGGCATTGTCAGCTGCAGACAGAGTCAATTCATGCTGAAACAAAAGTGGTTATAGGACTAGAACAAAGGCGAGAACACTTGCCATGAAATAATTTCTTCCTAAACTTTGGGCAGGCAGAGAAATGTTTTTGTAATCACTCATCAGCCCTCCTTGATATTGAATTCCTGTTACACTGTGCCTGCTTTGCATAGCGAAGGCCAATTAATCCAACTTGGCTGCTTCCCCTTCGAGTGCTAATGCAATTAATGGGATTGTGGCTGAAGCTAGATGTGACCATACTCTTTCTAGGGGATAAAAGCTGTGGCAGAAAGACATATGTTTACACTTGAAAAACCGAAAGAAAATCACTTTGAAGACCATCTAAAAACAGAAATGTAGGAAAAAAGACAACAGCCATTTTGCTGAAGAAATTTTTATCCTAGCAGAGACCATACATTTCAGTCAGAGTTTATCCATCAAAAATGGCTCGGTAGATGAATTCAAATTACTTCATTTTAATTAATTTAATTTAAAGTTGCTCCATGATTCAATCCTCTCTGTTTCCCCTCCTGCACTCCTGCCAGCTCACTTTTAGATTAATATACATAATTGGACAAGAACTATTTTTGCCATGTTACATGTTATTGTGATGCATGCTATTATAAAATGCTGAGCCCAGTGAATCATGCCCAGACTTCATTTTAAAATATATATTTTAGAAAAAACATAACTCAACTTTTGCAATAAACAGATAAACTGGAACTGGGCCGTATCCTGATTATGTGTGGTCAGCACGGCTACAAAACACCCTCAGTAAACTCCATCCCACAGAGGCCATTGCCCTCAGAACTGCATAGCGGCTCAAAGTGTTTCACAAATCCAGGGACAAAAGGCAAGCAAGAGTGAGCAATTTAGTGCTAGCTGCTTTGTGAAGGGCCTCACAGCCCACACAGCACCATTCAGGGGACTAAAACACAGGCCAGGATTACACTTATCAAGCATCAACTGTTTGGTCACACAGACAAAGGCTTATTGCTGTGGGACAACTTTAATGGCCTGTGGCTGAGTGCAAAGAGCGCCTCTTATAACAGGGAAAGAGGGTGAGTTGAGAGCGAGAAAGGGAGCGGGCCTTAGCAGCACAATCACTACTTTCGATAATGATGAGAGCAAATGAAGGGATGGGCAGTTAGGGTTTGTTGAGTGGTATTATCTCTTTGGACCATAATGAAGAGGAAGCAGCACATGAACCACAGAGCGAGAGACTGAACAATGGCAATCCCTGATCGTCCAGAGGTCCATGAGTTACAGAAGCTAATAATAGCTGGATGGATGAAAAGTCTGCTGAAGACTTGGTACAAAGTACTGGGAAAATGTTGTCTTGGAATTCCAATCTGTCAATAACACACTGTCAGAAAAGCAGAAGGAGCTGTTACAGTTGGTTTGGCATAGACCCATGAAATAAGGTGTACACTTTCATGACCTTGGAAAACAGATGTGACCACACAGCCTTGCTGTCACCTGCATGGGCTAAATGCCTAACAGGCGGCATTTTAAACACATAATGCAAATCACTTTCCCCTTTGTGTTTTTGTTCTTTGGCCAATCTTTTACCCTTTATTTGACATTTGAGATTTCTTAAAGGATAATTGTGTTTTATTACTACTTGGGTTCCATTTTCCATAGTTTTGGCCATCCTTCCTATCTGTCATAATACCATTTTACTCAGAGATCTTGAAATGCAGCAACATTTCAAAAAAGGGGCAAGATATGAGTGGTCAGACAATCAGGTTGTAAACAGCCCCCCGAGTTAGCCAAACTTATACCAAGAGCAAATAAAGATGAATGGTGAAACTATTAACCAAATTGCCCATTACACGTTACGACATTACTTCTGGTTCAACGTATATACAATACTTGCAACACACACAGACACACAGTTTTCCTGTGTAACAAGAGATTATTAATTACCAGTTTAAAGGAAAAGTTTGACATTTTGGGAGATATGCTTTTTGGCTGAGAGTTTGATTAGAACATTGACATCATTCTCGTATCAGTACAGTAAATATGAAGCTACAGCAAGCAGCCACTTAGCTTAGTACAATGACTAGAAACAGGGGAAAACAGCTAGCCTGGCTCTATCCAACGATAGCAAAATCTGCCAACCGGCATCTCTAGGCTCAGCTCACTAGGTAACATGTTATATCTCGTTTATTTAATCCGTACAAAACACGAAGTTTAAACACGACAATTTGCTGTTTTACAGTGGGTTATGTGCCAGACTATTTCTTGGTTGGGAACAGTACACTAGAGTCTCTGCTGATTGCGAAACCTGAAACTTTTCTTTTAACTTCCAAATTTTAGATGTTTGAAAATGCAATTATCTAGATAGATTTTAGATTCGGTTGGCTTGTTTACATCTGACCACTTATGTTTCTTGCCCCATCAGACATCGTAGCATGTTGCCATGTTCCCAGACTAAGCAATTACTTTGGTTAGTAAAATCTTATCATAACTGATGAAATGATGGCCAAAGCAATGGACATTAGACCCAATTTCTAAACCAGAGTTATCCTCTAAAGAAGGTAAGACACTAGTCATGTCATATACTCTTATCTGTCATTTCTTGCCTGAGCTGCTTTATTTAAAATCCCCTCCAGCTATCAGGTGTCCACTACCTCTTCTAGGCTCTTACTTTTGGAGTGAGAGAGGAAACCATATTTCTAGTTCCACCGATTCACTTCGATCCCATTCCAAATGACACCACTTCATCTACTCTTCTCTGCCTACAGTACTTTAGCTCATTTCATGTAATACTTTTATTCCGGCGTCAACATTAAACAGAGCTCACCTACGTATTCCCAGAACTACTGATACACTCTCCCAAATCCATCAGATATAGCCTCTTTCCCTGCAAATCCATTTGAGAACTACACTCTATGTAAATCCTGTTCTTCCTTGTTATTTGTATTTCTATAATCCTCAGCTCTCTATCTCTGCTTCTCTTTCTGTCTCATCCCATGCCTCTTTCTTCCTCTCTTTTTTTCCACACTCTCCCTGGCCTCCTCATCATGTCCTTCTCATCCTAAAATCCCTGGCCTCATACCTACATCTACTCAAGGACAATATGTAAACAAGTATAAGTAATTTGGCATCTCTCACTGCAATATGTTTCCTTCCCACTTCTCCTCCTCCTCCTCTTTCTCTTTAATGCTGCTTGTCTAATTAAAAGGGATACAAAACATTGCATTATGACCCTGGGACTTCAAGCTCATCTCCTCACAGATCTACAGTAAAAGGGTCAATTATATGATGCTGAGTGCTGAGAAAAATTAAACCCACCATTAGCTGCTTCACACCAGCTGCGTTATTGCAGGGTGCACACAATTTACGACAGAGTAATGTCGTAAATTTCAGCCTGATTTTTCTTAGGAGGGCATGCATTGCTGAGTTTGCTCTTGTCGTAGTAAAGCATAATTATTGTCAAGGAGGTGTGTCACAGTTAATCTAATTCACTGACAAGATGACAGACTAACTAACTACTTGGGCACGTTGTGTAATCACAAGATAGCTGCTGGGACAATAAGATGTGTGTTTGTGTTTTTGTTCTACGGGCCAGCTTTTGATATGTCATGCAATGGACCAAAGCCTTCTCTGCCATCTCAAAAACCAGGCCATTACTTTCCCTATTGATATTCCATGAGAGTTCACATTCTAAGGATTCTCCTCTCTTGCATCCCAGTTCTTTGCACTGATGTTACTTGCACAACAAAAAAACAACACAACATAACACAACAGTTCCACAAAGAAGCAGTCAAAGGGAAGGAGGTCAATCAGCCATTCTGCATTGCGTTTGTTCTCAACGTTGCAGACTTTCCTGTGTCATCTGTGGTGGCTGAATACTAAAAAGAGAGCAAGGCTGTGATGTGGAGAAGGCACACAGGTCTCAATCAACTCCCCAGAGACACCAGGTGCCTCAACGAACGAGGGAAGAAACAAAGACTTGGACTTTATTCATTGATACCGCCCAACGAGGTAAAGAGTTTCAAATGGGTGGAATTACAGGATCAATAGTGTGATTAGCAGAGGCCTTGTAGCCATAGCGTGTTGTTGGCAATCCATTGCATCAAGCTAAACCCAGGGGACAGGGGGGCTGTTGCTCTTTCCAAGCATGAAGGCCTAAGGAGGAGGAGTAGTGCGTGAGAAAGAGGCTGAAACAAGTCTAACCAGGGCCAGACGCAGTAAGCCTCCAAAATAGATTACAGATAGATTGTTGACAATGTCAAACGTTTTCTACATATAATCTCTGCTCATCTCTATGAATGATTGCAAACACTTGAAAATAGTGTATTTTTAAGTAGCCTACAGTAATAAATCAGGATAAATGCTTATACATTTTTTTCTATTATAGGTAAACAGCACCGTTGGAGCCGAGACAGTGCTAGTGTACCGTAAAGAAAGAAAAGAAAGAAAGGCAAATGAAGAAGGCAGACAATACTAGCAAAAATAGGAAATTGTGAGCTATTTGAATATTGAATATGTGTTTGTTCTCTTAGGGACCTGTCAGTTTTGTTCTACTTTTCTGTTTGAAAAGCAAAAGTAATTCTCTAAATGAATGAACCACACTAAGATGAATCCCTCATACAATATTCGGAGCTTGTAGTGCATCACTGTCAATTCAATCATCACTTACATACAACAACTCTGTCTAGAGTTTGCTGAGGAAATTCTATTAGTGCATATCATGTCAAGTATTTCGTACAAAAAAATAACTAAAAACTGAAAAAGCAAGTTTCAGGATTACCTTAGGCTACTATGAATTGTTATTGCCCTTTATTCATCTGTGTGCATTTATCGTTTTTGGAGATGTTCTCTGTACTCAGCTACTGAGAAATGTAGCTTGTCGTGTTGCACCTGCCCTGGTTGACAGTGCCAGGAAAGTCCTTCAAAACAAAGCCAGCACACTGGAAGCGATGCATTTCAAGTCATTTTAGTATTTTCATGAATGGACAAAATGGATGAGGAACCTAAGCATGGTGGCCCATTCGTTTCAATAAAAGCTACTCACCAGTGCATACACTGTAAAACCTTCTCTTGCACCCTACTTAGGTGCCAATAATCCATGCTCATTGTGTGTGTAAATTGCACTAAAATAATATCTTAATATGGCTCTAATGGGTTAGCATCCAACTGAAATTAAATTGCATGTTTTCGTCAGCTACTGCATATATTGTATCTACTCTGTGATATTTTTTGGTTATGCTCCCTATATTTGCATAAAACAGAGTAAAGATGTTGTTAGTTCGCCTGCTATGTACAGAGCTATACAACCAAATAAATAATTAAATTTTCAACTGTATTTACATAAAGCGGTAATTTCACCATTCTATCATAGACATGTGGTCACACAAACAGCCAGACAGCAGCCTGCTACTCAACACAAGAGCTGCAGACTTTAAACAACCACCACATTAGCTTTCAAGCTAATGTCTCCTTCTAACTTACAAACAAGGACAAATGTCTTTTCCAGCACTTGCTGAATGAGCAAACATCCACCACTAATGTCAGATTGCAAGCTAAATAGCAAATTAGTTACTCAGCTATAGCACAGTAAACAGCTTAGATACTGGTGTGGTCCTAAAGCTGCCAGCAGGCTCATCAGAAGTGATTGACTGATGGTCGAACAGCTTCGGAGGCAAAGGAGTGAGTTAGGTGACGGTATTATAGAGTGACAAAGTAGAGAATGAAGTTGAGGTGTATGGACGGGTCAACAAAACATCAGACTCTGGCACACGAGACAGTTCATTTACCATTTCCAACTGACAGTTGTTTTGCATGATGACAAAGGTCCCCTAATGAAGTAGTCATTCTAATCCAAACTACAATGTTTCCCCTAAACCTAACCAAGTTGTTTTTGTGCCTAAATTTAACCAAACCTTAACCACAGCGCACACATGAAACACATGAATTATTTTTGTAATGGTTTTCAAAGGCACAGACAAATGACGTTGTTCTGCCGATAGAAGGGGCAGCATTCCACAAAAAGTCCGCTATTATGGCTGTAGATTGTAAACATTAACTTCCTTCTAGAACAATTTCTAGACAACATAACATAACTTTGATGGATATGAGTGCTTTATTTCAGTCACTATGGTTGGAACATTGACATTTTTCCACCACATATAATTGAGGCTATTATGTGCATTCTCTGAGCTCTTGTGTCACATAGCCAAAGCTGGTATATACGGTATGTTCCCAATGTCAATATTATAATTTCTGTCATTAGCAACAATTTGAAGACTGAACTCATCCCATCTCTTTTTACACATACAGCATTTTGTACCTGCAAAATAATTGTACTGTTGTCAACACATCTTTTCCATTGCAACAATATATTAAAATAGACGTACCCTCATCAATCTTTATTTTAAATGAAGTATCAGTTTAATTAGTGTTTCATTCTGATCCTAATTTTAAAGTACCAGCCTAAATGAGCCATGGGCACTTCCAACATTTATCAAATTCCAAAAATGAAAAAAATTGGCACATATCTTTTTGAGCTAAGCACAAAATGAATTTGTCCTTGTAACCTCCAGTAATGGACTGCAAAGTGAGTGGTCCAGCTGTATTTGTTTGTTGGCTCCCAAACCATGCCTAAATGTGACTCCGAAAGAAAAATCGTTAACAAACGGCTCACTAAAACACAAGTTCATGACATTACATAAAAGAAAATCACCCTTGGGTCCAAACACAGAGTGGTTTTCCCTCTCAGAAAATTTGGGCCACTGTGGGCCAGCACATATTTTGGGAGGTGAAGCAGGGATGCTAACCTCCACTTAAAGTGGTACACCAGCAGGCACTCTGTCCCCTGCCCTCGTTGCGTGGCTCTACAGTATCACCAGTTTACCTCAGTTCAGTCCCGTCTTTATGCATTTAGGGCTGCTGGCTCTGACGTACTGGCTGAATTTCATTACAATGTGCTATTACACGAGCAAGCTGCTGGGCTGGCCTTGGGATGAGAAGGCCAATCAATACAGTCAGTATCTGCCCCCTCTAATCTCTGTCGCCTGTGTCAGCTCTGCTATCTGTAATAGATCTTAAGGATTAGGGGGGGCCCTTCTTAAGACACTTCTTTTTGCTGAAATCTGGCCAGCCAGCAGGACCCATGGGGGCCAGGCCCAGTCATGCTGATCCAGCGAGAGCCGCACGGGGAGTGCCAGCGGGACGGTGAGAGACACATTCACAAAAAGAGAGGTAAAGCAGTGGCATGGCTAAAAACGAAGATAGGGGTGGGAGAAATAGAGAAATAGGAGTATGTCACAGGGGAGCCAGGTGAAGAAGGCAACAAAGCAGCTATGACATCGAGAGGTTGATGGGGTAAAGAAGAGAGAAAAGGACATTGGAGTGGGAAAGATGGTGGGTAAACAGAGACAGCAAAGCAAAGAAGGTAAAGGAGCAACGGATGAAAAAAAATGGAGTGAGAGAGAGAGAGAGAGAGAGAGAGAGAGATGAGCAGAGAGGAGGATAAGCACCAGGCCAGGAAAGGCGAGAGCCCATGTAATTTCTCTAATCCTCCTGGCATTTATACTTTCACCAGACAGATAATGAAAATGAAAAATAAAATGGAAAACTTCCCCTCTTGGACTGGGCACAGGATTTTTTTTTTTTCTTAATCTGTTGCACTGCTCAACTTTTCTTTTTTTTTCTTTTTCTCAATGCCTCAGTGGGTGTGTGCTGAGTCAGTAGAATTGTCTATGTGTTATTACTTCACATCATAGTAGATGTGACTCACTAGGGCCTTGTTTCTTCAACAGCACAAGACCTAGGATGCACTACGTCTAAGATTTAGATAGATAGATAGATAGATAGATAGATAGATAGATAGATAGATAGATACTGCTTATCCCTTAATTTATCTAATCCAATATTATAATACACCTTCACATGGGGCCATTCTGCTGCCTAATGAGTACTTTTAGATAATTAAAGAACATTTCTCTTCTAATATTTCTGTACTAAAATTATGAATAAGTGACTTTTTCTTGTTATGGTGTATTTTTAAATTGAAATATTAATACTTTACCTTACTTATATAAAATATCTCAATTTTCCACAATTAGATATGTGACATTTTGTGTTTTTGTACTCTGCAACAAATACTTTTTATATGAATTATGTGTGTGAAGAGATTCTCTCTCTCTCTCTGTCACACACACACACACACACACACACACAGAGAGCGAGAGAGAGAGAGAGAGAGAGAGAGATACACCTCACACAGACAGGAGATTGAACTGAAGTAATTGTGAGCAAGCTGGAGGGCAAGAGCCATGTCCAATTGTTTATAATGTGCATCCAAAGCAGTTTTGATACACTTGTAAATCAAGACAGACAGCGGTGAGCCAATTAGGGAGACGTCACTGTTCATAACCTACAATACATGTTGGTGTTGCTTCTGCTTGTCAGGGTGACAAGACTGCATGGCAGAAACCAGTGGCCCAGTCGTTCCGAGTCATTCGCTGAACATCATTTTCCACAAATCTGTTGTTTACATTTACAAGTAGATCAAATTTACATGAAAATGGTGCACACTTTAATGTTGTGAATAATTCTCCTAGTTATTATTTTGCTACTGTATTTTACTTTTAATAGACATAGCCTTTCACAGGAGCAAGCTGTGAGGAGTTTTATGTTTAAAATTCTTGTGAGGATTTAGATGCAGTTGCGTGCTGCACTAAAGGATACAGAAGGGCACTTCCCTCTTGAGTGAGAAAATAAGATGAAAGAAAATTGCAGTGCTTTCTAGGTGGCACACAAGGTACTTCACTCTCATCTGCAGCTCCTTCTGGACTCAAACAAACCTGTCCCCCTTTTTTAAGCACAGCACAATTAACCTCAAGTACAACCAGGTCACAACAAAGTCATTTCAGTCATTTTCAGTCATTTCTACAACTTTGATGATGCCACTGCCCCTAATTCTTCCTGAAAACCCACTCTGTGATTGGTTCAGCCAAGAGCTAGATTAATTTGTGTATATAGCCCTAGGCAAGCAAATGTAATTGCAAAAAAGAAATGTACAAAAGCAAAATGAACTAATCACCACTACAGCTCAGTAACATGTCCCTTCCAAGTATGTGTGAGATCAAGAAAGAAAATAAAGTGAGAGTAAAATTATTTGTGTACAAATGTACTTAGAAAGTAAACATTAATACGTTACATTTTTAAAAGGGAAAGGGGGGGTAAAGAGAAGCGCTTAATGCTTTACAGCACTACCTCACACATGGGTCTAGCTTGGTATTTTCAGTACGGACATCATAGCAGAGGCGGAGAGTATGAAGAGGACATTGATAGAGGAAGCTAAGAAGAGAAAAAGAGAGAGTGAACAAGCAAGAGGCCGGACAAGAATAAATGTCGGACTGGCTTTTAGGTGTTGACGAGAGCTTCGTGAAATTAAAGGCTGCATGACAGACGCCGAGCTGGCCTTCTTGCTGTTGGACTAGTAAGTTATATTAACTGGCTTGATATGTCTTGTGTTGTTGCACGTGCTTGATGTTTGGCTGTGTTAGCAAAGTTGTCGACTCGCTAGTTTTTGATCATAAGCCAAGTCCGCCCACCAAATCCAAATCCTTCAGCTTGTCGACAAATGCACGTGTCAGCTGTCCATGAGGGTGAATTGCTCTCTGAAAACTGTAGGGGCGCCAAGATGGAAAAAATACCAATTTTTACATAATGTTGCTTTAAGAATGCTATTCAAACTGTTTACTATGTGTGTATTTTAGGAGTGTTTTAATAGTGTGGGGAGGGAGAGCAGCTGGGGAGATAAGCATGTTCGTCAGATAGCTTTCACCTTAAGTTGGTGGCGTGTGGATTGCAGTGCTTGTCATTTGTGCTTTGACAGATGAATTGCAGTTCCTCCAGTTAGAGGGTGAGAGTGTGCCATGTTCGAGTGGTGTGCCTTAAGCTAGGAATCTACCCTGTGTGTAACCGTGGACTTCACAGCTTAGTGGGAGCTTTTTGGTGTCCTGGCCGGACATGGCATATTGCCTCCCGTTGTAACCCTCCTCCCCTTTTTATGAATTGTCAAATAGCTATTTACCTAATAAAGAATATCCTGTATATTTTGTATCCCTGTACCCTGTGATTTTTAACATTGCTAGTTTTGTGGCAGTGCTTTCCTGCCACACCAGCACAATACCCACATTTATTATAGAGCTATGGACACCATGGCGGGTGTAACAAGCATTATTAGGCTACAGAAAATAATCTGCCACTTCTTATAGAATAAACAGTACAATAAAGCATCACCAAGGCAGACACAGAGATGTATAAACAATAAAAACTCCACAGCGGCTGCAGCCACAAACACACATATGAAAGCAAAAAGAGCACAGTTTTTGCACAACCTGTAGTGCACATGCACACACACAAATGCCACGTTGCCTAACAACGTTGATGCTATCCTCTGGAGAGAGTAATAACCATCATCAAGTTCAACTACTCAGCTCGTTCATTCTCAAAGCAAAATATAAGCAGTCCTCCACTCAGCCTGATCTGTCCCACTATAACCATTCCACTCAGCCTGATCTGTCCCACTGTAATCCCACTATACTAATGTTATGTTAACATTCATAACACAGTCAGACAAAACATCAGGACGACATGAAAAATAAAACAGTTACAAGATGACAGAAGTACAGTTTAAAGTTGAATTGACACAGACCAATGTTTTGTGACATCATTTTGGAACAAATGGAACCTCATATCATAGACTGTACAGGACTATAACATGCTTCAGTCAGTAGCGCACCATGGAAGTTGTTAATGTTTGCTTAGACATTTCTTGTCTTTAGTTATGGAAAAGACATTTTGTATAACATAGTTCATCATACTCAGTGCCAGCTGGACAATAAATATCATACCTAGTTATTGTAGTGTTTTCTAATTTCTCTCTCATTCTCCCATAACATTTTCATGATATCATATTTATACCATCAGTTAAGAATTGTTTTCCTAAGCTCTGGGGCTACAGAACCTATTCAGCACAAAAAGGTCTGCACATCCAATTTGAATTTAAAAAATGGAAGTAAAAACATTATTGTTTTAAAGTTTCTCTACAACAACAGCACTGTGAACAAGTAAGAAAGGATTCATTGTCACTTCATCTGTCTGTGTAATGTGCACTCAGTGTCACCTACATAAGCATTATCAGATGGTGTCACAGTGGTGATCAGGTGAGTTCCTGGTCTCTGTCAGCATGGGCGCGGTTCTGTCACTGAAAAGTCTAACAGAGGGCTTTTCAATGGCCTCTCTCCTGGATCCCATTTTGCTGTCGCAGCACAATGTGACTATCTGTGCCTTTACAGCTGTCCAAATTCATTCTCACTGCTGCTCACACAGTGCTCAAAGCCCAGAACATTTCCACTCAGTTAATGTTTCAGGAAACAGAAATAAAGAGACCATAGCAAGATCTTCAAATAAAGGTCTATGGTTGAAGTCCCACACTAGAACCATGGACTTAAAATAATTTACCACTGGAGGCCTCTTAGACACACCATTCTGCCACTTTAAGGTATGAAAGTAAAAGGAGTATATGAACAGACTTTAGGCCCCATTTGCTTAAATATAAATGTATTCAAATTGGAACAACCATTTATCATTTTACGACTCTTTGACTCCACTTAATGTCTTGCCTATTATAGGCTTGCAGAATTCATTTTATTTCACCTTGCATCCCCTATAACTTCCAAAGCTGATCGAGGTGCTGGCATGTTATTCATACAATGTCCTATATTTGTCTCAAATGGCAAAATGTTAGGTGCAGATTTATCAAATATCCTAGTCTGCAGCCCCTTTTCAAAACAGTTGTCTCAATGCTTTACAGATGAAATAAAAGAGACGAGAGACAAGAGAAGACAATTTATAAGAACAAGGGCAAGTGTGCAATTGGACAAGCGTACAAACCACTAAGAGTACAAAGTTGTGAAATCAATTTAAGGTCAAAGAAATCAAGTGACTTTTAAGATGCCTTTAAAAAATGTACTCTGATCCGCTCCTCTGAGCCTTTGCAGAAGACTGTTCCAAAGCTGAGAGTATGTTTTTTCAAACCCCAGTGCCTAATGAACATGGTTTCCAACATAAATAGTTGATGATTTTCAGCATGGCATGTTTTTAAATCGTCAGCACAGCAGTACATTAACATTAGTTGGTTTAAACTGTGCACATAAATGTTTCTGGTGCTCATAAGCAACTAAAGAGACATTTAACTAGGCATTCATTGTTTTTCTCACCTCAGTAGTTTGAATGCACAGCAGGTGGGAATGACGCCTTGCCACTTTGAATTATTAGCAAACGCAGCATTCATTTTTTTACTACAATTTTAGCCATAAATATCTTGTTTAATTAGGAAAACATAACCTTTAATTTGGTGTTATCTAAAGCCTAGCATTTGTTATAAAAAGCACAAGGAATGAGGATGACACAACAGTACAAATGTTTCAATGAACCCAGCGATGCATAAAAGTGTGAACACGACACCAGTGTGTCCTCCCTGCTGGGAAAGGAGCAGTCAGGCAGGGTAAGGCTTACTGAATACTGACAGTAGTAATCACATCTGGATCTCTTGTCTCTCTAAGTGGTAATACTTCACATAAAGTCCACTAAAGACTGCTCTCAAAGTAGGATGTGGAAACATAACCAGGTTTTTTCAAGCATGTTTTATATGCTTGGTAGGAACAAAAGCCTGAACTGAAAACACACCTTCATGATTCTTATTTCAGATCAAGTAGTGTGAAGTTGAATCAGTCTGAATAACAGCTACAGTCTGCAATTGATGCCCCACTCTGCTTGTTTCATAAAAATTGCATCGGAGAGGATGGTGGCTGAAACTTCACTGTGCCACCTCTTGATGATGGTATAAGCATAAGGCACAGACTGAAGATGGATAAGTAAAAGTTTACTGTATTATTTGTACCAGTGACAGCACCAGAGACAGACACAGAGACCAGAAACATATACCAGTATGTGAGAGTATGTGTGTCTGTGCTAGTATGAAAAAGGTTAGCAGAGAGCATTCTGAGCTTAGCCATGTCAGTGCGCATTGCTCTCGCAGCAGTACAGCAGGCTGGCTCGCCAGCAGTAATACTGTAGTTCTGAACAGGAGTGGATCAATGAGTTTGGTGGTGCACAAATCATAGAGCCACACAGGCTTACAAAAAGCTGACAGAATCCAGGACAGAGTGTGTGCTGGTGTGAGCTAACAGAAATACCCATTCAACTTCTCTGGCAGATACAGCTGTGCTGGGCCGGTGCCAGGTGGATGTGAATCTTTGCTTAATGTTTTCCCTCGATGGAGCAGAAACATAGTTTGTTTTAGGCCTGTCATGGCCTATTGGGGTTTTGCTCGATGGTGAGATACCCTAATACATATTGATAATCATACACTGATGGTAATGGTAATAAACCACCTTTGTCACAGCACTCAGGCATTCGAGAGTAGAATGGATTAGCCCAGGTATTATTTTCCCTTTCTTGGCCATATTTCACTGCTGCTCTGTGAAACACCAAGCCAAGCTCATTGCATATTCTGCAAAGCACATATGGTGTTGTATTAAAAATTTGGAGGTAAATCCAGAGTTATGAAGCAGCAGGAGCAGCACTTGGAGGCCCAATGCAGCAAAACAACTTAATGTCAGTCACTAATCTAGTTGCAGGTGTTCAGAAGAGCAGAGCTCAATTAAACCAAATTGGCTTTCACACAGTTATTCAAATTAGTTTAGAATCAAATACTCACAAACTAAATATGCTTACCTGGGCAGAATTGGCTTCTTCCCTTCAACTCCCACCCTGCTCCCATACCAAGACACTGTCAAAATGGGAGGAGGTGAAATAAAAATGAATTTACATTTAAATCAGCCTTGAAGCTGAAAAAAAATGTGATCAGGGTCTGTGCTTCTCCCACTGCCTTAATCAAAGTTGTGATGTGATGGCACACACCCCGTGAGAAGTTGCCTGGCTAGTATCTCAAGAGAGAGCCAAGGTAATAAGTTATTAATGTACTGCCCACGCTGCAATTAAGCAGCAATTAAAACCACAGGTTGTGTGTCTGACATATTACCAGACTCTAAACATTTTAAACTTCGTCCTGGCTTCTAGCTCCCTTCAAACTGATTCTCATAAAGTGCATTTCATTTCCTGGTTATAGTGCAGAAGATTGAAAGGTAGCCATGTTCAGAACCCAAAAATTGTTAAACTATTAAAATGAAGTGAAAATGAAGTACATGAAGTGAAATTTGACATTTTTTCGAAAAAAAATTTCTGTGGGGACATAGGTTGTTGTCATTTTGTAGATTAGATGTCACTTTTCTTGAATGGAAGTATATAACATTGGAATCAAAGTCTTCATTGCTACAATGATTAGATATTCCTAGAAAGGAAATCATCACTCTTCTCCTGTGGTGGCCACTGCAAAATGCTGAGTAAGCCTCTGCATCTTAAAACCCAGCAGCTGCTTTGTCAATCTTAATTGCAATATTCATATATTCCTCTCAAACTTTGAAATCGAGCATGCTGCAGTGGGTGGGTTGAATTAATCACATTGCTTAAAAATAGTTGCATCCAGATTTGCCGTAACAGATGCACATGCACATGTGTTGTAATTGTCTCTGACTTTCATTAGAAACGCCACCGATGAGTAAGACACAGTATACAGTATCTTCCTGTAGATTCAGATGTAAGCCATCACAGTACAACACATGTGTGATTACCACAAAAGTGTGTTAGCATACATGTCAATAAGAATAGTACAACTCTACGGCAAAATGTGTCTTCCTCTGTCATTACATCCCAAGTACAGCTGAGGATGACAAAGTTTGACAATGTGGAGCTGAGTCTGACAACCTGAATCTGAAATGACCGTCTCACTTTTATTCTTGTTGGTTTTTAGTTCCTTGTGTAACCTCCATTCACACTTTCTCTCTGTTTCACCATATACCTTTGTGGGGTTTTTTCTTTTTATCTTTATTTTTCTCTTCCTTTCTGTCTGCCTGTATATCTCTCTCCCTATCACATTCACTGGTCCAGTGGAGAGGAGGATTAGTCAAACTATTCCATTCACTTCATATCAAATTGGACCTATTTTCCTTCCATATCATTTCTCTCTGCCTCCGTCTTCTTCCCTATATCAGCAGAGTCTCTGCAGACTGAGAGCAGATCAGTCAGTCAGTCCAGTACATTTCCTTTCCCATCCAATCTGACTTATTTCCCACTTGATGTTATCTTTCTCTCTCTCTTGTTCTGTCTTTATGAATGTGTGTGTGTGTGTGTGTGTGTGTGTGTGTGTGTGTATGTGTGTTAGTTTCTGCCTGTCTTTCAGTCTGTCTCTTTCTGTGGCTTTCCCTGTCTCTCCAGTCCAGTAGATGGGGATCAGGCAAATCCAGAGGGAAGTGACCAGCACGTTAACAGAGTCCAAAGCATCCGTGGGAATCGTGGCCAGGGATGGATGGCCAGTTGAGGATAAGTGAGGCTGCCACTGTCAACTAGAGGGAGAAAAAGGCCTGGTGATCTGCTCAGTCAGAAACTCACACCTGAGGTTGCTGACAAATTTGAAGGAAATTAGGGCCAGTGGTGACACCTAATGAAAGTGTGATGACTTTTCTGTCTTTTCTGTAAAAAAAATTGTGAGTAGTTACTAAGGGACAAGTGAAAAACAAATCAGAAACGACCCGATAATTAATGAATTGTTAATAACTCCTGGATAACTCAGAATCGAGGATTATGTAATAGATAATGATGAGTTAATAGAGAACAGACTGGAAGAATCACAGCTCACAGCTGGAATTCAAGTTAATGCAGCATGAAGCTAAATCTACCCACGATGCACATTTTTTCAACATGTTTGAGAAAGCAGTCAGCATTTCTGCTAACAGCAAACATGCTAACCCTAACCTATGTGAGGCTGCTGACATAGCATGATGCTAATAGCATCTGTTCAACAGTCCTAAAGCGACCAGAGATGTGATACAGTGCTGGAAGGAAGCTTTGTTTCTGCTGGCCTTGGGGAACAGTAACGTGTTTGCCAAAATCTTTTATCCATTCTTTTTCTATCTCTCCTGGTGAATAACTATTTCTTTTTTCAGCTTCTCTGCAAGACTCAATTTATTTTTAGTCTATTATTTTGCTAGGCGTTTCACTTTGTGAAAGCAGTTTGTGTTTGGAGTTATGGCCTTTCCAAACAGCTCCATGGTCAAATCTTCATTCACACTTGTACATACTCTGTTTATGACATTTTAGGGATTGTGTCAAGGCGTCAGCATAACTTATACTATAGAAAATGACACCGATGTGAATTTCAATATTTATGTGGTCTGAATAGGACGATTTAATTGAGAATCCTGCTGTCTCTGGTTTGTTATTAAAGAACTAATTGTGAATTTCCCAGTAAAATCTCATATCATGAAGTAATGAGGAATTACTTAGGGTGCACAAAAAGAGCAACCAATAATTAAATAATGAGTAATTAATGAGTCATTACTAGTTTTGTGTAAATAAGGAATGACTCAATGGTCAGCATGAATATTTATGAATTAATCATTACCTAATGATTCATTAACACAATCTCCCAGTCTGTTTTTAGTAACTCATCATTATCTACCATATAGTCCTCAGTTTTGAGTTGTTCAGGAACTACAGTACTTATTAACAATTTATCAATTGTTAGATCTTTCCTTAGTAACTATGTACAATTTTGTGTTGTTAAGTGGTGTTGTCCTTTCTTTCAACATTTTTTTTAAAAGTAAAAAAAACAAATTCTTTGAAGCCCAATCACGTAAACAACCTCTATTATTAACCCAGAGACACAGTTCATCGCACATGAAGAAGCTTGAGGTAACACATGATACTGACAGCTAATCGTTTAGTGACTTCGCTTTAGATCTTTTGCTAAAAGAGCAGGTTGTTATGTATTCCATCTATGAAACTGCATCACACACTGTTTCTGTTTCATAGAGTATCCTGTGTTACGTAGAAACCTTGGACCTCAACCAGCTTTACTGATGAAAAGCCTCCAAGGGAACATTAATAAGCAATTTTCTGATAATACAAAGCCATTACCCTTGCAGCCAACATAATACCAACAGTTCAGTCTGTGAATGTAGACTTTTTTGCATTTTCTCAGGGGTAGAGAAATACTTTTTTCTCTGGCTACATTTTAACTGCAAAGAGGTGAAAATGATACCATCAAATCCAGCTAACAAATAAAAACACTGAAAATTAAAATTAAAATCACAGTTGCAAACAAACAAAATATACAATACAAAAATGATAAAACAAGGATGTCTGGTAGGAATGAAATGCAGTATATAAACAAAAGTAGAACATTCTTTACATCTAATTTACCTTTAACTTTTGGTTTATTCAACTTTAATAACTAATGGACGGCTTAAATTGTATTTTGGCAAGTATTTTCCCTATTAATAATTATGATTACAATCTTGCATTCAAACTATTATTACAAAGATTGCACACCCTCTGACTCCTATCCAAGCCTTTATATCTAGTGACATTGGAGATTCTTTGCTAACCCAAGTTTCAAATAAGTGGTCTGTAATTTCAGTTTTCATACAAAAGGTACTTTTTCAATGGTAATTCCTGTGTAAATTCAGCATAAACATATCTTGCTGACATACTTTTGAGCTTGCTTTGCCACTTCTGTATGAACAGAATCTTTCAGCCTTTATTCAACAGTTCACATTTTTGTGCGAGCCATAGATAAGAAGACAAACCGCAGTCATAGTATCTGCTTAACCTGCAAGATCCATAGTCAGACGTATACACCAGAGATATACACGTTAAGCAAGTAGTCATACATTATTTGAGTTTAGTTTGTTCAGCAGCCTTCCCAAAAAAGCCAAAACATTGTTTTGTTAACTGCAGCACATAGTGGGTATGTTCCCAGCTCCTCATAAACCACACAGATTGGTTCTAGTGGTATAACTGCTAACTCAGTATGATCATTTCAGAAGTTTTGTTGTTCTTACTGCTGTGCTGTGGGACTCTCTTTCAAAATGGGCAAGTTTGGTGTCGTGAAAATTTACGTTGCACTCTTCGTAATGGACACTGCCTTCATTGCATATGGTTCAAGGGCTTCCCTTGGGTAGAATGAACACATATTGCTCAGTCCACTCATCCTAAAACCGTTTCCTTGCATTTTTGGAACCTGACAGTCACTTTTTCAACCTGACCTCCAACAATGAGCTTGCTAACTGTGGTTACGAAGGATTCAAAGATGAGAGGTGAGGTGACGTGACGTGATACTGATGTGTCACTCAGGCTGCGCTGAAATTTTGTTCCCAGTCCGGATTGAACTGCGTATTAGTCCTGATCAAGACCAGTGTCTGCTAATACAGTATTTTTTTTCAAAGTTCTACTAACCCTTCACATGCATACAACATAATGGGTGTGACTAACCTATCAGAAAGATTTAATCTATCTACAGGTAAATCAAATATTCTGTATTTACCAATAAGGGCAATGGTAACTCATAGTGTTAAATTGTGGTTTATACACTGCTGTGAAGAAATGCTGATTGATTGGGTTTGTCTTGCTGTACCTGTCTGGTTGACCGTGTCAGTGTCATCAAACTACGTCACTTGAGTCATATATTTGTGTTCATGTTACTGTACTTTTCAGTTAATGCCATTTTACTGCATACTGCCTTGAACAAGGTGTAATAACTTCACAAACAAAAAAGTAGCTGCTCTGTCATCTTTGTTGTAGTCCTAAAGTGAGGAAAAATTGCAGATGGCACCTTTTTAAAGCAAATTTTCCTTTTAGGAGGTTATAGCTTTTACATTCCCTGCAGTTATTTCTCTTCATAGATCACTACTTGGTGTGTCAGCGCCTCCTTGTTTCAACTATGCTTTTACCACCCATACAGTCTTATCAGTTCTGCTGGAGATGAACCATATACCATATATTGTACAGTGTGTGTGTGTGTGGGTAGTTGGTAGTTTTTATTACAGGGCCAGACTAGCTGAAACTCTGACAATAACATATTTTAAGGCCACCTGACATGATAGATGAGACAGTAGACCCAGTAGGATATTACCATTTTTCTGCAGTGCCTCCTTTCGTCCAACTCTCTTTCAGCCTGGTGCTTGAATCCTATAAATACTGAAAGAGTGGCACCCTTTTAAAGTTTGCTCAATTTTAACACTTGTCTTGACAGCACATTTTTGTTGTTCTTTTTTTTCTTCTCCCCCTTGCAGACAGCACCGTTTGCATTGGAGCTGGTTTTGTGACAGGGACACATTCATCATGTAATAAAGTGATGCAAGCTGTTACAAAATGCCGAAATGAAACTCAGCCACTGTGATTCCTGTACAGTAGTGAAGAGGAATTGTAGCTATTTCAGGGTTGTTTCTTTAGCCTCATTGCCAATGATGTCCTGTTATAGACGCAAATGGTTAACTCTTGCTGGTAACAGTTCATTGTGTGTGTGTGTGTGTGTGTGTGTGTGTGTGTGTGTGTGTAAGTGAGAGAGAAAGGGTTGGTGAAAGAATTCATATTTGTTGTAATGGTGGGGAGGAATGTTTTTTTTTCCATACATTATGTAGTTAATATTTCTACAGAACAGCAACTGTAAAAGTGATTTAGAGATATTGATTATTCCCTTGTACTGTGTTTATGTGCATGTGTCCACTTTAGCTTTTCTACATATGCATGTTCTAGCAGCATTACAAGTTTACATGTTAATCATTTCTGCTAAGCTTAACGCTCTCAGCCTAATGAAGGCCCATATAAAAAATACAAAGATTATACATACTGATGGTATGTCTTAAATATGGCATGTGTAAAATTAAGACAAGAATGTGTTTATAGATTCAGATACATTTTATTCCATTTGAAGATGCAAGCATGATAATTGTCAAGTCATTTATTTGTATATTCTTTTACAGTGTTTTACTGCCACCTATTGTTATATACATATATATACAGGACAACTGTTACTCACACAAGGAGTCTTGTGAGAACATATGAAAGGGTTACAGTTAATATCTGACAAATTATTTAGTAGGTCTGGCATTAAAAATTAGCTTCCATCACTTATTTTGTGACTTGTCATAGATCCTTGGTACATGATTTCTACAGAAAAGCATTTTTTAAAACAAAACCACTACCCACTATGTCGGAAGCAACAAATGTTAAAACGTAACAGTCAATACAGTGCGACATCATTCCATGATATAAAGCAGCACAGTAGGTATTTGTTGATATAAAAGTGTCACAGAATATTGTTAATAGTACTTAAGTCTGTATTTTCAATAAAGGGTTTCAAAAGTCAATTTCATGCAAGGAGATTATGGTCTTAAGCAGAGTGCTCTGGCCCATCTATCTCTCAAGTGGCTTGACTGCTGCAAACTGAAATAGACAGCTGCATTATCTCAGTTTAATGACAGAGTACAGTACCTTTTGTAGAGATCCCTCCTAGTCCAGCATGAATTAAAGTGGTCATTACAGTAAACCCATATCCTGTTGCCACTCAGGTTTTGCAACCAACAGTTGGAACTGAAAGGGCAATGTCAAACTTCTCTAAGATGACTTTCAGAAGTCAAACTGACCAAAGTTTAGAAGGTTGTTGTTTTCAGACCAAGCAGCATGCTGTGCTCCATCCATCTCTGAGGCAACTTGATTGCCACTTGCCAGTGCGTGACTGCCCCCACCAATAGTAGCGTCACAATCAGGGCAGGTTCGACTCTCCATAGCACCTCCACACTCTGTTATAAGATAGACATGCCCATTAGGACATTTGTACCAGTGTCCAAGCGGCATTTTCACAGCGGAGACGATCATCTTTCTCTCCTCCTCAGTGATCCCCAAGCCTGAGAGTGGAAGCTTGTCGTCTAGTTCCTTCATGGCTTCTTTCACTCTGTGTTGATCTTCCTCAGTGAATTGGCCAGACTTTTCCAAAACCTCTCTTATTTTTTGTACCTCAGTTTGAAGTTTGTCACTTTGTGCTCTCTTGTCTGCCTTATGGCAACGGGCATTGAGTTCAGTCAGGAGGGTGAGTCTCGGTAACTCTCTCTGCAAATCAAAGACCTGCTGCTCTGTGAATTTTTGGTGGCTGTTGTTGAGCCAGCACACAAACTCCTCAACATACTTTTCTAATCTGATTCCTTGCCTGAATGACATGTTTTCCCTTTGGATCTTCATTAGCTTTGCAACTCTTACTAGGAAATCCATCTTGTTTTCCAGAACCCACAGATCATTTGCTGTGAGATAAGTTTTTTCCAGTCTGTCCTTGATATGCATATATTCTTTTTGCCGATGCATTTCATACGTGAGAAGGTTGTCCCTCCACTGATTTTGAAGGGCCTTCCTGTGTTCTTCAATATCTGCCTGATGTCCATTTATCTTCGCCTTTACCATCTCTATTTCAGCCAGATTGCTGTTGATGTGAGATCCATAGCGTAGATTCTTGCGGATTGGTGTTCGACACTTAGGACATTCCTTCAGTTTTATGGCCACCTGCTCTCCTTCATTTGCCTGCTGACTGTCATCCATCCCCATGTATGTGTCCATGGCTGTGTATTCAATGATGTGTCCACAGTCCTCTAGCTGAATGAAGTAAGCATCAGGCCCATCCTCAGTGCCAAAGAAAATCTCTGTGACCTCATCGTAATTACAGATGCGACATTTGCTCGGACATTTGTCTCCACACAGACCTATGCACGGGTGGCCGCACTCCAGGGTCTTGGCACAGGGTTGGGTGCATGGCGGACGATCGCATGGCTCATGGCAAAGCTTATTGCAGGTTTGGTGAGGGCACTGCCAAGCGCAGGGCTCAATACATGGAGCACAGGGCTGTCCACATGGCTTCATACACTTGCTGTGGACGCAGCAGTTCTCGCATGGTCTCTGACAAGGGGGACAATCACGAGTGCAAGGCTCCCTGCACTTGTGAGAGCAAATCAGGAGACGCTCACACTGGTGTAAACATGGGAAATGGAACCGTCCCTGATAACACTTGCCACAGTTACCAGAACAGGCATGGCCACATTTTAGCTGATACTCACAAGGGGTCCTACATCCAGGCTCCTCTGTCTGTGTTTTGTAAAAACAAGCATCTTGCTGGCTGTGGCCACACCTTAGTTTTAAGGTGACCTTCACCTTGCACTTCCTGGTGCATGCTTCCCCACACAATGAATCACATGGATGTCCACAGTGAAGCAGCTTCTGGCAAGGCTCCTGGCACACAAATGTATGCGGGTCCTGGTGGCAAGGAACCATCTGTGTGTGTTGACACTGGGGTATGACCTTCTCAACCTTCACTGGACAATTCTTTGGGCATGGTTTGTGGCACACAAATGTGCACCTGTGTCCCCGATCACATAAAATCTTCTGGCACTTTTTGCCACACTTGTACTCCTTGTGCTCAGGGTCGTAGGGGTGGCACACACGTGAGCAAACATGACCACAATCCAAACGGAACTCGCAAGGCTGGTTGCAGCCCCCCTCAGGGGCTTGTTTGAAATCATCTGCATGAGAAGCTTTTACCTGTCGATTTGGATGATTCTGACAGCACAGGGTCAGAGCATTCCCAACCTGGTCCTTCTCCCTCAAGGTGTAGAAGATGTTGCTCCACAGTTTGACATGGCCCAGCATTGCACTGTTGCCAATACAGTAGAGACCTTTCTTGGCACGAGACAAGGCTACACAGACGCGATTGGGAATGTTCAAAAAGCCAACTTTACCTTGCGGGTTGCTGCGGACCAGAGACAACAAGACAATGTCATTCTCTTCTCCCTGGTACTTGTCCACTACGTGCACTTTGACCCCTGTGAACTGCTGGGCAGGCATAAGTTTGCGCAGACAGTGGAGCTGGCCGGTATAGGTCGTTAGGATGGTAATTTGCTCTGGTTTGTAGTCTTGAAAGAGAAGATAGCGGCAAAGAGCAACTACAAACATCGCCTCATGTTGGTTCTGATGGCTTCTCCCATCTTTGATGTGTTCTTCTGGATGGTTGTGCTCCACAAAGAATAAATTGGTATTGAGGCCCTGTAAGACAGCATTTAATGAAAAACATATTCTATGTTATTCTTTGATATTTATCATATTCATTTGAATATAGTATTCTTAATCTTGCATACATTGCCCGACTTTGTCTCAAAATATATTTAAAAGTCTAAGAGACAATGCAGATTTTTATTCATGCAGGCAAATAAACAGATATTCACTGCTAAGAAAAACAAGCAGAATGGAAACACAGCAGGAGAGCAAATACAATACGAACCTTGATGTTCTCATAGTCCAACACAGAGGGATGGTTTTCCAGCTCTGAGTAGATGTGTGGGGTCAGAAGACGAGCAATGTCTGGCCTCATACGATGCTGAAGAGCAAACCAAAACACAAACACAGATAAACACAGGCAATCACATATAGATACAGAACCATACGCACCTACAAACATAAACACAAACATGCCAAATCAAACGCAGTGCTTTCAACTTTGTCTTTAACTGCAACATCTAAACATGTCTACATTTTATGGATTGATATATCCTGCAATAAGATGAACAAATAGATGCAGAAACATAAACCTGATAGTTGAGTCTGACAAAAGGAAGTCCCATCTTCACAAGCCTCTCAAACATGGACATCTCCAGGTGGAAGTTCTTAGCAAGGTCATATACTGTGGCACTGGGGCACAGCTAAAGGAAAAATCACATGTTCATCATATGCTCTAAACACTTTAGTTTTTATGAATTATTGTTAAGAAACAGTTAAAATGAATGGCTTAGTTTTTATTTTTTGGACAAACTGAGAACTTGTGGTCTTCTTGTGGCGAGGAGAGGTTTTTAAGGCTAGAAATGTGCTTTTATGATCAATATAGCATTTTGTCACCTTTCTAAAGCTTTATTAATGTTTAGAGAACATATGATATGCATATGTGTACCTGAAACTTGATAGTGCAACTTGCATATTTACAGCTTTTGCCTTTTTCCATCCAGAGGTGATTAAGTTAATTTGGTAGGTTTACTGTCTTATATTAGCATATTTAAGTGCATTAAAAAGCCCAAGATCATAATCATATAAGTGAAGAATAGAGGGATGACTTTCATGGTCTCATGCCTAGGGTGATCAGACCATTTGCCAATATGTAAATGCTAGTGAACACTTATTACACAGTTCCTAGACACAGGTGGAAGCAACCATCTATACAGGAGCAAGCCTAGAAGGGATAAACAATATTCTGCAATGGGTTTCTGTTTTAGGGTAACTGGATGGGAATATAGAATGTATGCAAATGCACTCTAACTTTCTTTTGCTGTCCTGTTAAGTTTTTCACTGTTTTGTCTGTATATGTGTGTGTGTGTGTGTGTGTGTGTGTGTGTGTGTGTGTGTGTGTGTGTGTTCATGTGTGTAAGTGTAAGTGTCTGCGTGTGTTTGCAAACCTACTTTAGCTAGAGGACAGAGTGTGATTGTGCATGTACGTGGGAGGGGTGTGGGGGCGGCAAGAAAAATTCTAGTATAAATGTGAAGCATTGTGTTCTGCTCAATTCAACACCAAACCTGTGATTAATGAACAGCACAACAATGCCAAAGCTTATTTTACTTGGAAAGTGTGATCCATCCACCTCCATTACATGCACAGATTCAAGTTTGGGTTCCACAAAAACAAAGCTCTGAACATTTGTTCATAGAGTGAACATAAATAATATGATATGGCTTTAAACCCATGAACACACATTAACACATTAAACCATATTTGTGCCATCAGAAAGTTTGCTTTTTATACTTTTTTTTTTAACCACAAATGCACTAATTTAATTGTCCAGTAGTTTAAATTAATAAATCAGACATACTTTAATATTGATTGATTTATTTTGCATTTGTAGTCAACCTATGTCCTAAAACACTAAAACTAAAACTTTGAAGGGAGCCTCAGGCACAGTGGTAAATTACTTTTATATTAATCTGATTTTAAAAAAGACTGGGTTACAATAAAAGCAATTTTCATGACAAACTATTTTAAATTCCATTCTTATAAATGCTAAACTTTCCATACAACTGCACGAAAGTCAGGTTTGTTTGTATAGTCAAATGCATGCATAAATTCATGCATAAACACAGTACAACAAGCAAATATTAGGAAAAAAGCAGACAGAAGTTACACGTCAAGGAGAGACCAGGGCAGAATATTGAGATGTGTGATAGAATTGTGTGTAGTTGTGATCGCATTCTGCAGATTGCTAGACAGGCTGCCTGGCCATATGTTCTTGGCAGGCCCTGACAAGTTGTTGTAATAGTCTACTGATGTCCAGCATATCACTCCTCACTCTTCTCTGTCTCTCGTAATGGCTGGCATAGGATGATTTTTTTGTTATTTCCCTCATGGCAACACACACAACTTACTTACTGAAAACCACACGAATACACAAAATCCCTCATGACAGGTTGTCCTTTAAATTTTCACCTAGGCATGTAAATGGGGTAATTTCAGTCAGAGGATGATGGCTTATTAAAATACCCCAATGCACAAATTGCCACACCAAGTTTAATGAGATGCCCTATTTGTCTGTGTGGGTTCCTACCTGTTGGTGGTCTCCGATGAGGATGAGGTGTTGGCATGCCTCACTCAGTGTGGTGATGGTGTGGGCCTCAAGAACCTCTGCAGCCTCTTCTACAATCACCAGACGTGGACGCACTTCCTGCAGAACTTTACGGAACTTGGCCGCTCCTGTTGTTGTCATGCCAATAACCTGATGGAAAGTATATGTGTTTATTTACACACCTCTGCTATATTTATGATTAACTCTATAACCATAAACAGTTGTATTGCTGCCTGCCCTTACAAGTATAGTATTGCTAAATTTAATACCAGCCTATTTGATGGTGTTATGACTTTTTGGAGGCTTATGCCAATAGACTACAATGCCGGCTCCCTTACATGAACCTGTTATATCCGAGCCCCACAGTTTGCCCCACAGTCAACTTCCTTCTTAAGATTTAAAAGTCCAACATGTATTACTTCGCATGCACACTTTCCTTAAATTCCATAATTTCACAGATCTTTATTAAAGGAATAGTTTGACATTTTGGGAAATACTCTTATTTGCTTTCTTGCTGAGAGTTAGATGAGAAGATTGATAACACTCTCATGTCTGTACAATAAATATGAAGCTACAGCCAGCGGTCGGTTAGCTTAGCTTAGCACAAAGACGGGGAACAGGAGGAAACAGCTAGCCTGACTGACCAAAGGTAACAAAAATCTGCCTACCATCACCTCTAAAGCTCACTAATTAACATATTAGATGTTGTTTGATTAATCAGTAAAACACTGAAGTGTAAAAATGACAGGCTGCAGTTTTATAGGGGGGTTGCTGTATGTGCTGGACTACTTCTTGGCTGGGCACAATAACTTCCTGGAGTCTCCGCTGATTGCCTGGCAACCTCACCTTAGTCTTATCATTCGTTATTCGAGTGATACGTTACTTCAGTATATCCAGGTGTAGACTTCTCAATATATAGAGTATGTCAAGTTTTCGAGTATTTAGTGGTGCGCACCTTTCAGGCCACAAGAGTGCAAGGCACAAGTAAAGCAATATGCTTGATTTTGCTCTGCAAATATTGAACTGTAGACTACATAAAGCTGATAACATGAATTCAAAAGTGTTTCACTTCACTTACTGTGATAATTGTGTTGAAGGTTTGACTACAAGGATCTATCTATTACTGCAATTATACTGTACCGTGGCTTTCTTGAGGAGACAGAGGTTCTCCTGACGTTTTACATCAGCCAATCTGTCCACTGCGTTCTGATAGGCCTGTTCAGACTCTAGGACTTTGGTGCAAAGTTCTACCCTGTAGCGTGCCACCCACAACCTGCAGACACAAAGTAAATTAATAACAGTAAAACACTGTAACAACTGACTCAATTATATGGAAGCCTGATTCTCATTATTTGCATCTGCATCTGGAAGTATACTCAGAGCCCAGGTAAAAAAATATGATGCTGTGATACTTGATATTACTCTAAGTGTAGTTAAACAATTACGGCAAGACCTATTATATCTGTCTTGGAGGGAAATTGCCCTATTTGTTAGTTTAAATGATAATTAAGACTATGTAAACATGAGTCGTTACAGTCCTGTTTTGGCAGTAATAGAAGTTACGTCTTGGCTCTCTGAGGTGAGAAGATCCTCTGGGATACGTTTTCCTGGTGATTAGTTGACTTAATTATACACACTGGGAATAGACTACTTCTACCAGACTGAGGTTGTTTGGGGATGAGAGGAGTGAGGAGAAGGAAGACAAATTAAGAAGGAGGGAAAGAGGACAGAAATGAAAGCAAGGTACTAGGAGAGGTGCTGGAAAGTAAGAGTTGAAAAAGAGGCACATACTATAGTGAACAAAGGAAAGAAAAGTGAAACACAGATGCAGACCTACCGATAGAGTCTCCATCTGTCTGACAGGCTAAGGGTCCAAATATCCAAGACAGCATTTTCCTCTTCATCAGTCATAGCTGAGCTCTTCCCCAGCTCTTTCTTGATTTTGTTCTTCAACTTTTTCTTCTGGTCCCGTTGCATCTGCACAGATCAGAACAGGGTCAACTTTGAACTCACCTCACCTGCTTTCAGGTGAGACACCTCACCTGAGACACAGTCCTGCCACTGGCTTCAGGCTATTCCATCCACATTCTCATCGACAGTTAACGTGCCAAGAAATTAAACAATGCACCAACAAAGGCAGGTAAGACAAAGACTGCTAGCAAGCAAACAGCGATGTAAATAATGTATGTTACAAATTCTTCCAAAAATCAGCTTTTCAAATGTTTAGTGTGGAAGAAAATGGATTCAACACATTTGTTAGACCTCAAGAACACACTATTTTGGTAAGAAATAGTGAAGTTAAGTTAAGTACAGTGCAGAACCTGTAAAGATATTGTTCAATTGGACAGCTCTTGGATTTACTGTAAGCATGTGCATGTCTCCACTCTCAAACCAGTCCAAACCATAGACCAATAGTAGGTCTATCTACTACTCTATTTAATAGTGTTCTCAATCAATTTGTCTGATTGAATGGGGACTGCAAAAATGTTAAACTCGTGAAATATTAAACTCATTACAATCTCCACATGAAAAATGTCTTCTTAATTTTACCTCCCATCCTTCCTTGCCCTGCTCTGCCTGTATTTCAGCGTTATCCAGGTTCATAGCCAGCATCAGTTCTTCTACTGCTCTGACAGCCTCCTCCATGTCTCCCTTCTTTCTGCTATCTCTACCACCTCTGGGACCACTGTTGTCTTCAATAATCCGCTCTGCCTGGATCAGATCTGCTTCCTCTGCGATTTCAATGAGGTCCTCTTCTTCCAGCTCCATCGCTTCCGCTGCTGCTGTATCCAACACATTGCAGTAAGAATCAGTATGAGAATGATTTAATTCACCAGTACAATAAATGTCCTTAATTTTAGTTTTCATTGGCAACTTATACATTTGCATGGAGTGTAATAACACACAAGAAAAGAATAGGTCCTAAAATACAGAAAGATATAGGAAGTGAGTGAGGGGACAGACAATATCAGTCTACATTCAACATACTGTATATTCCATGATAAATGGTAGAGGTTCATGGTTTGTATAATCTTGACCACTGAAATGGTCTATGTGAACTGGGTGCTGGATTATTTATTATTGTTTAGCTACAAAATCCTGCAGGAGCTGTTCAGAGTTTTAGAGACTTTGATGGTCATTTTGACATTTTTTGAGCTCTTAAGTGTTCATTTCAGCTGGAGACTGCTGAAGTGGAGCTGCAAGCTTTATCTGGCTGAGTGGCTGGTGTTCATACAAACTACTGTGGACTGGGTGTGAAAATATGATGGCAAAATTCAGTTTCATTTTCAAAGTAACTGTCAATTTTAAACTGATATTTGTAGGCTTTATGCTTACACCACAATCACAACTAATGCAACAAAATACAATGGAAAACAGGTTACAAAAAGCAGGGCTTACTGCAAAAAGCCTGACTTCAGTTGCCATAAACACTGCGCTGAGGTGTCAAGCACTGATCACATCAATTGACTATGAAGAAGATGGACAATTAGAGAGAGAGCTGCTACTTCACTAAGGTTGTATTTTCCATTTCTGCACATATTTGATCACAAATCCATCTATTGATGAAATCCATTTGTAATGCTTTTTCAGCCATTTATATCAGTCTGTAACGGTGGACTGCAATTAAAAACTGATAATAGTATAGGTCTTATGTGTGTGCTAGGTTGATAATGCCTTTAACTTCACTACTTCTTGTTGTCTTGTCTTGTTGTTGTCACTGTAGTATGGACATGTGGAAAGTTACAATGCAAATCTATCTGTGTAAGTGGTTTGCTATAAAAATTGGGACAAATGAGAACAGTTCTAAACTGTTTTTCACTTGTTTGCTTAAAACATGTAAAGGCCTCTGTGAAGGGAATCTTGTGTTGTTAAAATGATCCATTCAGACTAATACAGTTACAGTTTTGACGTGCCGTTTACATACTATCAGTGAAAAGAAGCCAATTATCAGATCCTCTTATCTTACACCGTTTCAGTAGAGCACCACTTAGACTAAAAGCCTTACCTTCATTTGTATTTGCGTTCTCTGTCTCCCTCTGCAGGAAGACGGTGGAACCCAAGCCCAACCAATCCATTATCAGACTGGACTTCTTCTCACCCCAGGTCTCAAAACCATTCTGTGTCTACAAATCATTTCATAAACACAAACTGATGAGTTTGTGCTGCCTTCTATTCTGCCTAGCTCAGTTTACACATATACATAAAATGTTTATTTCTTTTAATTAGTATGACTCACAGGTGGTAGGTGCAGACTGTCCCAGTGTATGTCTGAAATGAACCTGCGTAAGAAGCTTTCACGCAGGACGCCTTTCAGAGAACACTCCAGCCTCACACTCTGACTCTGGATCCCCCTCTCCTCCTGACACAGCTGCTTGTAAATCTGTTAAACAGGTCATTAATACAATGATTAGGTAGGTGGAGAAATCACACAAGAATGTGTGTGAAATACTGCTACTTGTAGAGCTGAGTAAAGCGAGCATATGAATGTGTGACAAAAACATGAGGTACAACAGCAATACGATAAACTTAATAAGCTAACTTATTAGAAATTATTTAAACGTATTATATCCTTTCATATGTTGTCAACACTTTGCTATGCAAAGAAATAAAGTGTGGAGCAACTTCAAACATCAAGGTGAGAGTCACACCATAGGTCAGGCAGCATGCGGAGCTCACCTCATTATATGCATAACGCAGGTGAGGCGGCAGCGAACGTCTGAAGTCATGTGAGTGGGTCAGCTCCCTTAGATTGAAGCGCTTCAGGATCTCACTGTTGCTGCGGCCTCCTACTCTCACTATGCCCTCTTGCAGAAACTTGTGAATACCTTAAATGCAGAGGCAAACCATATGCACATCACATCCACCAAAATAGAAAGCTCATTTGTCTTATATTCATACTCATTCAAGGTCACCGGGCAGGAGATTGCAAAGATAAATAATCAAATAAAACTTGAAGTAGATGTTTGTGACCCATATTAGCAAATGTTTCAGCATATGAACAAATACACATCCAAATTATTGTTTGAATTAGAAATAGATATGTCCCCTTTTGTTGACAAAAGACTGTGTTTTTAAATCCCAAACCACTCAAACATGTCAAATAGATCTGATATTATTATAACTGGCATCAATGCTTACCCTCAAGGAACTGATCCAGGGCATGGTTAGTGTAACACACTACCAGCATCGGACCCATGCCAAACAAATCTCTCCAAAGAGGCTGATTGGTCAACAGAGCCTGAGCAATCTTAAGGCCAACATAGGTTTTTCCTGAGAAAATGGAAGAAGCTCTGATTTTAATGTATTTGAGAAGCAAAGTGAAACTTTGCAATTCTTTGGAATACTGTCATTTTACAAATGTGTGAAATACATTTTACTCCAATAATGGCTTTCCAATGTCTCACCAGTGCCAGGAGGTCCCTGTATGATGGTCAGCTCCTTCGTGAGGGCCAGCTGGAAGGCTCTCATCTGAGACTCATCCAGCCCCAGCTCCTCCATTCTCGGCCAGGCCTCTTCCTCCAGGCTGTGAAAGGGCCGTATACTGTCCTTATAGTCAGGGTCAGCAATGGATGACAGGTCATAAGTATCTCTTCTTTGCAGATAAGCTGGGGGTTGCACATGTGTGCTGCACTCCACGATGTACCTGGAAGCATAGGATGGATAGGATTGCGTCTTTTAGCGTCTACTATCTGTGTAAAAGGAGGATGTAGAGACTTCTCATTAATAGACACTTGTTAATATGCTCTTTCTGAAAGTGAGCCTATGTAACTTTTGCTGAACAGCGGCCACAGTAAAGAAGAGTCATACAGGCATTGGACTGACTCATTAATGTCAATTACACAGAAATATCTATCTAAAGTTGTTGTCTAACATTAGTTAACATTAGCCATCATAAGCTACTGGTCATTACCAGACCCAAGCAAGGCTTTGGCTGCAAAACCCCTGAGTGTACTGAACTGAGATAGGGAGCATTTTGTTGACTATGAATTTAGTTTTCATTTGCAAGAGGGAGGATGTGTTATTTACCATAGTCTTTAAATGCAAGCTCAAAAGCAGCATACATTTAGTTATGATAATATAACTAAATGGAATAAATAAAGGAAACCATTTGGAGTGCTGGAGTGTGTTTGAGGATTTATCAGGAAAAGGTGGAGATGATAGGCTGCACTGTTTGCACTTCAACACTGACCCAAATTAGCATCTAACATTAAGCAAAACCTCAAGAAAAATGGCAGAACATCAAGAAAAATGATAGATAGTTAAAAAAAAAAAAATCCTTTGTTGACAACTCCCATGGTGCAGTTCTAAAGGAAAAACAGTTTAAAGTTGTTTCAGGTATTTACAAGAGAAAGGTCTGGGAGACAGATGGCCAACAAAGTGTCTCATATAATATATTACTTTTGGTATCCACGTAGGGCGCTGGGAGTGCAGACAATAACCAAACTTTTGAACTCATCCATGCGTGATAGCATTTTGGGAATACCGTGGCGATATAATTAACTCATGCCAATTAAAAACATGATTGCTGAACTTGCTTTGTACCGTTTCTCCCCCACTGCCCTTTGAAAAAATGTTAACTCATTTTGAGAGTGCTGTGGGATTGTATAAAAACTTTGACCTTGACTGTAAAATTTTAAACTCCTCCACAGTACACAGATACACACTCCTACCTCTGAAAGGGCAGGTTGTCCTCCTCCTGCTCCTGTAGGCCCTCTAGAACATACCGATAGGCCTCAAAGTAGGCAGTGGTCTCAATCATCAGGAACAATTGACTTTTCTGTGAGATAAAATAACTTTAGATTTTTGTATATCAGTTTCATATAAAACCATAAATTGCCAACATTGGCAACATTTTAATTAAACTTTATGGTCATTTTGGGGGCTGTAGTTTGTGGTGCTAGACAGTTATAGTGAGACCTCTCAGTATTTTAGCTAAATGTACCCAATAAACTGGCAAGTCAATGCACATTTCAGTTATAGCAGTAACAGTTGCTGCACACAATTTACTGCCCCACCTCTATTCCGGCCAACTTGAATCTGCTTTCTTCAGTAAAGGTAATCTGGACCTGACCCCTCTGCAGACCATTGGGATCTCGATCCGACACTGTGGCAAACAAGAAGCTCTCAAAATTATCACACGACAGGCAGACCAGGGAACCATAGATCAGCCTCTTGGAGTTCTGCCAGCGCACAAACTGTAGGATATAAGGGGGAAGCATTATTAATATACATGTTAATACATGCCATTTCCATTTGCCATTCAATAAGCAAAATACCAGTGTATCTCTTAAAGAATGTGCTTGATTATATTAGTCAAATGTCATAAATAAACACTAAATGTAACAAACATCTAAATCCATCGAGAGGCTAACCTTAAGTGGCTGAATGTCAAACTGGACTATGTAGGCAAGTCCAGTCGGCGTGCACTTGGGCACCACCAGTTTTGTGTCAAAATATACTCTGATATCATCAAAGAGCTTCTTCTTCAGTGGATTATCACTCCTTCCTCCTCCCCTTCCCATTTGGATCTGAACCAATTGCTGGATCCCCTCACGGAGCGGCCGCACAAAGTCCTCTCTCAGCAGCCGGAAGTGCGTGTCAAGGTAGAGGTGGGTGTTTGTGTAGCGCTGAGAGATGAGGTTGGGCCTGAGGAAGGGCCTGTGGTCCTGATGGAACTCCTCAGGAGTTGGGTAGATGGGTATGGTCCTGAAGTCTTGCTGCTCCTCTTCGCCTGGGTTAGGAATAGTGGGAGTTTCAGTTATTCACATATCTACAAACTCTGTGTGACAATTTTCAAAACATCCCAAAATATTTTCTGGTTAATTGTGGTTAATTGTGTTTGCTCGAGGGCAGGGTATCAAAATGTTTCACAGAATTTCAGTATACATATCCAAAAGAGGCCATTACCTGGGTTAACACGCCCAGTGGGAAGGAGGGCATAAGTGTCCCTGTCTGAGCGCAGGGTACCCTCCCTGGATCTCTCCTGGAGGTGCTTGATCAGGCCCTGAACACTCTCCACACCCTCCTCTATTTGTGGCTGGATGTCCACTCCTGATGCCCTCAGGCTGTTGATGGAGGCTTGAAGCAACGTCAGCAGCAAAGTCACTGCCTGGACCGAGCTAGCAGGGAAGATGCTGAGGACCTAATAAGTATATATCAAGGATAATTAGTAGTGTAGTATATATATATACACACACACGGAGTTCAACTAATAATTTCAGAATTGTTAACAGACAGAAGCACAATCAGGATAAAATAATCATTTTAGAAACACTGAAATACTCTCAATTAGCTAACGGGAATTGTTTCACACGGGATTTCTGTATTTGTTAATATTTTATTACATTTGTGTTTTTTTCTGTGTTTTTCTTACTAGTCTTAAGTGGGCTGGGCTTTATCTAGACAAAGGTGATATTACATATTTAAAATCTGATCAAACCACACAGAACTTTTGAGTGTTAAACTCTTACTACCAACAGATGTTTTTTCCTGAAATGAAATTCGGATTGTTGCTTATTAAGTCATGAATATTTAAAGAAATACATACTGTAAGATTTGATACCAAGTTTTGGAGGCTTTTAAGTTATTTGTAGATTTAGTTCAACTGCTTTTGTAGTAACAATTACTTAATCTACTAAAATTACAGAACATTTTATTGCAAACCAGCACTACTCACTTGCTAAAAAGACTGTCTATGAGGACTTCTGTTTGTGTGCTTCATCAAAGGCAACTCTTCTGGGGCTACTCAATTATTTTTGTTTAAACTCACTCTCACTGTGTATTTTTCATGTATTCCTTCATTTATCCTTCAGCTGAATGTACTTATTGATTGGTTGTAATAACCATTCTTTCATTTACCTCTGACAGAATAGCCAGGATGTTTTCCAGTTGTCGTGGGTATTGTGCCCTGCGGATGGGGTTGGACTCTGACACCATGCCCACCAGATAGTGGGGCAGAGCGGTGCGAAAGAACCCTGAATCTTTTATGATGCCAGCCAGGTGCTGCAGGGTGCCTCTGTCTGTCCGTGATTTGAAGGCTTTACTCAGCACCAGGCAGAGGAGTTCAACAAGGTCCTGCCTCATTGTTGTCCCACTCAGTACATCTGGTAGGGCAGGGTTACAGGACAGGGTGATGGCCACTACAGATGGATCTTTTCCAGAGAGTTCTTCCATTGCTTTATAGCCCAGTCCATGACCCTGTGGTGCCCCGACTCTGCCTGTAGAATTTGATCTCTCTCCATTCCTCCCCTGCCTGTCTCCCACACCATCTCTTCTCTCACCCCCTCTTCCTCCTCTTCTATCCACACTAAGTCCTCCTCTCCTTACTCCCATTTCTACTGCCCCCCTTCTTGCAGCTGCATCTTGCTCTCCATTTCTTCTTGCCCAACCTCTCTCTCTCTCTGCCCCTTCTCCTCCATTTCCGCCTCTCCCCCTCCCTCCTCCTCTCTGTCTGGCTCCTCCTCCCTGTCTTCCTGCATCTCTTTCACCCCCTCTCCCTGCGTCTGCAGCTCCTCCTCCTCTTCCTCTTCCTCTGCCTCTCCCTCGTGCACCTTCACCTCTTCCTCCTCCATCTGTCTCCTCCCTGGCCTCTCTTCCTGCACCTCTTTCACCCCCTCTTCCTGGGTCTGCTCCTCCTCCTCTTCCTCTGCCTCTCCCACGCATCCCTTCACCACCACCACCTCCTCCTCCACCTGTCTCCTCCCTTTCAGCTTGAATTCTCCCACGACTTCGTGTTCTTCTTCTGCCCTCTGTTCCCCTCGCCCTGTCTCCCTGTGCACCTCCTCTCCCTCCGCCTCCTCTAGCATATTCATTTTGGCCAGTATCAGTACCTGGGGGGAAAAAAACAACATTCATATACTGAGACCTTGAAAATAGACACCTACTTTGCTAGACTGTGTCAGATTTTTACTTGATTGCCTCTAATACTGTATACCTACCATCATTAGGCCCTCTTCTCCCTGTTATTAAAGTGAGTCTTTCCATAGTCTTGCATGTGGTAGTTGTTGAAATGTAGGTTGGTTACACTGATGACTTCTGAATGGCAAGAAATTATAGAGTGAAAGTGAAAACAATACATTTGAGCATGATGACACAAGAATTTGAAGGATGCATAATTTATGTAGAAACCCATAAAAACTAATGAAAAGTGGTTATACTTTCACCATTATGCACTGTGTTCTATTCATGTTTCTCACTATTATCAGTATGATTTGCAAGGTCACAGGAGTGCTGGAATCAGATAAGAAGGGGTGATCTCACTGTTTATAGCTTCTGAGGAAATCAAAGCAACCATTCTGTCTGCTTGTCTGTCTCTTTATTCTCAAGAGAAAAAATTATTTTGTGTGGTATGTATTTAAATGCACTCAGTAGTAAAGGCGTATGCTACATTTGAACTATTCTGAGACTGAGACTTTAATTGTAATGTGTGACATTTTTTATTAAGATGCATATTTTTTTTCCAATGCTTTTTGAGAGTGTACTTTGCTTACAATTGCAATGACTTAACCCGAATGAAGGGTGTGCCCTCTACTGGATACACGAAGTACTTGCATGGGAGTGTATAGGTTTCTTTTTCCAGAAATCGGAAAAGAGCTTTTTGACCACATTTCTTTTGTCACGGATCCGCTGAAAGTCCCTTAGGCTTAACAGGTTCCTACTTGCCCAACAAGCTAGTAAATGTGCCAAGCCTTATGTTTGTTCTAATTTTCTCACGTTCTATACTCCGCAATAATTCTATACATTTCTTTATACTGACACGATTATTTTTTAAGGCCGGATCTTTATTTATTCTCAGTCCTATATTTAATTCATATTTCTTAATCATTCAGCCAGCTGTCTCTACTTCCGACCCTCTCCCCAAACGCATCATAATGAAAGAACTTACCTGAACTGAAATCCACTTGACATCAGTATTTCCGCCAACATCGACCTAAAGCAAGCAGGCCTGCTTGCTATTATTACAGCACCTATCCTTCTGAGTCGTTAGTCACTGTCTAAGCTCTTCTGCTGCTCGCTTCAGGAAGCTGCTCTTTAAATGCTCTGTCATTTTCGTTTTCGTTTCATCAGAACAAGGCAGGTCTATAGCTCGGTGAAAGAAGGATTCAGATATTTTACTCAATATCACAGTGAAAAAATACCCCATTACAAATAAAATTCCGGCATTCAAATTAGTTGAAAAGTAAAAGTATGGAAGTATTATCAGCAAAACGTAGGCCTACTTGAAGTATTAAAGTAGGCTATGATGCATTAACGTGTTAACTAGTTCAGTATTAACTGTTGCTGTCAAATACAGCAATGTAAAAAGTACAATATTTCTCTCTGGAATTAAGTAGAGTGGAAGTTGTCCAATTAAGTAGGAGAAAATGCAAATATTCAATTAAGGTAAATGTAAATGAGTAAATGTACACATTCCACCACTGGACATTATAACAAATCGGTCAATCAATCAAATCGAATTCAAATTATTTATGTATCTACCTACAAATCAAAGACACAAAGTAATATTTTTATAATATTATTATTAGGGAAGGTGGACACACCTCCTCCTCGTCACCTCCCATGATCTTAACCCTACGTCATCATTCTGCCTGAGCAAGGAGACTAGCTAAAGCTGATGTATCCGATTGGTCGCTTCCGTCAGTGTAAACATGTAGCCGTGTCACCGGTGTTGCTGTTAAGCAGTGTTTCCTAATTGTTAACCCGCTTGTCAGTGGTCAGAATAATGATGACTGTATCGCTGAATAACACTAGTGTTAGCTAGCTAGCGTTAACGCTGAATAACGTTAGCTAGCTAACTATCGGGTCCGTGTTTGTATGAGGCTAACGTTGCTAATTTGACAGCTAGCTTCCAGTTGCAAGCCACGGAGGGCTAAATCAAGTATAGCCAAACAAAGGAGGATGGCAAGTAATGTAATCTAACAAGGGCACATCAAGAAGTGGAGAAAAAAATGAAGAACTCTAGAAGTGTTGGAGCCTCGTCACCTGTGAATGGAAAACAAGGTAACGGTAAGTGTGGCGTGTCGCAAAGTTAGCTGTCTTCATTCTGGGTAATCATGTTTTGCAAAAAAAGTCCGCAAAATCTCTTTCATACCAAAAACGTAGTCGCTTGTGTCTGCTGCTGGAGCTGGTAACTATGCCCTCTACAACAATCGCAAATGTGTTAACTGTGGGTAGCTGCGTGTAAACTGCACGCTATCTGTTGCAAGATAAAAGTAAACACAGGCCAACTAGCTAGCATAGTTAAACACGGCGTTTTCTGTGTCTCAGACTGGGACACCAGACGGAAGAGGAAAATTGCGGACATCACACAGGCCCTTAGTGTGAGTCCAGTGGATGTGGCAGCTTTGAGGAGGATGGCTATCAGCGAAGGAGGACTGCTGACTGATGAGATGCGCTGTCAAGTCTGGCCTCGGCTTCTCAACGTCCCCCCTCACGACTTGGTTCAAGAGCCAGGTATCATGTTAGCTACATATGCACAAACGGAGCAAAGTAGGCTACATGTCTATATGCCATCGCACTTGCCTTCCCTTTCCCACTATGTATGACAAATATGAACACAGAGTGTTAGCAGGTGCAAGCTCCCCCATATACAGTGTTTTAACTAGTGTATGATAATGCTGATGGTGGCATGTCTTGTCCAGAAAAAGTAGAGCGGGAGAATAACAAGGACTACAACCAGGTGTTGCTTGATGTCCAGCGCTCACTGCGGAGGTTCCCACCTGGTGAGTAGAACCCATACCTGTTCAGAGATTTTATATATATATATATATATATATTCCTACAGAAACAGTCCTGAGCACCAAATGTAGAGATTTTGACGTACAAATGAATGTGTTAAACATACTGTATTGTCACTTGCTGTGTAATATGTAAATCAAGGGATTTTCTACACTATCTTTGAACCAGAAAGAAAACAACATATTTGCTCAGGCGTAGAGGGATTGGTTTTCATTTGAAATTTGTTGATAAGTGTTGTTACATTGAGTTCCATTTAAATGCCAGATTTTTGACACTTTGTGTAAATAAAGTCATTTCAGCCCTTTTATAAAGCCATCATGTCATTCACTTTAGAATATTTACATCTATTATCCTACAGATCAATGCAATGTCAAGTGGTAGTGTTACTTTTGCTGGTAGTCAACTTGGCACACAGACAAAATTCCAGAAGAGCTCTTTAGGGGTGCAGCCAGCCATATTGTCTACTCTGCACTACTGGAATCTCTGCCAGTCCATCTCACTAGTATTAATACTCAGATTGTCAAATCAAGATCTATTGATTTATCACTGGAGCTGCACCCAAAATGCCTGGTGGGCGGAAAAATGCCTGTACTGCGGTGAACTCAGCCTCGACAAGCTCTGATCTCAGTGAAGTTTGATCTGTGCCAAACTGATGTCTGTCAGTGATCAGCTGGAAGTCAAACAGTTCTGCCTTCAAAATAAAACGGTACAATTTTATTATTGTTACTTTTGGAGGAAAAGAACCTCAGCATTAATATACTGTAGTGTATTTTTTTCAGTCAGTGTCTTTTAAATATATCAGAGCACAGCAGAATTTGTGCCAATTAGGTTTTATCCTGACATGCATTTGCATCATTTATTTATTTCCATTCATTCTTTCTGGCAGGTTTGACTTGTAGGTGAACCAGCAATGAATTATGCCATTCGTGCTCCTTAATTACTCAAATTATCTTCTATTTGACTGATGAGTATGATACAACAAGCCCTGTTTCCATATTGGTTAGTCATACAGTATAAGTTAGCATGAACAAATTATGACTGAACTGGTTATGAAAAATTGGTATTGCTGCACTTCTGACATTTTATAGTAATGGGGTGGCATTGATGTAGTGGCATACCCAAAGCCTATACAAACTAACAACCGTGTTTTATTTTGGGTGGGCTTGTACAGGTATGCCAGATGAGCAGAGGGAGGGCCTCCAGGAAGAGCTAATTGACATCATCCTCCTAGTTCTGAAACGTAATCCCCAGCTGCACTACTACCAAGGATACCATGACATTGTTGTCACCTTCTTATTGGTCCTGGGAGAGCGCCTTGCAACTGCGCTTGTGGAAAAGCTCTCCACGCATCACCTCAGGTACTTTATATATTTATATATATATATATA